>JADWQK010000369.1:0-600000 GCA_017933935.1 Sesamia nonagrioides | reverse complement strand
CTTCACGGATCGGACAGGGTTTTCTTTACATATTGTATAGTGTTAAGACATGCTTCAAAAGCGGGGAAAATAATAACGACGTAGTACGATCCAGTACAAGTCTGTTTAATTAATAATCAACAGTAGGTACAGACATCAGTAGCTTTTATACACCACTAGCTTTCCGCCCGCGGCTTCGCCCGCGTGGAGTTCGGTTATATCGCGCTTTTTAGATTTCCCTCGGAAACATCAATTTTTTCAGGGATAAAAGGTAGCCTATGTTCTTTCTCAGGGTCTAAAGATTGTCTGTGCCAAATTTTGAGTTGAGAGGTTTAAGCGGGAAAGCGTAACAGACAGACAGACAGAGTTACTTTCGCATTTATAATAATATTAGTATGGATTGATGACCATTGAGTCAAAACACTAACGAATAGTCACAAAACTAATAGACAACGGAAACGGAAATTAACAGGTATTGAATAAAATTAAGAAAAAGTTAATAGTAACGCTAGTAATAATTGTCAATAATTGTGTACAGATATTTGGATTAACCTAAAATATCGAAAGTAATTTATAATTATTATAATTATTTATAATTATTTTTAATTATTTATTTGAACAATGCTTGATTTAATAAATAAATATCCGATGGGCGGGAACACTAATGCTCGGTATGATTTTATAATAAGAGTTGGCGGTAATCGGAAGTTGCATCAATAATTCTAAAATTAATAAATTAATGGCCGAAAGCCCGGAAGTGTACTTCCAAGTGTGATTTTAGAATAAAGTAAGGTTATAAAATCCTCCCAAGTAATTTAAAGTAATCATAATAAAAATTAACATAAATAATTACGCAACTACGATCAATATATAAATAATTATGTATAGCTCGAACCAAGTATAGCTTCATAGATGAGCGGGAAGCGGAAGCTGTAACAATAGGCATGCGACACTCTTCTTTCTTTGAAAAATGAGCGCTTGGAACAATAAATCCCTTTGATCATCATCACATTCGTTATCATTTATGTACGTATGATGATAATGATAATTAATTAGCCGTAACTTTTCCCCTACACAGCTCTTCTTTCTATGATAGGGTGTCCACCCACAATACTAGAACCATGGCCCTACATCATTAGTAGGCCTCTTAACCACCACGACATAAAACTATGAGTCTATTACGTATACAAGTCTATGCTATATACCTACGTATATACAATACTAGCTTTCCGCCCGCGGCTTCGCCCGCGTGGAGTTCGGTTAGGTATATCGCGCTTTTTAGATTTCCCCCGGGAACATTTAATTTTTCCGGGATAAAAGGTAGCCTATGTTCTTTCTCAGGGTCTAAAGATTATCTGTGGCAAATTTCATCAAAATCGGTTGAGAGGTTTAAGCGGGAAAGCGTAACAGACAGACAGACAAGAGTTACTTTCGCATTTATAATATTAGTATGGATGTAACAAAAACCCTGTTGTTCCTTCTGCCTACGTTTTAAGAATCGGTATACGGATGTAATAAAACATATCATTTATAAAAATTTGTTCAACAAAAATTATAATCAAAATAAATAAATTTAATCCATACTAATATTATAAATGCGAAAGTAACTCTGTCTGTCTGTCTGTCTGTCTGTTACGCTTTCCCGCTTAAACCTCTCAACCGATTTTGATGAAATTTGGCACAATCAATCTTTAGACCCTGAGAAAGAACATAGGCTACCATTTATCCCGGAAAAATTTGATGTTCCGAGGGCAATCTAAAAAGCGCGATATAACCGAACTCCATGCGGGCGAAGCCGCGGGCGGAAAGCTAGTTATTAATATTTGTAATCTTTAACTAATTTCTTACCTTTGCAATTCTGCATGAAGAAGACATACCTAAGTGGAACGTTCCCGGCAATCTCTTTACCTAACTTATAAAATCAGATATGTATTCTAAACTTTTTGTCGAATGTGTCGATTTTAATAGTTATTTGATGTTGACCCCTCGACTAGACAATAATTACTTTTTTAAATTATAATTTCATTAATGATGTGCTTGTAAGTAAATATATACCTATGTCCCTGAAAGGAACAACAGGGTTTTTGTTACATAGTGTATAGGTATGTACATACGTGGGTCTGGGTCAACCCACAATTCCAAATCAGTGGTCCATCTCATTACCACGCAGGAATCTTGCATGATATATTCAAAGCCTTCCAGAATCTGTCCACAATTATGACAGATAGCTCCGGCGCATACCTTCGTTAATTTAAGTAGGTACATTGTGTGTAATTTAACTGCGTGCGCGCAGCTTGCAAATGCTCACCTGCAAAGTCCTGCCGCCATTAATCTTTTTAATTGGTAGCGTGTCTTATAAAATAATTTTGTTACAAACCATTACCGTCTCATTACTAGAGTTCATGAAGTATTAATAAAATCTATGTGCCTGATACGGAATTGTATGAATTTTATTAGCACCTTATTGGATGGGAAGGAAAATGGAGTGGGCCTGAGGCTTTCGTTTGCGTATGGACTACTGTTTAGTTACATATTACGTTCGTGTATGGATTACTGCAGCCACATTTGGGCTGGTGCGTCAAAATGCCGCCTGGCTACTTTGGACTCAGTGGAGAGGCATGCGAAAAGGCTAATTAGCGACCTTGATTTGGTTAAGAACAATCTTCAAAGCTTGGAAGGCGTAAGGTAGTTTGCCTTTCGGTATTCTATAAGATGCATTTTGAACAGTATGCACGGGAATTACATGACATAATTCCGCCATCACCTTTCCATCATCCACTCTTACGTTGTTGATATCTACCACTACCTTCTTCCGCCGCGTACATCGAGGGCCTAGAACAATTTGCCCGCGACGGTCTTCCCATCTCATTACAATTTAAGTGTCTTCAAGGCTAGAGTAAATAGGCTTTTAATAAACTGGTGGGCTTTACCATCAACGACTGCATCACTGCTTACCATCAGCTCGCCTCGCACAAAACATGAGCTCATTTCATATTTTAACAGCTTTGTACACCTACCATGTTTTTCGCAAATAAATATTATTATTAAACTAACTTTAGTGCATCTTTCTCTTTCCATTACATTAAGAAAAGGATAGAAGATAACATTTTAATTTAATCCTGTCAAATTAAGATATTCCATAGACCGTTTAGACGCGATTATAAACATGGCGACCGAAAATACATCAATTTGCTCGGGCTTTGTCTTGCATAGGGTCGGAACATAATGCTGAGTGATAGCCGTTTTGCGTGAAGGTGACGAATGTTCCCCAACCATTTAATTTTTTTTTGTGTTTCATGTTCTTTTTTTGGTCATATTTACCGCAAGTAAACTTATTTTTGGTCATATTTACCGCAAGTAAACTTATTTTTGGTCATATTTACCGCAAGGAAACTTATTTTCTTTCTTTTTGGTTTTCATTCCTGGTAACAAAAAAAGGGGTAAGGAATCAAGAAATTCTTTCATATCGCTGTCTACAGGAAGAGCGCCCAAAAGATTGTCCGGTTGTATGTTTCCCTGGTACTATCAAAAGCATGTTTCTATACATCATCATTTTCGTACCCTTGTTTATGTTATTCTGGTCGGTGCCAGTTGGGTCAGTGTTAATTAAATCTTTTTTCTATTAAGGTACCTGCGATTTTTTTCCTTTCTAGGGTCGATTTGTAGCCATTTTAGAGCAGAATGCGAACCACATTCGGTCGGTCGGTAAATTATCAGAATTATAATTAGCCTATAACGTTTCCACTGTTAGGGCGCAGGCCTCTTCACTGGACGTGGTTGGTAGATGTCTATGAACTTTTGATTGTAGGTTTTCCTTCACCGTTTTGAGAGCAGTGTTGATGTAATACCAAATTTAAACAAAATAAAGGGTTCTCTAAGTTCAAATTTACCTACGACGGTGGAAACGGTGGTAGGCCATAACATCGGCTGCCGGCAGAAGTTACCACCCACCAGACAGTCTTGCCGCCAAGCGATTCGTCGTGTTCCGGCATGATGTCCGGTGAAGCCGTACGGAGGGTGGGTCTGAGCAGTTGTGTTGCGATGTGTGCAGGGTACGATGCGCCAAATGTTGTTGTGTCGGGAGTTTGGTCGTGGAGGGTCTCCAGATCAATCTCCCTCTAGCGCAGCATCGTCGGTCGTGTTGTTGGGTTTAACATTGCGCTTCCTCGCTCAACTGCCGTCTTCCTTCCTATTAACTAAGTTTTTTAAGTGAATAGGCTTAATAAACTAGCGCGTTTTACCATCAACGATTGCATCACGGCTTACCATTAGGCGGGATTACAGTCAAGCGCTAGTTTATAACTATTAAAAAAAAATACGATCATTACAGATTTCATAAATATCCATAAAAAAAATCTAAAATGTTCGGCAAAGAGTAATCCGGTAGTCCAAAGAATGTCACGGCTAACTACCTACATTTCACTGCCACCGCAGCCATTTAACAACTTCAGCTTGCTATCGCAGTCGTTAAAAAACTAAAGGCACAAAAGCACATGCAAATTGACTTAATTTATCTACATTCATTGAAAAACCTTAGATGTCCAAACAAAAGTTTAGAGGATTCAATTCAAATCTCGCCATTGTTGTCTGCCAAAGTTTCATTTATTTTTTCCTTTTTAAGTTGATAAACGTTCCGCTGCCGGTAATTCGTTTAGCTGCTGTCCATTAATTATGTTTTAAATCGGCGGGTCTATCATCGAGTCTGACAACCCGTCACTGGTGATGTAGTTTGTCAAACTCACTCTATCGAGTGATTTGAGATCACAATGTTTGGGGTGTTTGAGGTGGGTCAAATTATAGAGCTGAAGATTAATGTTGGAGAGGCAAGCAAGGAAGCCAAACGATATGCATTATACCATTTGCTATTTCGGAGATATTTCTTGTAAGGTTTTGTCACTTTCTGGACACTGACGTATTGTCTTTCAAAGAGTTAGACACTGAATGATTTTGAAGTATATTGTTGATTTGATGCTTCATATGTTCTTTTTTTTATAATTATACACTAGCAACCGCAATCCCGCCTACGTACGCAGATCAGATTAGTATGATTTTATCAATTTTATCTGTTTTGATAAGGAAACACGGTGTCAATCGATGCAAACTGTAATCATAAAATCACTAGTGTGCTATTACAATAGTGTCAGAATAGTCGATCAATGGTAATAATGTCAGTCATAATGGTCGATTTTTTGACAGCCTCCGTGGCGTAGCGGTAGCGGACGCGGCCGCTGCGCCAGGTGGCGCGGGTTCGATCCCCGCACAGTGCAAATATTTGTATGCATGAATATGAATATTTGCAATGGTCTGGTAGTGCCTCGGAAAGCACGTTAAGCCGTTGGTCCCGGTTGCCATACGAACATCTAGTGGCAGCCGTTACGGGTTGTTGGAGCCCTCAAAAGTCCAACAATTGGTCTAACTGCAATGCTTCGATGTCGCCTTCGGGTTGTGGAGGTCAGACGGCAGTCGCTTCACGGAAAATGTCGAAGTTTAGCCATATCAGCAGTTTGACTGGTAAAGCGGACCCCAGACTCCAAAGCTGAAAAGGCTTCGGATGCGACTGGGATTAACGCTGGTATGATGATGATGATGATGTTGATTTGATGCTTCATATGTTCTTTTTTTTATAATTATACACTAGCAACCGCAATCCCGCCTGATGGTAAGCAGTGATGCATTCGTTGATGGTAAAGCGCGCTAGTTTATTATGAGCCTATTTACATATATTTTGAACAGGAAAGAAGACGGCAGTTGAGCGAGGTAATGCAATGTTAAACCCAAGAACACGACCAACGATGCTGCGCCAGAGGGAGATTCATCTGGAGACCCTCCACGACCAAACTCTCGACACAACAACATTTGGTGCATCGTACCCGGCACACATCGCACCAAAACTGCTTAGACCCGTCCTCCACCAGACATTATGCCGGAAGACGACGAATCGCTTGGTGGCAAGACTGTCTGGTGGGTGGTTATAACTCCTGCCGGCAGGTGATTTTCTGGTATTATCTGCCGAACAACGTATATAACGAAATGAGTCTTGGTGATCTGTCGAAATGAAAGCCTGATGGTGGAAATTATTAGCGTGTATAATACAATTGCGACGATTGCGTCACTGCTTACCATCAGGCGGGATTGCGGCCAAGCGCTAGTTTATAATTTATAAAATAATAAATAATACCATGCAGTTTGAAATCACTATATCCTAGGAGCAGCTTAGGAGTCAAATTATATTGAAACATTTGTAAAATTATTCTAAACTAAATAAACGCGGGATTTCCTTATTCAATCCATCCATGTCTCTTTTCCAGGAATGCCTGCTTTTTGGTTAACAAGGATACCTATTACCAACGAATTATTTAGTTATTTGGGAACACTTCACCACCACGGAACCACAGACACATGACTTCATCTTTACCTGCATTTTTTTTGGATACTTCAGCTACCGGCAATCTTGCGTGTTCGCGCATAACTAATAGACAGTTGGTTGTGGTACTTTGACAGTTTGACTAATGTTAGTCTATAGTCGATACTCAAGTTTGACAGGTGAATTAAGATGTAGAATGGCAGTGTCGACATCGAGGTTATTAAGGGGAATGGACTGATGACGTCAAATAGATCTTTTGGTTGAAACATTATTGGTCGGTAAAGACGTGTTTGGAGTTGGTTCTAGGCCTATTTTGATATGAAACTATCTCTAAAGCTTTAAGTTCAGATAACAACTTAAAGCTTTTTTTTTAATATACTTATTATAAACAAGCGCTTGACCGCAATCCCGCCTGATGGTAAGCAGTGGCGCAATCGTTGATGAAAAAGCGCACTAGTTTATTAAGAGCCTATTCACTCTAGCCTTGAAGACACTCAAATTGTAGTCCGACGGAAACACCGCCGCTGGTAAACTGTTCCAGTCCCTCGATCTACGCGGTTTATAGGAGTAGGCGAAACGCTTCGTCCGGCTCGTAGTGGTGTTAACAACGTAAGGGTGGAAACTCGCCGTACGACGGGACGTCCAATGGTGGAACGGAGATGGGGGAATTAAATCATGCAATTCCCTCGCACACTCCCAAAAAAGGTGAGTTCTGTGTTTTCTATCTGACTACTCTGAGATTAATGAAATAAACTCAGAGGTCAACTATATTCGTATAGAATAATAATTCGTACACTTGCGCTATCTTCAATCTTTCCAATAACGTACCTATGCACTATTGATTCCTAGACAAGCAACGGAAAAAAGAAATGAACAGATTAGTTAGTTTTTTTGTCATCTGCATATTTATAATATCACCAGAAAAATTACTTCAAACTTTACATTAGTGATATCAAGTCAAGTTCTTCACGAAACAATACCTATAGGCTCTATAAGAATAACAAAAAACAGTAAGTAAAATCACACTTTTTTCCCAGCAAAAGTGACACTAACATTGTACACTGTATATTTCGCTAGTCATGTCATAAGTTTCACATATAATAGTGGAGATTAGCTAGAAAAAGTACCAGGAAACCGGCATTCAAAAGATGTAGCCGTGCTGCGTCACAAAGGCATCAAATCAGTCATGACCACATCAAAACGACGCAGTTATTCGAAGTTATGAGAGTTATATTCCTAAGAATTGAGACGTACCATCGACAAAGAGGTATGCCGAGTGTTTTTAAATCTACAAACTGCGTCGTGCACTAACTATGGTGACAGTTAACCCTTCCGCAGCTGTGTTTATGGTCGAAAGTCATGCGTGGTCGTTAATTTTGGTCGCATATGAGTGTTTGTTATTGGTCGTCGATCGGTGGGTTCGATTAGACAGCAGATGGGTTATCAGGCTGAGTGTTCCGAGGTTGGAATGTCAACCGGAGTTCAGTCGGGTGTTTGTTTATGTACCTATCAAATGTATTGGTGTATGTTATTGAGTCCACGGCTCTTTTGTCTAAGACTTGTTGCACTTTTTAAGTGAAATATAAAGCAGGAGAATGGTATTCTTTTGAAGCCAATAAACAGAGTTCCCATGCTTCACATATTGTGAGGTTATGATAGACTTATAAATACTT
This sequence comes from Sesamia nonagrioides, assembly GCA_017933935.1. NCBI lineage: Eukaryota > Metazoa > Arthropoda > Insecta > Lepidoptera > Noctuidae > Sesamia > Sesamia nonagrioides. Next base: position 591,984 of record JADWQK010000369.1, on the reverse strand, counting down.
TACTATTTTCCAGATTTGTCATCATCTTCTTGTTCTGCTTTCATGTTTCCTGGGGTTGGTTTAGAATAGAATACTCTTTATTTATTCACGTTATCTTGATCCATTCACCCATCCTGTTGGATTCACTCTCTTACACCCTTTTTCTCGATTACCCAAGTGTTTTCTACGTGAAGATTATACTGTTGCAATGCAGCGCTGAAATAGACTGCGGCAAATCCATTCTGAAAAAGTCACCGTGAAAACTAACCTGAAGTTAGCTTAATGAGCCCCTTTTCAGCGACTTGAAAAGGTTCATAATTCTTTTGTTGGGCTTGGTATAACTTTTTATAACCAGATACCCTCTGCTTTGCTAGACTTGCCTTACAATGCATTTAAAGCAAATCCAAGCTTTGTTCAAAGGCATATTATTCCGTAAACGACTATTTAAATGATAAGAATAGCTGGTCGCTTTGATGAACTCAAGATAATGTTTGTGTTCTTTCTCCAGAATTAGCTTAAGTACTGACACGTTATAGGAGATCATATAATTGTCTTTTTTTTTACAACGCATAAATAAGTATGTGAGCTGTTACGCCCTTTATACGGCTTTTATTTAGGTAATAAGTTTTTATTTAAGTAATAAGTTTTTATTTAGGTAATAAGTTTTTACTTATTTACATTTCCATTCAAATGATATTTTATTTTATTTTTCATTTTTCTTGGTTTGCTGCCATTTTAGCCTGGCTAGCTGGCATATGGTAAATAATTTCATTGTTTTTGTGTTATCTTGTGTTCATTACTATACATAGAAGTCATAGATTTTTTTTTAAATGAACAGACAACTGTGCTGCTGGGGAGTTTGTTCCGCCACTTCTTCTTCCCAGCGAAAGCATTAGGAAGTGGCGAAGGGCGGCCGTTTTGGGGGGACTGCTTTGTGTATGTAATATTGACGTCCAAAAGATGTCTTTTTACTTGATGCTAGGGGTTGACAGTATTGATAGCTCACTTAAAGCTCACTTCACTTTAATTTTGTGTTACTTACTGTGTCATTTTAACAGAATACACCGGCTGTACTTTCACAAACTGTTTGAATTTTGTTCAAAACTTATTAAAAAGTTTACCTTTATAATTCATCTGCTTGAGTTCAGAATAAAAGCAACAAAACGGAATGCAACATCTGCCCCAGAGTGAGACGTTAGACCTAACTAATGTACAAATACAACTGCATGCATAAACGCAATTTATAACTCAACCTATGATTACATACAATTTTTAACCCTTATCATCGTATGTTTTTGAAATAATTTATAAAGAAACGTACGTTCCAGTTAGTCTTACATTAACGCTCGGCTTCCATAAACAAAACGCATCGCTTTGCTTACCAATGGTAGTATTTTTCATTGCCAAACTGGGCATAATAATAGATCCGTATTCTAATTTTACCCGTGAAAGGCTCTAATATACATATTATGAGATAAACATACACGAGTCTCAATTTTAACCAATAACTGTTCAAAAATCATAGGAATTAGCAATGAGTCTTTATTCACCGTCCAATTTCGTCTCCAAATAGCATACGTGGACCCGCTAACGTGCAAAGGGCCTTTGTTAAGGGCTTATTAATCGTCGGCCGGCCAACCCTGGGCAGGGGCGGAGCCCGGGGCGCGGCAATCGCGTGCAATTTGCATCGGTCCGGCCACCGCGCGGCCACCGCAACTTGACCGCACGCAAACGCCTGTTAATAACGCGTTAATGGTACGTTAACACATGCAATCGCATCGCAAGGGTTGATTAATTAGTTTTTGTAATGGACGGCCGCAGATCTAAGTTCTAGAATCTAGGAATTTTAGTTATAATAATTCTAAATTAGCATAAGGCGCCCTGTAGTTTGTTAGTGAGCTGTGGTATTTAAATTTATACTGTTATCTTTAATGGTTTGCTAAATATGTGGATGACAGTGGGAGCCTTGGACCTAGAATTAGCATAGTGGCACATTGTATGATATTAAGTTTAGTAAGAGAAAGATCGCCATAAAATTGATTTTCCAAGATAAGATTTTCTATAATTTCTTCTATATACCGGACACTTTGTGTTGGAATTTCGGAAGTGAATGAATTACCGAACCAACATGGCTGCCTCACTAACCGTTAGCATTTGTTCATTGCGAATTTCAGCAAGATTCCTTCAAGATAATTAGCTACATATGTTGGACAGCGGGATAATTGAGTAACACATTACCTATTAGTAGCAATAAATTTATTTTTGACAGTTCTACAACATTCATTGCGTTTTTACATTGTTAGTGAACCTGTACGAGTTACAATAACTATACAATATGTAAAGAAAGCCCCGTCCGACCCATTTTTTATTTTTTTTATTTTTTTATTTTTGCATCTCGTAGTTGACCTAGATAGGTCATGACTACTTAACCGGACTATCCTGTGGCTGCCTTAAATGAATTTAAAGCCTCCAGCCAGGGCAACTAAAACTGAGCGACTACACGTTAAGGGCACCCACCCCCTGTGGGGTACGAACCTTGGCTTAGGGCGTCGCTAGAGAGAACAGCAAGGGACGGCTGGATCGAATTTTATTTTAATTCGGTTTGATGACCGCGGCGTTTCCTAGTTAGTACTAGCTAGTGCTCTGAGAAGAAACGTCCGAAACAAACTCAGAGGTCATAGTTGGGAATTTATATTTACTGGCTCAGTTGCGGCGCGGGCTGGCCTTCATCGGACAAGAAACGTCCGACCCATAAGGATAATGAAAGTTAGGTAAACACATGGCCAAATAAAATATGAAATTTTACATAATCATCATAGTAACAATACTAATGACTTTTGAAATAATCTTTTTTCGGATTAATTTCAACTTCCCCAAAATTTGATAATTTATTAAAAAGTGACAACACCATTTTAGACCGAGCGCGTGCCCTGTGGCCTGCCACCCTTCGCCCGCGCATGTAATGCCCACCACACATGTATTAAGTCACCTCCTGTTGCGAAATTTCAGCCTGGCTTTGTAGGCATTAGTAGAATCAGTTATCGATAAGTAACAATACCTTCACGGATCGGACAGGGTTTTCTTTACATATTGTATATTTGTTCTTCCTTTCTTTTTTTTTCTATCCTTATCGACACGATAAGGAAATTAGCAATATGACTTAATTATTTCGTTATTTCGATACATAGGTTTCAGCCTCTATATTTGCTCCATGGTTTCAGCTGTTCGCATTGCGGCCATGTTTGTTGTCGAAGCGCGCGTAATTCAAATTTCGCGGGCAAATCTCCCGCGCTCCTACTATGTCTATAGTCTGACAAAAACACACTCTACTGCTAGCCCACATACGCACGAACGCCTTTTTTACGCCAAGATTTTGATTATGCCTTGGATTTGCAACCCTCAGACTTTAACCGAGGGCTGAGAATGTAAGAAAAACTGTGCACTTGGATTGTCAAGCAATAATCCAGTGCGCTTTTAGCTATCGGTTAGTTTTAACTATCGGTGCTGAACTGAGCATTGAGGATCCAAATGAGGGCGTCCCAGCGAATAAAAAGCACGTTTGGATTTCGGCTCTCAATCAATAGTGGGCGACAAGAAATCAACATAATAAGTGAGTATGTTCTCACTTCCCACGCAGCACATACATAATCAGCTCATTTGTTTCCGCCTAGTAAGTCTTCCACTGGATGATGCATGCCCACGTGGGTTGCACACCCCCGTGCCAGTTGATAGATGTCTCAAGTCTTCAAATTTTTGGTAGACATTCCGGTTTCCTCACCATGTTCGCCAAGAAAACGCCGTTGGAAGCAATCGCCCGTGGTGACGAGGGCTTACGGCAATGATAACTTTGTTTAATTTTAAACTATATCTCGTTGAATTAGGGACTATTAAAGCGTGACGTGATGTATTTTTCAATGGTTATTTGGCTTGACATGATATTTTGTTTACGTGCGTAAAGCGTGGATCTTCCTGTGCGTATGCGTGCGTGTTCTTTTGTTTTCTAATTGATTTACGGATTAAGTAGTTACCAATTGTTATGAATTTAGAATTTGGTGGCTGTACCAAGGCTGTGTCCATCGGCCATTACGTACTTATGTATTTGTTCTGTTTAATTTCAAAAACGTCCGAAGGGCGGCCGGCAGTTTGGATTTCTTATATAATTGTGACATTCAAAAAGTGCTGTTTTTCTGCCTAATTTGGATAAATGATTCTGATTTTGATCCTTTCAGTTGACGCCATTTTTTTATAAATTAATGTATCATCCGATAGAGGGCTTCTAATTGTGCAGGCTAACTAACTAGCCGAAAAAACGCTTTTTCAGCATCTTTATTGCTAGGGACTACAGACCGCAAACCAAAACAATTTACTCCAAAGCTGAAAAAGCTTCGGATGCGACTGGGATTAACGCTGAGATGATGATGTTGATGACTACCAGACCGAAAACCACTTTCTGCAAACTGTGCCATGAGTTCTCTCTTAGACCTTCGAAAAACGCTTCTCCGTTTCGATAAACACAATCATGTAGATATTCATTGTTCTGCGCAATCTCCTGAGATTTCGTTCGAATTTCGGCAGAGATTAATGTGGTAAATATGGCCGACCGTGACATGATAACGGTACGCTACGAAAACGATATGTTTTCAAATTACAGATTAGTAGTAGCACAGATTACAGAATACTACGTAGATTGATTTATTTATAGGTACTTGCGCACAAAGAAATGTACAGAGGCGGACTCCAGTCGACCAGGGGCGGTGGAGAGATTAGATGTCAGGTGCTTTAGCTAAAAACAATGACAAGGAAAAGAAAAAACAAAACTCAGAAGTCATAACACTATTCTACCTAACTAACTAACTAACTAACCAACTAACTAACTTCTACATTCATTCTATTCAGATGCAAATGTGGTCTCACCACATTTTCCGATGTACTTTATAGCCCTTTGAGAAAAATGTTTATTTAAAAATTTTCTCGTAGGTACTATTATTAATAAGGATATACAAATGTATCTATTATAGATTACACACACCTACTTGAAAAAACACACTTAAACAAGTCCATCACAAGGTTAAAAAAAATCGTCTAACCAGCCTTAACATCTTCGATCCGCGAGAGATATGAGATATATTTTTTTAAATAAATAAAAAGAGGCAAAGAAATCGTGGCATTAATCCGCTGGCATGAAAGGAGGCCGAGCGGCCCCCCGTGGGGGGTGGCAGGTGCGTGCGCGCAGCGTAGGCGACCGGTAAAAATGTGGGGACAAGTGTGATCCGCCATTGTGTGACTACCAACCTGTTTTAGAAGTTTAAGACTTTTTTGGTGCCCGTAGTCTAACCTAATCGGCTCTTATTTGGATGGGAAATTATTAAATTACCTCCCTTGCTCTGGGTAGAGCTGATGGACGTATCAGACATTTGCTCACTTTTTTTAATAATTATAAACTAGTGCTTGACTGCAATCCCGCCTGATGGTAAGCAGTGATGCAATCGTTGATGGTAAAGCGCGCTAGCTTATTAAGCCTATTCACTCAAAAAAAAAAAATGAGTGAATAGGAAGGAAGACGGCAGTTGAGCGAGGTGATGCATTGTTAAACCTAACAACACTACCAACGATGCTGCGCCAGAGGGAGATTGATCTGGTGACCCTCCACGACCAAACTCCCGATACAACAACATTTGGTGCATCGTACCCAGCACACATTGCAACACAACTGCTCAGAGCCGTCCTCCGTACGGCTTCACCATACATCATGCCGGAACACGACGAGTCGCTTGGCGGCAAGACTTTGTCTGGTGGGTGGTAACTTCTGCCGACAGCCTACCACCTTATGGCCTACCACCGAGAAAATGCCTGAAAATGTTTGCGGAAGATGTTTCTTCATTTGCCCGTGCGCGAGGAACCGCGGGTCGTTTCTTTTTTCCGAGTAGTTCAAAAGCGATTTTCGACCAACTCGTAGCACTGGCAGGAGCTAGACGGCTATTACGAGTAGATTTCCTAGTCTTAAACAAAAGAACAGCAGCTCGGCCAGTGGAGTGGAGTATAACAACAGTTAGGATTAATATCTTGGTCCAGAGATCTCTAAAAACTGCTAAAAATAAAAAGGTCGTATCGCCCGCAGCGCCTCTTGCGGCGAGCAGGCGGAACTAATCCTTTGGTTACGGTATCACTATTATTTCATATGTTCAGACAGGATCACACAGGATTTATGGATAATCGTTCATGTCGATTGAAGGGTAGGCAGGGGGGTAATTTCTTGCAGTTAAGAAATATTTTGAATAGTTTAAAAAATAAATTGTTCCAGACAATCGTGATATACAATATGTAAAGAAAACCCTGTCCGATCCGTGAAGGTATTGTTTGGTATCGATAACTGATTATAATAATGCCTACAAAGCCGGTCTAAACTTTAAAAAAAATCCCCCTAAAAAAATAAATATTATTTCGAAAAAGCGAGGTAACTTAATGCATGTGCGGCAGACAACACGCTAGGCATACATCCGCGGGTGACGGGGGGCAGGGCACGCGGCACGTGGTCGCATCGCTATTCGCTCCGTCACAAATGGTGTTGTCACTTTTTAAAAATAACCAAATTTTGGGGAAGTTTGAATTAATTCGCGACAAAAAAAGATGATTTCAAAATTCAGTAGTATTGTTACTATGATGATTATGTAAAATTTAATATTTTATTTGGCCACGTGTTTACCTAACCTTTATTATCCTTACGGGTCGGACAGGGTTTTCTTTACATATTGTATGTTTCTATGTACAGACGACAGCACATAAAGCTACTACAATCTGTCACATTTTTTATTAGATTTTCAGCTTTCTTTATTTTTTTGGCTTCGCACGGTTTGTGCATTTAGCCAATGTCACGTAATTATGAATTATTAGGTATTCATGGCGAAAAAGACGGCCGCGTGACCCGTCTTACGAGTGAGGTTTGGGAAGAAGTCTTGACGTGGCCACTATGCTGCGATATTTCACTGTTCTTAATGAATTATTCACTGAATGCACTTTTTACTACATAAATCACGCGCTTTTATTTAGTAAACGACACTATAAATAATTATAAAAGTCCAATGAAAAATGAGCGTGACACTCATCTTGACATTCCCGCCAAAACCCCCGATTTTCAGCTTTATCGCTAAAACTGAAAAAAGTGGCTTAAGAGGGAACTCTAGTGGTGCTTTCTCTATACAAACGTATTCCGCTGTTTTGTTCGTGGAGAACGATTTTAGAGCAACTATTTTTTTTCTACAATTTTACAACGTTATTATACCTGTACCTATCATTTGAGTTTTTCCGAAACTTAATTAATTAAAGAAATACGATACTTCAAAATCGCCAAAAATAACCCATTTTTACCGTGATGTTCAGATGACTATTAGGCAAACGTGATAAGTTTTTGACAAAAATGAAAATAATAGAAGCATAGGTATACTTTTCCTCTAAATTTTGATATAAGAATAATTGAGATCTGTCGTATTTTGAAAAAGAAAACAGCGGAATACGAAACGTCTTTTGGTCAACGTTTTTGATTTTTTCCGAAACTTAATTAATTAAAGAAATACGATACTTCAAAATCGCGAAAAATAACCCATTTTTACCGTGATGTTCAGATGACTATTAGGCAAACGTGATAAGTTTTTGACAAAAATGAAAACAATAGAAGCATAGGTATACTTTTCCTCTAAATTTTGATATAAAAATAATTGAGATCTGTCGTATTTTGAAAAAGAAAACAGCGGAATACGAAACGTCTTTTGGTCAACGTTTTTGATTTTTTCCGAAACTTAATTAATTAAAGAAATACGATACTTCAAAATCGCGAAAAATAACCCATTTTTACCGTGATGTTCAGATGACTATTAGGCAAACGTGATAAGTTTTTGACAAAAATGAAAACAATAGAAGCATAGGTATACTTTTCCTCTAAATTTTGATATAAAAATAATTGAGATCTGTCGTATTTTGAAAAAGAAAACAGCGGAATACGAAACGTCTTTTGGTCAACGTTTTTGTAGGTAAAATTAGCCTGAGCTGCAACTGTCCTTTTCGCACTTTACCGGGAGAGGTTGGAAGCAGCGCGACGGCAATAGTTTCTTCAAATACCTATTTTCAAAATTCCTCAGCACTACAGTCCCCTCTTAATGTTGATTGGTAATATTTGACCGTTTCGGGTAGACCTGCTGTCTTCCGTACCTAGTAAACAGCATGTTATCTTTTTGAAACCCCCCATAAATCTCATCAGGGAGTGAGTCAGGGCCTTCAGCATCAATTTATTTTAATATATTCGCGTTTTCTTCTCTTAATAATATGTTACTTTATGAGTGCAAGTATATTTTTTACGTCGAAGTATAATAAAACTACATAAGAATATCCTATAACGTGACTCGTGCGCCGCAGGAGCTCCTAATCGATACCTGCGGTAGTGCTGCACCAAGCCTTTCGATATTTTCGATAGTGCATTGAACTTCATATCGTTAGATTGGAACACAAATATTCATATTGATTAACAATAGCCAATATTTTTATTGTCCAGGTAATACAGCCTCCATGGCGTAGTGGTAGCGAACGCGGCCTCTGCCAAAGTAGGCGCGGGTTCGATCCCCGCGCAGTGCAAATATTTGTATACATCAAATTGAATATTTGCACTGGTCTAGTCGTGCCTCGGAAAAGCACGTAAAGCTGTTGGTCCCGGTTGCCCTATGAACATCTAATGGCAGTCGTTACGGGTTGTTGGAGCCATAAGAAAAGAAAAGTTCAACAATTGCAGTCTAACTGCAAGGCCTCTATGTCGCTTTCAGGTTGTGGAGGTCAGACAAGGCGCTTCATGGAAAATATCGAAGTTTAGCCAAAATCACCAGTTAGACTGGTAAAGCGTACCCCAGACTCGAAAAACTGAAAAAGCTTCGGTTGCGACTGGGATTAACGCTGAGACGATGATGATGAATACAGACAATAACCAGGCTCACTGATTAACAGCAAGTAAGGATGATATGAGTGGATTAATAAAATATTACCTTACAGTTTTTTTTTTTTTCGTAATAGGTACCTACTCAGATCCGCCATAGTAGTTACTCCTATGTCGTGGGTGCGTTTAGAAAAATTTAAACTCACACAAATAGCCAGACCTGGAACAACTACCATAGGCCATAGAAATATTTGTTCCGCGTGGGAATCGAACCCGCGGCACCCAGAGCTGCGGTCGCTCAGCCACTGCTCCAGTCTTGTCGTCATCGCCATCATCATCAGCCTCTTTTCATTGGTACTTGAAAATAAACAGCTTGTTGGTGTGCCATGGAAGAGGCCTAGGTATGCCTAGGCCTCTTCCATGCACGCCAACAAGCTCGATTCTGAGCAGTTCTCCGCCAGCTACTACCAGCCACCTTTTGATGTCGTCGCTCCACCTCGCCCAAGGGCGTACTACGCTACGTTTGCCGAGGCGCCGTCTCCACTCGAGGACTCGTTTACCCCAACGGTTGCCGGCTCTGCGGCATATGTGACCAGCCCATTGCCACTTCAGCTTGCTAATCCTCTCAGCTATGTCGGTGACTCTGGTCCTCTGTCGGATCACCTCATTTCTGATGCGGTCCTTCAGAGAGACGCCCAACATAGCCCGCTCCATAGCTCGTTGAGCGGCTTTAAACTTATGGACTAGTCTGACCTTTAGTGTCCACGTCTCGGCTCCGTAAGTCATGACGGGTAGGACGCACTGCACGTGAGCTCCAAAGTGGACAGTCAGGTCAATATCTTGGAGCCCGAAGTACGAATTTTAGAGTAGAGACTAGTAAGGTGATTTCAGGCATGATATGGTACAGACGACAGTACATCAAGCTACTACAATCTGTTAGATTTCTTTAATAGATTTGCAACTTTATCCTTAAATCATTAAGGCTCAAGGTTCATCATCATCAACAACCTTTTATCATCGCACTGCTGGGCACAGGTCTCCTCTCATATAGAGAAAAAGGATTGAGCGTAATTACCACGCTTGCTCAATACGGGTTGGCGATTTCAGACTTATAAAGTCCAGGTTTACTTAAGATGTTTTCCTTCACCTTCAGTCACTGGTGTCCAAGATATACTTAGAAAGTATACATAACTTTAGCAAAGTTACATTGGTACTTGCCTGATCTGGAATCAACCCACACACTCATACTTGAGAGGCTGGTGTTTTAACCACTAGGCCAGCACGACTTAGGCTCAAGTTTGATTGGGAATCTTTGGCAGTTTGGGGCAGCTTGACGTGCTGTGGTCCGTACATGTACGAACGTACGATAGAGCAGCTGTGGCCTGGTGGAATCGGCTCCGACTTGCAAGTAGTATAGTATAGGTCGTAGATTCGAACCCCATCAGGCACTTTGCTTTGTGTACATTTTTTCATCACCACTGCTCTCAAAACGGTGAAGGAAAACATCGCGAGGAAACCAGCATGTCTTATAGGTAAAAAAAATATCTAAGACATGTGACATCTATCAACCCGATTATACAATCTGCAGTAATTATTTGGTTTGAAAAGAGCGAGAGAGATGGCCTATGCTCTCGGTCTAGCACTATCACTTTCCTTGTAGATGATTTTGAGAGAGACAAAGGAAGACCAAACTTCGTTTCCTCTCTTTTTTTCGGAGTGCGACAATTCTCATCTCTAAGGCATGTCCATTATTATATGTCAATGGGTGCTACTGGGTAGAATTATACCTACTACTGATATTTCTGGAAAGCCCACGGAACTCCTTGTCTAGTTATTATCTAAGTATGGAATAATGTCAATAGTGTAATTAGCTTGTCTCGCAACAGGAAGCGCCAGCGATACTCTCAAGTAATTTCACTTTCACTACAACTTGTACAATCTCGACATCTAGGATAATTTAAGTATAGTTACATCATCTATGTATAATACTGTGGTCAATTTTAAGGTATTCTGTTCAACGAGAATAAGTTACCAAGCTACGTGGATACTATAAAACGGCCAATCTTGCCTGCTGAAAGCCAGCCCGTGCTGCAGCTGCGCCAGTAATTTAAATTCCTGATCCTCTCTTTGCTCTCATATCTCTGGCTTTGTTTCGGCATGTCTTCTCAGAGATAGTACCTACTAAGTAACGTGTGGTACCGGGCATAGAATGGTCATCATCATCATCATCAGCCTCTCAAGTATGAGTGTGCGGGTTCGATTCCAGGTCAGGCAAGTACCAATGTAACTTTTTTAAGTTATATGTACTTTCTAAGTATATCTTGGACACCAATGACTGAAGGTAAAGGAAAACATCTCGAGGAAACCTGGACTATAAGTCTTTTTTTCGGTGGTAGGCCATAACATCGGCTGCCAGCAGAAGTTGCCACCCACAAGACGAATCTTGCCGCCAAGCGATTCGTCGTGTTCAACTCCGGCATGATGGTTGGTGAAGCCGTACGGAGGACCGGTCTGAGCAGTTGTGTTGCGATATGTGCCTGGTACAATGCGCCAAATGTTGTCGTTTCGGAAGTTTGGTCGTGGAGGGTCTCCAGATCAATATCCCTCTGGTGCAGCATCTTTGATCGTGTTGTTGGGTTTAACATTGCATCAACTCGCTCAACTGCCCACTTCTTCTTCCCAGCGAAAGCATTAGGAAGTGTCGATGGGTGGGAGTTTTAGGGGACTGTCTTATGTAATATTGACATTCAAAAAGTGCTGATTCTCAGCCTAATTTAAATCAATGAGTTTTGATTTGATTTGATTTGCCGTCGTCCTTCCTATGCAGTCAGTTTTTTTTTTTGAGTGAATAGGCTCGCTTTACCATTAACGAAGTTTGCATCACTGCTTACCATCAGGTAGGTTTGCTGTCAAGCACTAGTTTATAATAATATAAAAAATAATAATAAAGTGATCTCAGGTAACTTCTAAGAGATCCCTTCGTCGCATGATGTCTGTAACTCATGCATGCCAGCTATACGTCTATCGCGTCGCTGGATCTTCGCTTTCGATGTAAATGTAGCGCTTGGAAAATAATTTCTGTGTGTGCTAGATTACTTAATAATGAGCGCAGTTACGTATCTTTCGTCAGTTACGAATGCGCACGAGGAGAAGTGACTGTTAAGAGTTGTTCCATGTCATCATCATCAGCATCATAATCAGCCTATAATGTTCCATTGTTGGGACACAGGCCTCCTCTCGGTGAGTAGGAGTGGGCTGTAAACGCGTCTACCACGCTGGCCCAGTGCGGGTTGGTACTTCCAATCAATCTCCCTCTGGGTTTGACATTGCATCACCTCGCTCAACTGCGTCTTCCTTCCTATTCACTCAGTTTTTTTGAGTGAATAGGCTCTTAATAAACTAGCCCGCTATACCATCAACGATTGCATCACTGCTTACTATCAGACGGGATTGCGGTCATGCACTATTTGATAGAATAGAATACTTTTTATTATGTGCACAATTTAAATTACAGAACATAAATAAAAAGATTTTACAAAGAGTGACACAATGGGCGGTCTTATCGCTAAGAGCGATCTTTTACAACTAAACTTTACAATTATTAAAAAGAAAAATACTTAGGTGTCGTATGTCTCATCAAAACAAATCACAAAATACATAAAATGTACTTTTATTTCAAAGTGTAAGTACCCTTTTTTTTCCGGGGTGGTAAATCCTCAATGGATGTCCGCCGCCCTGGGGTAGGCGACGGGGTCTGTCAGACTCCTACTGACTAAAAACCACCTCGGTGTCTCTGCCGCGGGAGTCCTTGATTCTGCCGCGGCCCCACACTGTCGTGCCGGCCCGGTCTGTCCAGGCCTCGCCTCCTGCAGTGCGTAGTGACTACCTGACTGACTACCCCGTGCATCGCCTCTGAGGCGCGCGCGAGTGTCTGCGTGCTGCCTCGGGGTCCAAGTGTAGGTACTCTAAAACAACCCTTTTTAAATTATGTCCAATGCTATCGAGAATGGAACATAAGTAGCTGTGCAGACGACAGCACTTTGCTTTTATAATCTGTCAGAGTTCTTTATTAGATTTTCAACTTTATCTTTAAAGCTCCAAGGCTCAAGATTGATTGGGATTTTTTGACAGTTTGAGGTAGCTTAAAATGATGTCGTCCGTACAATTAATATTAGTTAAGACTTATTATACAACAATAAGTCCAATATAGATAAATGTTATTATAATCAGGCACTTATTCGTTGCTTATTCGTGGTGGCCTAGTGGTTAAAACAGCAGCCTCACAAGTATAAGTGTGCGGATTCGATTCCAGGTCAGGCAAGTACCAATGTAACTTTTCCAAGTTATATGCACTTTCTAAGTAGATCTTGGACACCAATCATCATCATCATCTCAGCGTTAATCCCAGTTGCATCCGCAGCCCTTTCAGCTTTGGAGTCTGGGGTCCGCTTTACCAGTTTAACTGCTGAGTTTGGCTAAACTTCGATATTTTCCGTGATCTTGGACACCAATGACTGATTAAAAGGTGAAGGAAAACATCTTGAGATCGCAAGCGTGGCGATTACGCTCATTCCTTCTCTGTATGAGAGGAGACCTGTGCCCAGCAGTGGGACATTAAAAAGGTTGATGATGATGATTCGTTACCTACTTTAAAATCATAGTCAAAATTAAACATGTGTCAACTTGGATTTAATCTACAATATTCCTGCGTGTTGTTCGCGTAACATAAAAATCCCTAGCTAGCTAGCTAGCCTAGTATGAGTTTTCATTACGAGACTCGCTCGTCGATATCGAGCGCGTTTGACTTATGGATTGTCCCGCTTCAAGGTTGTAAGAACTCTCAACCAATGAGAGTGCCAAACGCGCTCGATATCGACGATCGAGTCTCGTAGCGAAAACTCATACTAGGCCTTATGCACGCTTGGCTGGCTTTATATTTTCCGTAATACTACAGTTGCTACTTAAGTGGGCGGGGCACATTGTTCGTAGCACCGATGTCTGATGCGGCAGTAAGGTTCTGGAGTGGCGGCCACATACCGGAAAACGCAGCCTAGGAACTCGGACTACAATTTGAGTGTCTTCAAGGCTAGAGTGAATAGGCTCTTAATGAACTAGTGCGCTTTACCATCAACGATTGCGTCACTGCTTACCATCAGGCAGGATTGCGGTCAAGCGCTAGATTATAATATATATAAAAAAAAAATCAACCATGTGAGAACGATGCAGAAATATATTGTACGCTGAGAGCGTCCATTATGGAAAACACAAAAAAAAACGACAATTCAGAAATTAAAATAACCCAACAAATAGATGCTTTACAGCAAATACATTGTGCTCACACGTGTGCCATGCAGTTATAAAAAATCAATTCAGAAATTAAAAAACAGAAACTTTGTCCAGCAGTGGACCTCTATAGGCTGAAGAAGAAGACTACAGTAACAAAGGGTAACATTTTGACGGTTTAACAACGTTCATTGCGTTGCTTATGTTGTAAATCAAACACGTTATTCAAACATACGCAGAAATGGATTAGCGATTAAACTGGGAGTAACAGTGTGTTATACAATTAAGGTGTAGGTTAGACGGAAGCCTGACTCAGAAATAGTTGTGGAAAGACTGGGTAGACTCTTATCTGACTCTGATATTACTTATACCTTAAGTCATCATCATCCCAACGTTAATCCCAGTCGCATCCGAAGCCTTTTCAGCTTTGGAGTCTGGGGTCCGCTTTACCAGTCCATCTGCTGATATGGCTAAACTTCGACATTTTCCATGAAGCGACTGCCGTCTGACCTCCACAACCCGAAGGCGACATTGAAGCATTGCAGTTAGACCAATTGTTGGACTTTTGAGGTTTCCAACAACCCGTAACGACTGCCACTAGATGTTCGTATGGCAACCGGGACCAACGGCTTATCGTGCTTTACGGCTAACGAGGTACGACCAGACCAGTGCAAATATTCATATTCATGCATACAAATACTTGCACTGTGCGGGGATCGAACCCGCGCCACCTTGCGCAGCGGCCGCGTCCGCTACCGCTACGCCACGGAGGTTGTCATACAATATGTAAAGAAAACCCTGTCCGATCCGTAAAGGTCTTGTTAGGTATCGATAACTGATTATAATAATGCCCACAAAGACAGGCAAAACTTAAAAAAAAAATCCCCCTAAAAAAATAAATATTATTTCGCAAAAAGAGGTAACTTAATACATGTCCTGTAAGCAACCCCTTCCGCGGGCGGCGGGGGGCAGGGCTCGCGGCACCTGTGACGTGGCCGCGTCGCTATTCGCTCATAATAATATCGGTGTTGTCACTTTTTTTAAAATTACCAGATTTCGGGGAAATTGGAATTAATTCCCGGGAAAAAAGGATTATTTCAAAATTCATTAGTATTGTTATTATGATGATTATGTAAAACTTTATATTATATTTGGTCAAGTGTTTACCTAACCTTTATTATCCTTACGGGTCGGACAGGGTTTTCTTTACATATTGTATATTATACCTTATGTATTATAAAAAAATGTCTTCAATATTACTATATATGTGTCATGATTCTTAAATATTTCTGTCAAATTCTTCCTACAACTCTGCCTGACTGTACTTCCCCATAATGGAATGGATTGCATGTTTAAACACGTTGCGATACCAAATTTCTTAATTTAAAAGCTGTACATCCAACTCCTAAAAATATCTCATGATTCAAACGAAAACAAAACAAACCAGTGATCGATATTAAATACGAGCAATCAATTAACCGATCGTGTTAATAATTGGCTACCCACACGCAACATACATTACTGGCTTACAATGATTAAGAGGGCTTTTATACTATACATGTGAAGCAGTGTATGGTGGATAAGGCGGGTGTTTCATTGTGCAGACTTGGAGTCATCGACCGGAGCCTTGACCGCCGCTCAGTGAAAGTTACACTGCAGTGATGCCAAACGAGATACTCACTGAGATACCAATTTACGGTTGAATCGATATGTTATCAAGTTTAGAAGGGAATCACGTTATACTTAAGCATCCTTACGGCATTAGAAAGTTAAAAAGAGGTAATCAGATTGAAGTCTGCACTGTAAACTTTCAATTACAATCAATTTTGAAGAACATTGCTATTCCATTGCTATTAATGTTCGGAAAATTTGATAACGCAATGAATGTGACACTTCCAAGGCAAGCGATATTCAAATGATAATACAAAAATATAGTTTAAATTCTTTTTTAATGTACAATTGTACACAACTTAAAGTTAAAATTAATCAACAAAAATTACACAATAGTCAACAAAAAACGCGATCAACAGCACATACAACAATTGTTTGCACACAACAATAAATATCACAACATTAAAACATAAGTCAACACTGATGGAATTACATCTCCATCAGATCTACGAAATTTGTATTTACACTGGCAACCCCGCTTATAAAAATAAGCTATAGAACCTCTTTGCCCCTTAATTTAAATTTGTTTTTTTTCCTTAGTGCTTGTGACCTCCTTTGTGGTGGTAGACGTGTTTGTAGACGGGGACATGGACTGGGTAGGGTTTGGGGATGGGGACCTCGACCTTCTTCTCGACCTCAACGGGGTAAGGCTTCTCGACTTCATAGGGGACGGGCTTCTCAACGGTGTAGGGGACTGGCTTCTCGACAATCTTGGTCACGACCTGAAAAAGAGTTTAAGATTAGTTTTATTTTCTCGTGAGCATGATTTGTGGGTTACGAGGAGATCGACTCAATAGTTTATAAGACCCGTTTGCATATTATGTTAATAGAAAAACTTCCTATTTGAATATTGAATGTTGAAATAAGGAACATTTCCGAATGTAACTGGGTGCAATCTGTCACAAAACGCACAGTTCTTTTTTCAAACGCACGGTTGACTGCCCGCGCTTTTACTTTCTGTCATGGCCGACTGCGTTACTTATCAGTGGATGCAGCAATGAATGGATAACGTTATGAGATAATTGCAAAAACTCATCTAGACACAATAAACTGTGATATAACATTTACATTGTACTACTTTATAGTGTACAATAATTGTATAGTTTCTTATTGACATTAACTTTTAATTGAATTGATGTTGGCAGAATGTCGTGTTGTCTGTGCACAGTAAGTGTAAAACTAATTGGTTCTATGTTTATGGTATAGCCGATGAGAAAGGTGGATTCAATTGTTTTAAATAGAGATAATTAGTTTTACAGACACAAAAAGGTTGCTTAAAGTGATTTTATATACGTTTTATTATTAAACCATATGTGAAAGTCTTAAAGAGTCGAGTCGGAGAGGTGTCGGTTTTATTTGCGTATTAAAATTTTATCTTCCCTTTATTCGTTTTTGTTTGAAAATGAATGTTAATTAATTCGTATTTTTTAGAGTTGACGCGGACCGGAACTACTTTAGACAAAAAAAAAATTACAGGGTATACAATGTTGCCATAAAAAAATGAAACGTTTTGATTCAAAATATGAGTGATGTAGGAACTTGATTCGAGAGGAAAAAATGTAAATGAAGGTAAGTGTTACAATTGCAATGATGTAACGCACCGGCTGTGATATTAATGACTAGTTAACAGCTGAATTATGAGCTCAATTACCTACGTGTTAGCAGGCATTTTTTTTTAAATTTGGCGATGTCAATGAATGCAACGGTCCAATCAATTGAATCAATAATAAATCTGAGCAGCAAATTGAGCAGTATTAAACGGAATATCAGTTTTAATTAGATTAAAAAATGAAGATGAATTAGTTCTGTGCCTAGAATGTTAAAGGGTTTATTTTTCGGGATCCTTGATGCTTTTAGATCTGTGTCCTATGGAAATACCATTTCCTGTTTACCTGTTATGACCATGTTGAGGATTCAAAGAATAAATAACATTCTAAATATGTACGGAACTGTCAAATATTCCCACTCAACCTTCAGCCTTAATACTTTAGAGATAAAGTTGAAAATTTAATAAAGAACATTAACAGATTGCAGTAGACTGATGTGCCGTCGTCTGTGCCTAAATTGCTTTTTGTGGTTTGTCATTCCATGTGCATTACGCAATTAGGGTGCTTATTTTCGATGACATAAGGTTTCTTCTAGTACTTTAATATGATCATACAATATGGAAAGGACATGATTAGGGCGACTTCCGGATGGGTTTGCACGACTGACGTCATTTATTTTATTTTATTATAGAAACATTGAACTGTCAGCTTCTTTAATAGTTAAATTGCTAATCTTTGTAATGTTGACATGAGCTTTAAAGCGCTGACGCCAGAGAAGAACTTCACTGATATTATGCTTTATTTATGTTTTAAATTTACCGATTTTAACCCATAGTTTCTACGTCTTATGTATTTTTTTTTATTAAAAATCAAATCGTTATCAATCTGTATGGCTTATTGATTGTCCTTACAAACAGTATAATTATACCACTAAAATCTCTGTCTATGGTTTGATTAAAAAAAAAGTATTAAAAAAAATATCTATGGATATTTTTTTTTGAATACTCAGAAGCTTACCTTGTAAACTGGCACATGGATGGGCTGTTCCACTGTTACGTGGACGGGGTAAGGTTGGGGTATGGGGACCTTCACGTACTGCGGGACCGATACTGCCACGGGATGAGGGACTGGCACTCCGATCTTCTTCACGACAGTGACGTGGTACGGTTTCGTGTGTTCCGAGTGGGTGTTACCTTCCGGCTCCCAATCGTCTGAGGGTCGGGCAGCTGCGAAGGCCGCTAGGAGGAGGATGGCTGCTGTTTTCTGGAAGATAAATGATATTTTGTTTTATTAAGATGGTATCGATCGTTTTGTAGGAAAGATGAAGTAGTGTCTTTGATCAAAATTAAGCAATTTTAGACTTTAAGGGCAAATTTCTTTAATGCTAATCAGTTATGTACGAGATTAAGATATAAAATGTTAATTAGTACATTCATAATACGAATTATAAAATATTGTGTTAAGTAGTATATTTTTGTCGGGTTTGAACTGGCAACCTCACAAATGTGCACTTAACCTCTGGGCCATAAGGTATGTAGGCACTAAATATTTGTTTCCAAAATGTAATCCTAATATTTAAGTTAAGAATTTATAAAGGGAATCAGTGTGATTCTATTTTCAAATCATTTTTTTAAAGTTCAAATATTGTTTATGGTGTTACTGATCGTAATAGCAGAGTCGGCAAAGACACGGAACAAAGTTATGAACTTATGATGTAACATCACAGAACCATTATGTCACCAACAATCACCTACTTAAACTCTGAATAATATATTATTAATTCATTCGGAGCGTGAGAAAGTAATAAATACATTTTATAACAAAAAATATTTCGAAATTCAAAATATGCCGCAAAGTTTTAAAATCACACTTTTTTTAGTTTCAACTTCCACGCAAAGGAACCACGTTATACAGCCTGGAAACCCGCCACAAATATCCGATCCATTTTTGAATGCCGTTATTACTTCACTTTATATTAAATAATTAAGAAAACACTTACAAAAGCGATCATGTTGAATAGTTTAGATGCTGTTGTCGACTTCTAGGTATTGACTGGTGCAATCTGAGATCCCCACGACCGTTTTATACTTGGTGAAATGAACAACGTGCCTTTCCATTCAGCGATAGGATCGCCGCACCATGAAGTTATCGAATTTGAGATCAGTTAATGCGTTGCTGCTTTATTTTATGTGCACTGCGGTTTTATAAGGACATTAATGATTTGTATTTCAAACTAAAGAAGCAATGTAAGTGTTACATGGACGTTTTATACATTTCTATGTGATTCGATAGTGAAGTTCGATTGTAGTATTCGGACTTAACAAGGAGAAGTTAATACCGGGTTCTTGACTTTGTTTTTTTTTCTACTCTATAATATGTGCTCAATTCTTTTTGAAGTGATTATTTTGGGCAATAGAAAGTATGACAGTTAAATTAAAAGCCGACCAGGTTCTATGAGACAGTTTCGTTTTTAATTAATGTCACTGAGAAGGGTAATTACATAAAGCTATATCTAATGTACTGCGTTATGTTTTATTAGTTTATATTCAAGTAGGTATAGGAATGGCATTGGCTGGTTAGTTAGAAGATTCCTTAGTAGCCCGGCGTCATAATTCCTGTTGACCTACAGGATAATTGTATATAAAACACACTATTAGCAGCAATGTTTTTTTTTTTTATAATTTTTAAACTAGTGCTTGGGTGCAATCCCGCCTGATGGTAAGTAGTGACGCAATCGTTGATGGTAAAGCGTCACTCAAAAAAACTGAGTGAACAGGAAGGAAGACCACAATTAAGCGAGGTGATGCAATGTTAAACCCAATAACACGACCAGCGAACGTCCCTGCGCCAGAGGGAGATTGATCTGGAGACCCTTCACGAACAAATTCCCGACACAACAACATTGGGCGCATCGTACCCAGTACACATCGCAACACAACACAACTGCTCAGACCCATCCTCCGTACGGCGGCTTTACCAGACATCATGCCGGAACACGATGAATCGCTTGGCGGCAAGACTTTGTCTGGTGGATGATAACTTCCGCCGGCAGCCGATGTTTTGACTTTCTTCTTCAGCCTATAGATGTCCACTGCTGGACAAAGGCCTCCCCCAAGGCTTTCCACGCTGACCGGTCTTGTGCTGCCCGCATCCATCGGCTTCCTGCGACCTTCACCAGGTCATCGGTCCACCTTGTTGGAGGCCTCCCTACGCTGCGTCTTCCAGTTCGTGGTCGCCACTCCAGAACCTTACTGCCACATCGGCCATCGGTTCTACGAGCAATGTGCCCTGCCCACTGCCACTTAAGTTTAGCGACTCGCAGAGCTATGTCGGTGACTTTGGTTCTTCTGCGGATCTCCTCATTTCTGATTCGATCACGCAGAGAAACTCCTAGCATAGCTCTTTCCATTGCCCTTTGTGTGACTGAGCCTTCGTATGAGGCCCATTGTGAGCGACCACGTTTCAGTTCCGTAAGTCATCACTGGCAACACACACTGGTCAAAGACTTTAGTCTTGAGACACTGTGGTATCTTGGACGACGAGAAGATGTAGCGTAGCTTCCCGAACGCTGCCCAACCGAGCTGGATTCGCCGAGACAACTCTTTCTCGAAGTTGGACCTACCTAGTTGGACTGTTTGTCCCAGGTATACATACTCGTCAACAACTTCGAGTGCAGAGCAACCAACTACAATGGGAGTGGGTGCGACATGATCTTCCTCTTATCCATGTTCATTTTTAGACCCACTTGTTGGGAAGCTCTGCTGAGGTCATTGAGCATTATGCCCAAGTCTTCCAGGGTCTCAGCCATGACCACGATATCATCTGCGAAACGGAGATTAGTGATGTACTCGCCGTTGATGTTGATGCCAAGTCCTTTCCAGTCCAGGGGCTTGAAGACATCTTCCAACGCAGCAGTGAACAATTTAGGAGATATGACATCTCCTTGTCTCACTCCACGCTGCAGTTGGATCGGTTTCGAGTCCTGATCCTGGAGACGGACTGACATGGTGGCGATTTTGTACAAACACTTTACCACCTCAATGTATCGATGGTCAATTTGGCACCGCTGAAGAGACTGTAGCACCGCCCAAGTCTCAATCGAATCGAAGGCCTTCTCATAGTCCACAAACGCCAAGCATAGTGGTTTGTTATACTCCTCGGACTTCTGTTTAACTTGCCGCAGCGTATGAATGTGGTCTATGGTACTAAAGCCTTTTCGGAAGCCTGCTTGTTCGGGAGGCTGGAAGTCGTCGAACCTGCGAGCGAGACGATTCGTGATGACCCTAGAAAACAGCTTGTAGACATGGCTCAGGAGGGATATCGGTCTGTAGTTTTTCAGGAGGATATTGTCACCTTTTTTGAAAAAAAAAAAAAAACAAAATCACCACGCTCCTGTGCCACGCCACGCCTTAGGCGTTTCGCCTTTAAGAATGACGGAATTAAACAGCTTCTGAACCCCGTGTGGTACCGGGCCTAGAATAGTACCAACCCATATCCTCCCGTGGGTGTCATAAGAGACGACTAAGGGAAATCACCAGGGAAGCGGGCAGCAGCGCTTCTCCTGTGTAATATGAAATCACTGCGATCCCCAACACGCCTGCCAAGCGTGGGGATTATGGCAAACCCCCCCAAAGTTTTACACACGATACAGCCCAGGCCCCTAGTCCCCGGCAGCTCCGCTATTCCAGTCTACGGTAGCGGACTCGGTTACGGCGGAGCAAGGGGTGCTAAGAATCTCCGGCAGAGGTCCGGCTACCATCACCAACGACGACCTTTGGCCCTGGCAACATTTAACACGCGCACACTACGGACCGATGAGAAGATTGTCGAACTGGAGGAAGAACTGAGCCGGTTGCGCTGGGACATTGTGGGGTTATCTGAAGTCCAAAGAGAGGGAGAGGACTCGATAATCCTGAAGTCTGGCAACCTGCTCTATTTCCGGGAAGGCGACCAGCTGTCCCAGGGTGGTGTCGGGTTTATTATCCACAAGTCCCTCGTGAACAACGTTGTTAAAGTCGGGAGCTTTTCGACTCGGGTGGCGTACCTTGTACTCAGAATAACGAAACGATATTCGTTAAAAGTTATACAGGTCTACGCCCCGACGTCTAAACACTCTGACGAGTAGGTGGAGGTTATGTATGAGGACGTCAGTAGAGCCATACATTCCTCCAAAACCCACTACACCGTTGTCATGGGGGACTTTAACGCAAAACTGGGCATGCGAGAGGCGGACGAGACGAAAGTGGGGCAATTTGGAGTTGGAAATCGGAATCCCAGAGGTCAGATGCTAATGGACAGAGTCTACTTGCGAAGCTGAAGACTGGGGATGGTAGGATCGTCACTTCCAAGCCCGACCTTTTGGGTGAGATTGAGAAATTCTACGGAGAGTTATACACATCAACACACGCACCTGTTGTAAGCCTGGCTAATGATCCTAGAGCCAGACTAACCCGATACTACACCGACGATATCCCGGACGTCAGCCTGTACGAGATTGGTATGGCTCTGAAACAGCTCAACAACGATAAGGCGGCTGGAGATGATAGAATTACGACTGAGCTTCTGAAAGCGGGTGGCAAACCGGTTCTTAAAGCGCTTCATGTTTTGACTTACCATCGAGAAAACTTTTTGGTTTTATTTTGACAGTTCAACAACATTCATTGCGTTATTTACGTTGCTGAGCATATACATCTTCCGAACGTATGGAGCCAAGGATTAGCAAATTGATGGATGGTAATAGTGTGTTATGCAATCAGGGTGCTGTTCCACACATCCACCTTCCAAAGTACAAGAAGTATTCGAAGTTAAATACCAATCCACCTTGAATTACAATCTTCTAAGATAGATAATCTTCTAGGATGCATTTCGGGGAGTGTGCGAGGGAATTGCATGATTTAATTCCCCCATCTCCGTTCCACCAGCGGACGACCCGTCGTACGGCTGGTTTCCACCCTTACGTTGTTAACACCACTACGATCCGGACGAAGCGTTTCGCCTCCTCCTTTATACCGCGTACATCGAGGGGCTGGAACAATTTGCCCGCGGCGGTGTTTCCGTCAGACTACAATTTGAGTGTCTTCAAGGCTAGAGTGAATAGGCTCTTAATAAACTAGTGCGCTTTACCATCAACGATTGCGTCACTGTTTACCATCAGGCAGGATTGCGGTCAAGCGCTGGTTTATAATATGTAACAAAAAAAAAATCTTCTTCTTCAGCCTAGAGTGGTCCACTGTTGGACAAAAGCCTTCCCCAAGGTTTTTTATTACATTGGGGTGTTTGCCATAATCCCCATGCTTGGCAGACGGGTTGGTGATCGCAATAATTTGTATTCAACAGGAGAAGCGCTGCTGCCCGTTTCCCTGGTGAGAGTTCCCTAAGTCGCCTTTTACGACACCCACGGGAGGATATGGGTTGGTACTATTCTAAGCTCGGTACCACACGGAGGAATTAAAATAATTGAAAAGTAATTTCTTCAATTTACGCTGATAATCAGCACTTTTTAACGTCATAATTACATATGACTGTCTTCTAAAACGTCCGCCCATCACCATATCGTTCTCGCTGCGGAGAAGAAGTTCATGGCGAATAAATTTAAGTTCAATACATCTGTTTCACTTTGAAGAAGACAGAAGAAAAAATAATTTTATTCCTGTCAAATTAAGGTATTCCAAAGATCCCTGAGGACACGGTGGAGCATAAGATGGAGGTCTGCCCGGCTTGGGTGGAGCACCGCCATGTCCTCGTGGCGGCGATTGTCGGCGATCTCTCTCGTCCGGCCTATTCCTTCCAGGCCTAGTAATTCTATCTATCCTTGTGACTATCTAGTTCAAGCCACACGAGTCAATCAATCGGGTTAAGCTACGCTTGTCGAGGTTACTTCATGGATTGGTGACCAAATTTACATATCAAGACTCCTCCGTGCCTCGAGAAATAGGTGTTTGTCAGTTATGATAATATGCGTCTGGTTTCAGGCGACATTTGAAATCCTAAAAAATCATAGCGCGAAAATGGTCTTGACGCAAATCCAGTTTTCAAAGAGACACGATAATTTTAATTAGCTCGCAAAAAATGTTGAGGGAAGTTTTGAATTTGGAACGTACCTATTATTAGTTATAAATAATCACATTTTTTTTACAAAATTATAACTGGCCAGTTTCTCATACATAAAAACTTTTTGTCGGAATCCTTTCCGAGTGACCTGGTACAACTTGGAAGTCGGGAACGTTAACACTGAGCCTAGACTGTAAAATAATTTTCATTACTCTTCATTCGAAGTAAGATTTAGATATTTAAACCCTTTATACAACCCGTACAACTGATTTTGACTTCTATTCTGTTGGCATAGAAATGACATGGAAAGCAAAAAAAGTGGTTACAATACCAATATTGCTGCTGCCGTTTGACTTGGCGTCAACGCAATAGAAGTCAAAATCGGTTCACCGCATTGTTAAAAAAGTTTATTTAACTGTCGAACCTTATTTCGAATGGCGTTTAGGTAGGTTAGTAGATATTAAATTCCTCTATTCGATTTTCAACTTTATCGCTAAGGAATTAAAGCTCTAGTTTGAGTGAGAGTATTTGACAGCTTCGGGTAACTTGAAATGCTGTCGTCCGTACGTATATAGTGTAACATCGTCTTAAAACTTAGTACTCATTGAAGATCGATTATATAAAAACAATCACGTGGATAAAAAAGTGAATGTAGACTCGGCTGCTTGTAGTGGTCCATATCACGATCTCATTAAAGGACTTGAAACCAGAATTTGGTTGAGACCGGATTTCTTTGGAGCGATTTTTAATATACTTACATCATCATCATCAACCTTTTTATCGTCCCACTGTTGGGCACAGGTCCTCCTCTCATACAGAGAAGGATTGAGCGTAATCACCACGCTTGCTCAATGCGGGGGGCGATTTCAGACTAAGGTCCGTATTACAGAAGGAAACTCAAGCATTGATCTCTGCTTAAGCATTACTTAAACCTAGTTTCAACCAATCAAATGGCTTGAAACGAGACTTAAGTAGAGCTTGAGTTTTGAGTGACGTTCTGTAATACGCACCTTAAAGTCCAGGTTTCCTTAAGATGTTTTTTCTTCACTTTGTAATCAGTCATTGGTGTCCAAGATATACTTAGAAAGTAAGTAGGTACATATAACTGGAATGGAATCTGGAATCGAAGCCGCACACTCATACTTGAGGGGCTGTGTGACCACTAGGCCACCATGACTTCTTAATCTATCTAT
Source organism: Sesamia nonagrioides (assembly GCA_017933935.1). Classification (NCBI taxonomy): domain Eukaryota; kingdom Metazoa; phylum Arthropoda; class Insecta; order Lepidoptera; family Noctuidae; genus Sesamia; species Sesamia nonagrioides. Next base: position 566,347 of record JADWQK010000369.1, on the reverse strand, counting down.
ATCTATACTTACTAATATATAAAGCTGAAGAGTTTGTTTGTTTGTTTGTTTGTGCGCGCTAATTTCAGAAATTACTGGTCCGATTTGAAAAATTCTTTTTGCGTTGGATAGCCCATTAATCCGGGAAGGCTTTAGGCTATAGAACATTACGCTGCGACTAATAGGAGCGGAGCATAACTAACTCCACGCGAACGAAGTCGCTGGCGGCAGCTAGTATACAATATAGAGGGAGCTCAAGCCAATAATGGTTTATCCCAGTCAGAGATCTTGGATTTCCTTATTGAAGTTCATTCCAACCTGGGGTCATCAATTCTTATACATATTAGATGAACGGGCAGTCCTCCAGTGGCGGGCCAGCACCAAATGGGGGTTGCGGAATCAGTGTTCGTTCTCACAACCCCCGGTGTAGGTGTGAGATAGAATAACGGGATGGTTTTTAGTCAGTAAGAGTCTGACAGACTCCGTCGCCAGTCCCAGGGCGGCGGACATCCATGAGGACTTTCCACTCCGGCAAAAAAGTAAAAGGTTATTTTCTAAAAATACGCAACGTAAATCGACATGACGTAAGTTGAAACGTATTATAATTCTAAGATTAGAATCCACAGGGATGCGAAATAAAAAAAAAAAACTGCATTTATTACAAGGATACACTATAATTATTATTATTAAAAAAGTAAATGCTTAGTAGCCGGCCCCATGGACCTTGCGACGAGTGAATTCAAAACAATTGACGTAGGTATGATGATGTCTGGTGATGCCGTATGGAGGACGGGTCTGAGCAGTTTTGTTGCGATGTGTGCCGGGGACAATGCGCTAAATGATGTTGTGTCGGGAGTTTGGTCGTGGTCCGTGGAGGGTCTCCAGATCAATCTCCCTCTGTGTAACATCGTTGGTCGTGTTGTTGGGTTTAACATTGCATCACCTCGCTCAACTGCCGTCTTCTTTCCTATTCACTCAGTTTTTTTTTTTAATTGAATAGGCTCTTAATAACCTAGCGCGCTTTACCATCAACGATTGTATCACTGCTTACCATCAGGCGGGATTGCGGTCAAGAACTAGATTATGATCATTAAAAATTTATAAATGTTTGAGGAATAGTGTCAAAATATTGGTCGACGTACCAACTTGAAACCACGTAAGTCGGGGATAGATACATATAAGAATTTGTTCTTCCCGGGCACAAAAACCGGCCAAATGCATGTGTCACGCTCATTTTTCATTGGACTTTTTGAATGATTTATAGTGTTGTTTACTAAATTAAAGTGCGTGATTAATGCAGTAAAAAGTGCATTCAGTAAATACTTCATAAAAAAAGCATTGAGATGTCGTAGCATATTGGCCTCATCATGAGTTTGCCTCTAACCTCCCTCGTCCAAATATTATACAGTTCACATGGCCGTCTTTTTCGACATGAATAATTCATTACGTGACATTGGCTAAATGCATAAACCGTGCGAAACCAAAAAATAAAGAAAGAAACTCTTGATTACTTCAGAAAAAAATCTTAACTTTTTACTTGAAATTGGCACAAAGTCATAACTAGTGCCATACACCAAAAAAAAAAAAAATGCGTAAGTATAACACACTTTTACAATCGATTTCAATAATTTTGAAGCATGTTGATAATCTTGTTCCCGCTCAACAACGTAAATAACGCAATGATATTGTTGAACTGTCAAAATGAAATCCATTGGTATTGATAGTGTATTTCGCAATTGCCTTATTGGAAGAAAAGAAAATATTTTAATTCATTTCATTTTCACACTAATATAGTAATATCCAAATATTATAGATTTATTATATTCACAGAATCACTACACACATACGCACAAACATACACACCCCTGTTTGTAGGGAGTCCTATTAGAGGACTTTAATTTTAGGTCACCTATGCGAGGACTTTCGAAAAAACCTGTAAAACAACATCGTACAGTTTTTTTAATAAGATATATAGAGACAAAATTTGAAATTATGGTTGACAGTTATCTTCCTGCTCTGCTATTGCACCATTTTGTTATTAAACTCTTCTTGACCAATGCGAGAACCTTAATATACACAGCTCATGCTCCTAGCGATACCCTTCCGAGGACTTTTGTGTGAACTTTCCGAGGACCCAATCACCTGACTAGACATGACAAACTGAGGACTCACTTTCACACATATTTTCTTTAGCCATATACAGTGCGAGGACCTTGTGTTATACTTTCCAGGAACAATCTGAGGACGTTTTACCCAGTCCCAAATGTCTAAATCGAGGACTTATACCTTCTTCTGTACCTAACTTTTCTCTACATTTAATAGCAGATATATTTATATACTTAGTAATTTTAATACAGTTTCTGCATGCGCATTTCGTATCTTGAATATTATCCGAGGACTTTGTTTTTTATTTTCTTCTGTAACAAGCAACATCAGATTAATTTATAAGGAAATTTGTAGACATTTTTAAAGAATTTTCGCATTAGATCTTTACAAAGTAAACTTAAAATAAAATACCTAACCTAACAATTTTGTAGGATGGGCCAGGTTGTTCAACCACTTCAAGGCATGCCTCGAGCAGGGTCAGTATCCCAGTGTGTGGAAGGAGGGGAAGCTAGTCCTGGTCAGGAAGGAGGGACGCCCCGCGGACTCGCCGTCCGCGTATCGGCCCATACTGCTGCTCGACGAGGCGGACAAACTTTTTGAGCGTATTATCGCAGATCGCCTCGTCGGCCTCTTATGCAGAGAGGGACAGAACCTGGACGACAACCAGTTCGGTTTTCGTCGGGGGCGCTCTACCATAGACGCCATCATGCGCGTGAGGGCCCTGGCGGATGCTACGGTGTCTCGCAGTGTCTTTAGACATCTCCAACGCATTCAACACGCTACCCTGGCGCTGTATTCGGGAGGCTCTGAAATACCATCGGGTGCCTCCCTACCTCCGCCGCATAGTAGGGGATTATCTGGAGGACAGATGTGTCATCTATCGGGGACGTGACGGTGCCGATCCGCACCAAATGTCGCGCGGTGTTCCACAGGGATCGGTCTTGGGACCGCTCCTATGGAACATCGGCTACAACTGGGTGTTGAGAGGCGAGCTCCCGACGGGCGCCGACTTGACGTGTTACGCGGACGACACGCTTGTCGCTGCCTGGGGGAGCCCGCACAGGGAAGCGACGTTGGTACTGTTGGTAGCCATTCTGCGTAAACCGCAGAGGGTGATGGCCGTCAGGGTCGTCCGCGGGTAACGCACGATTACTTACGAGGCGGCGCCCGGGGACCTAGAGGCGAAAATACTCGCGTTATTGTACCGATGGCGCGAGGAAGAGCGGACACGGGGCTACAGTCCGGTGCAGAGGCAGATCGAGTTGCGCCGAGAGGAGCTCCGTCAGGTCCTGGTGGCGGACTGGCGGCAGAGGCTTATGCGACCTACCGCCGCCGGCCTCGCTACCGTCGAGGCGATCCGGCCAGTACTCGACGATTGACTCGGGAGAAGGCACGGCTCCCTGTCGTTCAGGGTGACGCAGGTACTGTCGGGGCACGGCTGCTTCGGCAAGTACCTGCGTCGCCTAAGCAGGGAGCCGGACGCTCGGTGCCATCACTGCGTCCAATGCGGGGAGGACACGGCGCAGCACACGCTCTGCGAGTGTGTAGCTTGGGAGGAGCAGCGCCGTGTCCTCACAACGGAAGTAGGAGGCGACCTGACGCTGCCGGCAGTAGTGCGGAGGATGGTCGGTACCGCAGAGTCATGGGACGCCGTGGTGTCCTTCTGTGAGGACGGGATGTCGCAGAAGCAAGCTGCGAAACGGGATAGAGAGATCTCAACTCCCTTCCCGGGCCGCAGAAGACGCACCGGGCGCCGAAGAATGGCGAGGACGTGGGGAAGTCCCCGTCCCCTATCTGATGGACCCCGTGCAGGATGCGAAGCCCGGACAGACCGGGCCAGCACGACAGTGTGGGGCCGCGGCAGAATTAACACTTCCGCGGCTCCGCGCACACGTGTCTGGAGAGACACCGGGGTGGTTTTTAGTCAGTAGGAGTCTGACAGACCCTGTCGCCCACCCCAGGGCGGCGGACATCCATTGAGGATTTTCCACCCCGAAACTAAAAAAAAAGGTTGTCCAACCAACACACACGGTTCGTCATCCGGAGATAGATTGCTAAAAAAGAAAATCGGTAAGTATAAAAACCCGATGCTATTACTTCGTAATAAGTAGTAAGTTAATGCATTTCAATAACTACCCGAATCCATTGCGCGATTTGACGGTAGAAAATACGTAGTACGGGTAGTACCTGAACAACATTGTAGTGATTGCGTATCAATAGCTCTTTATAAGCAACAATGGTAAGCACTGCAACTCGTTTGTATCGCTGAATATGAAGTCAGTAATATGCTGTCAATATTCTGCGCTGTTATGAGAAGATTTAAAGAAATTTAAGTAAGTCAGTCTCGCCTTGTTTGGGCGGGCAGATATCCTCGACCTTGTACCACTGCCTCTACATGACCTCCGCGAATGCTTCGGCTGCCATGACGTCTGTAGCAGCCAGGACTACTGTGGCTGCTACAGCTCCCGGGACACCCACGGTTTCCACGGTTGCCATAGCTTCGGTGTCTGCCACGACCTCCGCGGTATCCAGAGACACAGCAATTGCTACGGGCTCTCCGCAAACCATGGCGTACACGGCTCCCAAAGCCAGACAATTCACCGTTGTCTTTCCGTGATCTTCATATTTTAAATTATAATTTGATAAAAATTTCAACATAAATCAATGCACGAAGCACCCAAATTTAAAAAAAGCAATATTTAAAAATTAAATTATGTATAGATTGTGTTCTTAAAACAAGGTTCGTAAACGGACGGAGGCCTTTGTCCAGCAGTGGACATCTATAGGCTGAAGAAGAAGAAGAAGAAGATATTTAATACACAACTCGTTATAATAAATAAATATTATAATCTACGAGATACGTATCTAATAAAAAACGCACACGCTCTCTAAAGACAGTTACGGTTGGGCGTCAACTGAAGGAAAATAATATTTCCTCTGCGACCAAGCAACACAAAATGCTCTCCGGTGGATTTATTTAATAACTATTTCATTCACAATCGGACTTAAAATCAACGTTTTCTTATTCTTATAGCAATTGTAATTTCAGATACAACCTGAAATTGTACCCGAAAGGAGGACCTCAACACACTGACTAGTTCAAGTACTATTCCGAGGTCTTGAGTGTAACATTTACACACTAGGTCCTCGGATAGTATTATAAACATGAGTCGTGTGTTTATTGAGTGTGTGAAAATCACTAGTGGCGCCGTCTAGTGGTCACACACGGTCGAAATGTGTACATGAATGATCACCACCAATCCGAGGATTTCTTGAGTTTTCCTTATCATATATACAGTAATGTTCAAAATTGCGTGAATAATACGATACAGTAGTCAAGTCAAATCGAGGACCCACAAAAATGTCCTCGGATTGAAAATGTCCTCAGATGTGCCTTGTGTATTCATGCCGATGTCCTCGAATGGTACTTAAAACAAACACACGCACCTTCACACACAGACATACACACACCCACACCCTACACACCCCCGCACACACACACACACCCACACACACACACACACACACACACACACATACATATAAAAATGCATGTCTGCTGTCTCTCACTTTTGCGTTACTGAGGATCATTTTAAGTTCAATTTCATTTCTGTTGTTATTACTTTTTTTTTCTCCCTTCTTTTGTACACCTGTTAGTTCAATTCATTGACACTGTTTTTCTCGAGTCCTTATGGAAATTGTTTACAGAATCCATTTGGCTGAACCCTATCTTTTAAGATACAGGTGAGTCCTAGTTTAAAAGATAGAGGCTATTTATTGCATAGTAATTATAAACTTTCCATTCATGTAACAGTGTAAAGTGCTATGTATTTTTTGTGAAATAAATACTTATTATTATTATTTCGCTTTTGTACTACTAACTAATGTTGTTGTATTGTTCTTCTGTCATCAAAGTTGGAGAAAAATTAGCCATAGAGCCATTTCCATCCTGTGTGGGAAAAAAGCACAGGTTCCACTACCTCATTGCGGTATTTCATTTTGCATTCATGATTCATGTTCCCTTTTGTCGAAATGATATTGGTTCGCGCACCCATACGAATACCAGCCCATACCATGATAGTCCCGACTTGAAATGAATGGACTTCTTGTGAATGCTGGAGACGGCTTCGCCTACCAATAACTCGCCAAACCCTTAATCTTCGTGAATCCGGATGAAATCCAAACCGAGACTAATCAGAGAAAAGCACCATGGATCATTGCTCATCACTCCATGGGAAATGTTCTCGAGCCCACAATAGGCTCCGCCCGCGATTGTCACGCCGCTGGAACCCGAAGTGGTCTGCCAGAATGAAGATCAGCTTGATGTTATCTTCTTCTTACAGTTTGGTCACTAACCAACAGTTGGTGGTCATATGAACCATTTGCATAGCCGTAATATTGAGCAGTCTCGTAGCGATATTTTGAAGAAAACGGTTCTGTCTAGGAGTGTCCTGAATGCCGTCCAGCAACATCGCCTGTAGCATGATAACGTGACCATAACCTGGAGAATATATTGTGGCCGGTTTTTAGAGTTTCAGCAATCACGCGTTGTATAGCAGCAGCTTCCAACATGCCTAGAGTAGGCCTAGTATGAGTTTCCATTACAAAACTCGATCGTCGATATCGAGCGCGTTTGATTTGATTGGGCCGCTTCAAAGTTGTAAGAACTCTCAACCAATGAGAGCGCCAAACGCGCTCGATATAGACGATCGAGTCTCGTCATTGATAAAAATTTAAACAGATACGATATATTCTAACAAACTGACCAAAAAAAATGTGCCGAACACCGCAGCAGCACACATGCATATTTTTATTCGGCATACATTGGTACAGTGTGAGTGAGATGGGGCGTGTTGATGATGGCTAGTGTTTGTCGTTTGCGCTGTTAGTGTTTGTCGTTTGTTTTTACGAGTGTATCGAGAGTGACTAAAGCGAGATACAGGACTTACCTCCTTTTGTACGCTTCATTTTTAGTGCGCTAGTGACATATCTACCTTAGTTTAATATTTTATCAATGGTTGGTGGAGAAGTAATTATTTTGTATACAAACTTTTTTATACTTAGTGTAAATACTTACTTAGTTTTTAAGTTAAGAAGTCTTTCATGTAACTTTTTTTTAATAATTAATTATAAACTAGTGCTTGATCGCAATCCCGCCTGATGGTAAGCAGTGATTCAATCGTTGATGGTAAAGCGCGCTAGTTTATTAAGAGCCTACTCATTAAAAAAAAAAAAAAAAACTGGTTGAATAAGAAGGAAAACGGCAGTTGAGCGAGGTGATGCAATATTAAACCCAACAGCATCCTCAGAGATATTCTAGCATATTTTACATATGATCTAGTTAGTAGTATAATGTTATGATGCATATTTACAATACTTTTCCCAGTGCAGTCCACTAACCATGCGTTCCGAAATGTGATTATACCGCGAATCTGACGCATTTCGAAACAAAGGGGCAGTTTAATACAAGCGCACGTCTTTTGTTTTGGTAATTGCGATAACAAAGATAATAACAATAACCCAGGTTTTGAACACTAGTGTAAAATTGATAGTTTTATTAATGGGACTGCAGAACTTTTGCCAGAAAATATAAGCACGGGACCCAAGTTCATTCATGTTCTGCCAAATTACTTGTGGATGTTTAGTGAACTTTTTACAGTAATAAAAATATTTTAAAAGATCTAAGACAATTGGAACAATAGCTACCTATTCGACTGTTTACGATTACAAAAATTAATAAGTAATTTTAATGGACAGACGGCGACCACGATGGTCGTGGTGCTCTCAAGTATGAGTGCATGGTTTCGATTCCAGGTCAGGCAAGTAGCAATGTAACTTTTCTAAAGTTATATGTACTTTCTAAGTATATCTTGGATACCAATTACTGAAGGTGAAGGAAAACATCTCGAGGAAACCTGGACTTTAAGTCTGAAATCGCCAACCCGCATTGAGCAAGCGTGGTGATTACGCTCAATCCTTCTCTGTATGAGAGGAGACCTGTGCCCAGCAGTGGGACGTTAAAAAAAAAGGTTGATACGACAGTACAAGCTACTACAATCTGTCAGTTTTCTTTATTAGATTTTCAACTTTATCCCTAAAGCATTACCTAAGGCACAAGGTTGATTGGGAATAGTTGGCAGTTTCGGATAGCTTGACCTGCTGTCGCCTGTACATAGATTCTTTACTTCAAAATATTGGACACGTGTCTCAGGTTTCGCATAAACAAAAAATAATGTTTTTTTTTTGTAGTGTGGCACTAGTTATTACTTTGTGCCAATGTCAAGTAAAATAAAAATTCTTCTTTCTAGAAAGAAAGAAGAACCAGAAAGAAGAAGAAGAGAAACCGTGCGAAGCCATAAGAGAACTTATGGCTTCGCACGGTTTGTGCATTTAGCTGATGTCACGTAATGAATTATTCATGTCGAAAAAGACGGCCGCGCGGACCGAACACGGAGGAAGATTTGGTCCAAAGCCATGATGTGGCCACTATGCTACAATATTTCATTGTTCTTTATGAATTATTCACTGAATGCACTTTTTACTACATAAATCACGTGCTTTTATTTAGTAAACGACACTTTAGATAATTTAAAAGTCCAATAAAAAATGAACGTGGCACTCATCTTAGCTTCCCGCCAAAAACTCCAAAAATAATGTTATATAATAAAATAATTCGTATCAAAAAATGTTTTAGTAACATTGATATAATATTAACCTAAGGTAGATACGTCACTAGCGCACTGAAAATGAAGCGTACAAAAGGAGGTAAGTCCAGCAAGTCGCTTTAGTTTTCGTCGATTCTATTTAAGCGCAAACGACAAACACTAGCCATCTTTTTCTTCTCTATGCTTTAGATTGCGCCCCATCTCACTCACACTGTGCCAACGTGTGAAATGTACGCAGAATAAAAAAATTGCATGTGTGTGCTGCTGCTCCGATCGGCACATTTATTTTGGTTAATTTGTTAGAGCATATCATATCTGTTTAATATTATATCAATGTTTAGTAATTGTATGCTATTTAAGAAATAAAATAAAACATGGTTTCTTTTTTTTCTCTATTTTTTTTTTTTTTTTGTAAGTACAATGTACATACATCTGCAAAGAAGGGAGTTCTAAAAAGAACTTTGATTGTATATAATTTTATTTCAAATAATATTCTGCCAACAAAGTGAACATTTCAGGCATTTTTCATGCATAAAATAAGCCTTTTATTGTGAATATAATCTGGCCTCTACATCTTTATTTCGAAGTTAGTTGGCCCTACAGCCATCTTGAGTAACACACGGAATTACATTCTCTTTTGTTACTGTTATTCAACAATATGCATTACGTGTGTCTGATATTTCATATTGATAAAGGTAAGATTAGAATACTTAATTTTAGAACCAATATTGTTTGCTGGATAATGGCATCTGTCATATTTAGAAAGCTTAGGACAAACGTAGAAGTACCTAATTTGACTAGATAAATTAGATAAAAGGGACTGGTCTAGCTGCAATGCTTCCATATCGCGTTCGGGTTGTGGAGGTCAGACGGCAGTCGCTTCACGGAAAATGTCGAAGTTTACCCATATCAGCAGTTAGACTGGTAAAGCGGATCCCAGACTCCAAAGCTGGCAAAAGCTTCGGATGCGACTGGGATTAACGCTGCGATGATGATGATGAAATTAAATAAAAGGGAATCGGGACAAATTAAACTTTAGTGCATAGGTACTTTTATTTCATTAAGAAAAGGGCAGAAGACAAAGATTACTTTAACTCTTTACATTAGTCAGTGCTTGTCATAAATTGACGCAGGTACTTACAAACGCCATGTTTTTAATCACGTCTAAGTTGTCTATGGAATATCTTAATATAACATTCTTAATTTAAATTGCAAATCAGTATTTGGCTGCAATACTAGTTTATGTATCTAAAAATAAAATTTTTAATAACTGTGGATTTCATGAATAATAAATAATTAATAAGAAGAGACCAATGTCCCCTTAGATTACATCTTGCTTAAAAAACTTGATTAAAAAAACTCGGAGTACTTAATTGCAAAAAAAAAATGCAAAAATAATCATCAACTAATTGACCGTACGCAAATGTAGATTATTACCGTTGTGCATTTGGTACTCAACAGAAAAGGTGCAAAAGGTACAGAATAATAGGAAAGGGTGTACCTTTTAGAAATACTTCATCTCATTTAATGTTTTAAATATTGTCTTCAATATCTGATGTTACCAACCTGTCCTTTTTTGTGTTACTAATTTAGTTGTCTAATGTAGTAGTAGAATCAAAGTCACCGACATGGTCCTCGAGTCGCTAAAATAAGTGGCAGTGAGCGGGCACATTGCTCGTATAACCGATGGCCGATGGGACTGTAAGGTTCTGGAATGGCGGCCACGTACCGGAAGACGCAGCGTAGGGAGGCCCCCAAGAAGGTCGACCGATGACCTGGTGAAGGACGTGGGAAGCTGATGGATGCAGGCAGCACAAGACCGGTCAACATGGATGCATTGGGAGAGGCCTTTGTCCATCAGGGGACTTTCATAGGCTGAGAAGAAGAAGAGAATTTAGTTGTGCTGCTAACTTTACTAATTTGTGCTAGTTGTAGTAAAGATTAACCGTAATGCCACTTTATCGATATTGTTGATGCTTTCTGGAAGGGTCACTGCATTCTCCTATCAACCCCAGGGTCTCAAAGCAGGGAAAACAAACATGCAAAGCACTAACCTGGATCCAACAGGACAGGAAAAGGGAATCACCAACGACGGGGCAGGCGCCGGCCGGTCAGCTATCTCCTTTACGTGGACTTGATGCTGCTTGTTCACTGCCTACACTCGTCAAGCACAGACACACCACCAATATGGAAACTGAGGGTTCATTTGGCCAGTGAAGCCCTTAGAAAGTCAGATATTCGAAATTATTTAGAATACACGCGGCGTCGTATGCGCTGAGTCCGCCATACTTTTTTGTTCTAGTTCTTTTTCTTGGCACTCTTGAGAGAGGCGCCACCAGCACGAGTTAAGAGAAGCCCGCGCTTATTTAAATCGTCGTTGACGCAACAAGGATGGAAAATGGAAATGCATGGATAAATTATTAGGATAGTTAATGCTTACACATTTCCCCCCACCTGAAATCCACAAGGGTTTCAAGAAGAATGCGAAAAATTAAGAGTGAAATCAGCAATAGCTGGACTATGAGCTACTGCCGAAAAAAATGCATAAAAATCTAGTTAATAAGTGTAGATAATATGGAGACTTATTTTAAATAACCTAAAGACAGTGTGTACTTATACTCTAGTTAGGTATATAAAAGGAAAATAAACTAATTAATTGGTAAGGGACAAACCTTTACCACCGGCCTACGAAACGTCTTTCCGTTAGCAGTTTGGAGAGTAACGACTCTAACTACCTGGTCTGAACCTGCATGCTTTTTCTAATCTCATGGCAGTCGTATTAGATTAATTCATAGCCTTAGACATTTTAGTTGTTATAGTATTGTTTGTTTTCATTGAATTAAATTAGACTTTAGTACCTATATTATAAAATTTTTGCAGATTTGTTATCTTCTATTGTGATTAAATATTTAGCAATGAATCACAAGACTGACTTATTTGACTGTAAACCATTCATTACAAATACATTTATGACAGAACCATGCCGACACAGAGATCTTTATAACATAACTTTGTAAACCCAGGCAAAATTAAGTATTTAGTGAAGGTTATAATGTGTAATCTTTTTTCACTATGTATTTTAGCCACTACACAAATTGAAACTCGAGACATTAAAGAATACTGAAGTCTGTATTCGTTGAACAAAACACAATTATTACGGATATACATAAAACCATATGATATTCAGAAGCCTGTTGTGCAGATCAACCCCATAACTGTGAATGCAAAAAAAAAGTTGAAAACTTATTAAACAAAGACAGATTGTAGTAACCTGACATGCTGGCATCTGTACACATGTATCAATTATTTTATTTAAAAAATATAATTGTAGAACAGTAGTGTGTACCTACTACTTTGTAGCACAGTAGTGTGGACTACTTTGTAGCACAGTAGTGTGGACTACTTTGTAGCACAGTAGTGTGGACTACTTTGTAGCACAGTAGTGTGGACTACTTTGTAGCACAGTAGTGTGTACTACTTTGTAGCACATACTTTGTAGTGTACTACTCATTTTATTTTTCTACCTTAAATATTCACACAGCACATGAAGAGAAAGAGAAGCAGATAAAATACTAGCCTAAATTCTTTGATGACTCTAAAGCAAAAAGAATAAAGAAATAAAGAATAAAGAAAAAACTTGTAATAGCATCAATTGATGAAAAGTTTGCAAAATATTACCTCAAACTCTGAATTGTGGCACCTTTCTACAGTCTAAATATATTTTTCTATACATGCGACGAATATCCGCAGTAAAAACAACTTTGTGAATTCTGAATTTTGTGATTAGATCAACGATGTCTACTTGAAGTTTTGGACCCACATGAACAATATTATTTAGTGACAGGTCACTCGAAGTCCGACCACTAGCATCGAAGACCACTCGTAATCGTGTCGTGGTACTCTCAGGTCGGATTACACAATGGTGGGGAATTATATAACAGTCAGTAGACGAGGACTGCACTGGCTGCATATGTCCGAGATCCTCGTACTGTTGCATAAATTCTTTGTATTCAGTTTTTAATTCATTTTGACTAGCTAGTCTTTTTTCCAAATTTAGAAAACGATTAAACGCTTGTTTATATGATTTTCCTAAGGCTGGAGCATCATCTTTAAGCATAATTCGGACAACATAACGCCCATCGGAGGTGCGATGCGTGCCTTCTTTATATTTTTGTTCGCATTTTTCATCCTCGGGGCCGGAAATTTTACATTTCGGCGGCTCCTCGGACTCCCTAAACCGTTGAACGATCTCGTCGAGCGCACTAGAAGACGCGACGAGGAGCGTAACGGGTGTAGCCGGAGTTTTAGCTACCACGTTTTGAAGAAACTGACCACTTATCACCCAGTCGAATACACTAGAGAGTGCGCATGGAAAGCCCGGGCCTGGACTGAAACGTGAGCCAGTATATATCTGGTCAAAACAGTCTACTCCTAACAACAGATCGATCGGACCGGATTTATCAAAGTCCTGGTCGGCGAGATCCAGATGTGTAAACTTATCCTTGACGATTGTCGGCAACGACACCGAAGGAATCACGCATATTTCATCCCCGGGACCGGAAATTTTACATTTCGGCGGCTCCTCGGACTCCCAAAACCGTTGAACGATCTCGTCGAGCGCACCAGAAGACGCGACGAGGAGCGTAACGGGTGTAGCCGGAGTTTTAGCTACCACGTTTTGAAGAAACTGACCACTTATCACCCAGCCGAATACACTAGAGAGTGCGCATGGAAAGCCCGGGCCTGGACGGAAACGTGAGCCAGTATATATCTGGTCAAAACAGTCTACTCCTAACAACAGATCGATCGGACCGGATTTATCAAAGTCCTGGTCGGCGAGATCCAGATGTGTAAACTTATCCTTGACGATTGTCGGCAACGACACCGAAGGAATCAGGGATGTGATTTTAGGTAGAACCACTAATTGAATATCAAACTGAGGAGTGTCACTCAATCGAGGTATTATTGAACCGAAGGTGTGACCTTTTTTTATTTTTTTTTTAATGGCTATGGCAGTCGCGATCGACTGGACTAGCAGTCGCGATCGACTGGACTAGCAGTCGCGATCGACTGGACTACCAGTCGCGATCGACTGGACTACCAGTCGCGATCGACTGGACTACCAGTCGCGATCGACTGGACTACCAGTCGCGATCGACTGGACTAGCAGTCGCGATCGACTGGACTAGCAGTCGCGATCGACTGGACTAGCAGTCGCGATCGACTGGACTACCAGTCGCGATCGACCGGTTGGCCACCCTTGGTTTAGGGTAACATGACCTGCTGTCGTCCTTACATACCTACATTGTTTATTTTCGACTTAAATTTCATTGTCAGCTAGATTAATCAGCGTTGTTATAAATAATGTAGGCATTGTATAGAATCGCACATACCTCCATAGATGTATGTATTTTGTATAGGCTATTTTGTTTGCTTGTAGAATTTGATGATGGAATATTAACTGGTTGGCTAACTTCTAATACTTTTATGTAATTTTGTAAATAAGTAATGAAGTTATTAAATTTCGGAATTTCTTCAGTGTTTTGTAATTCAAACCCTTTTTTTTTGTTTCTATATCTAAAGGCCTAGATGCAATGTAAAATAAAATAAATTCGCATAAATCATCAATACACAAACCGCGCAAGGCATTAACGCATTCATAAAGTGTGTTAGATAACTCAGATAAGTTAGACAAAGATGGTTCTTGTATGGGATTAATTTTAATTATTTTTTCTAAATAAGCTGTTGCAAGAATACGCTTGTTGTCATATCTGTCCAGTAAAGTTGCAAAAACCACTGAATAATATGCCGATGTCACAGGCACGCCCTTCGCTAATGTCAGTGCATAACCAGATAAACATGACAGCAAATAGTGAAATTTCTCAGTGTCGGATAATGAACTATTATTATGAACAAGTGCTGTATAACTATCTTTAAATGTTTGCCACTTTTCTATATTACCATCAAACTTTGGAATTTCCAGCTTAGGCAACTTCACTTGCGAACGCACGTGACCTTGACCTAATTCCGAGCGACAGCCGCTACCTGCGCTCGCATCGAGAGAATCCGCAAACTCAATAACATAGTAACACAACTCATCGAATGACAGTAACACTTTATGATCGATAACAAACGAAGGGTTAAGCTTTAATTGCAACTGGTTAACATCATCGTTGCATTGGTTGACTTGAAAGTATTTGGTTCAATAAAATTTGCCTTATATTTGATGGTGAAAAGTCCAATGGCGGGAATTGATTTTGAACCATCGTGCGTTGGAAATAGGGAGTGCTATCGCTTGGCTGGTTAGAAGAGGGATTCGCGTATCCATTCTGTTGGTAAACAGGATATGTTTGAGTAGGTATTATCGGATAAAGCGTAAGCCGGTAGGTATATTAATTACGCAAATGAAATACAAGCACACACGTCTTAAAGTTATTTGTTAGAATATAAGTTTTGACTTTGCGGTAGTTCAAAGCTAATCCGTCTCCCGCCGGAGACAAGTACTACGAGTGTAGGTACCTCGGTACTAAATTCGAGAAACTTCGAACTCACGTTTTTAAAAGTAATTTATGCAATTTGTTATTGAATACAAATAAATGCAGCTTATTACAAGGGAATTAACGAGGTATAAATGTACGATTGAATAGTCAATCGGTCTCAAATAGGAAACAATAACTAGGTATCATGGAATGACCTAGGTTTTATTTAGACACTTAGAACTTGAAAGGCAAATTGAAATTGCCTTAAGTAGGTAAGTATACAAACAAATTATAATTGGGATCACGTATTTAACGTAATAACGAGAATGGAAAGATTTAATTTCCGATAGTAGGTATTTTTGAAATAACTACGCGAGGAAGATTCCTCACAGGAGGCACCATTGCTAATGTTGATGCTTTCTGGAAGGGTCACTGCATTCTCCTATCAACCCCAGGGTCTCAAAGCAGGGAAAACAAACATGCAAAGCACTAACCTGGATCCAGCAGGACAGGAAAAGGGAATCACCAACGACGGGGCAGGCGCCGGCCGGTCAGCTATCTCCTTTACGTGGACTTGATGCTGCTTGTTCACTGCCTACACTCGTCAAGCACTGACACACCACCAATATGGAAACTGAGGGTTCATTTGGCCAGTGAAGCCCTTAGAAAGTCAGATATTCGAAATTATTTAGAATACACGCGGCGTCGTATGCGCTGAGTCCGCCATACTTTTTTGTTCTTTTCTTTTTCTTGGCACTCTTGAGAGAGGCGCCACCAGCACGAGTTAGGAGAAGCCCGCGCTTATTTAAATCGTCGTTGACGCAACAAGGATGGAAAATGGAAATGCATGGATAAATTATTAGGATAGTTAATGCTTACACAGATATACTATAAAGCCTATACTTTATAGTATAGGCCAAGACCCACACTTTAAAAAACACTGATGCTTATGCATCAGTGTTTTTTAAAGTGTGGGTCTTGACTCTTTAGGGGGACGTCAAGGGGGTTGCAGCTTATTTAAAATAATTGGAGGTTCCAAATGAAATCGAACAATACAAAGTTGATTGTGGGAATTTTGAAAACAAGCGGGGAAAAGAGGGTCGCGCTGTGAAGTCTGTAAAACACCTATATGTAGATGAACGATTCATGCACATCTTCTGTCAGCTGTTCTCACGATTCCATTAGAAATTAGCCTAAGCTGGGAATTGGTTACCAGTAAGGTAAGCTGACTTCTGAAGGTACGAAAAATCTATACAA
The DNA here is from genome assembly GCA_017933935.1 of Sesamia nonagrioides. Classification (NCBI taxonomy): domain Eukaryota; kingdom Metazoa; phylum Arthropoda; class Insecta; order Lepidoptera; family Noctuidae; genus Sesamia; species Sesamia nonagrioides. The sequence goes on along the minus strand of JADWQK010000369.1, from coordinate 549,861 downwards.
TGCAAGGTCATCTCAAACTGTAATGTTATAGCTTGATGTGTAGCAGTTCCTCCAAGTGCGAGTCGGACTCGCACGCCGAGGGTTCCGCCGTACAAACGTAGCGGTTTACAATTTATGGCGTATTAAATCAAATTACTTATTAGATATCGTTCAAACCAATTGCATGGTAATGCGTAATGCACATCATATATTTTTTTAGTTTTAACATTATCTTATTAGGGTAATTTTTTCCTTTATGTCTGTACTATATAACGTTGCTTCGTGCCGAATTTCAAGATTCTGAGTTCACGGGAAGTACCTTGTAGGTTTTGATACCCTAGCGTGTGACGGAAATTCATCTAAGGTGTCGGTATAAACTGCTGTATCTTTTGATCGCGTTAACATAGAAGTTTGATTTTTTCACTACTTAAAGGGACAATAGACCTAGGTATTTGGTGTAAATTTCAATTTAATACCTTTATTCGTTTGTGAGAAATAAGGTAGTAAGTTTCATTTTATTAAAATGTTTTTATTATATTATATAACTAAAAAAATGTGATTTTCGCAATTTTTCGTATATTCGCATTATATGACAATGCTTCATGCCAAATGTCAAGATTCTGAGTTTACGGTAAGCATCCTGTAGGTTTTGATTCCTTTGCGAGTGTCGAAAACTTGTTGAAAATATCGACATAATCGGCTGTATCTTTTGATTGGCTTAACTTAGAAATTTGATATTTTCACAGCTTAAAGGGACAATAGACCTGAGTATTTGATGTGAATTTCAGCTTGATATGTCCACGCATTCTTAAGATAAAGGGTCTTGACAGACAGACAGACAGACGGACAACAAAGTGATCCTATAAGGGTTCCGTTTTTTCCTTTTGGGGTACGGAACCCTAAAAATCATTAGATCTTTCAGCCATTAGGCTGCGGTAGAAAACGGAGTTTGCGTTGCTGTATTTACTTCCATTATTTAGCTTTCCACACGCTAGAAAGAGATGAGTGATTCATGTTTCGGATGGAGTGGACATTCTAAAACATTACTTTCTCATGACTTTAATGGTGACGTAATTTGTAGTTGGAGTCTCGGACAAAAACACGTGTCCGTTTGTCCGCCGCGCGGCCCAAGTTGATAGAAAGTAGTTCTTGTGTATTTTTTTTTTTTACTTTTTTTGACTGGTTATACTTTTAGGTTATGTGGGTGAACGCTAATATTTGGTTAATGGAACGTAAGATATTTTGAAAGTCGACGAAAAGAAATTACGACAGTAAAATTTTATATTTGCACATACGCACGCAAAAAACGGAACCCATTTAGATTCGTCATGTCTGACCGTCAATCCGTCCGTATGTCACAGCCATTTTTTTCCGAGACTATAAGAGCTATACCTACTGCTGAAACTTGGTAGGTAGATGTATTCTGTGAATCGCATTAAGATTTTGAAGCAAAAATAGAATAATAATAATAAATATTGGGGGCTCCCCATACTTAGAATTGAAACTCAATTTTTTTTTTCATCAAACATATACGTGTGGGCAGGTATATGGGGTAGAAACCTCGATATCATTTTTGAAGACCTATCCTTCAAAAATGTTATCGTGGTTTTTAAAATATTTTTTTTTTTCAAAACCTAATAGTTTGCGTGACAGACGCTTCCAAAGTGGAAAAAAGTTGGTCCCTCTCTCTAACTTCTAAAATAAGAAAATGAAAAATCTAAAAAAAAAAAAACATATGATGTACATTACTATAAAAACTACCAACTAAAATTGTTTTGAACGAGATCTAGTAAGCAGTTTTTTTAATACCTCGTAAATCTTAAACCGCTTACTAGCGCGTAATCTTTCATACAAATAGGTAACTTATATCCTTTAATTTCATAACGCAATGGTACGGAACCCTTTGTGCGTGAGTCCGACACGCACTTGGCCGGTTTTTTATTGATGTAGCGGCGTTTTAATTTATTCATTCTCATGTGAAAATCTATTCTGATTCTGTGAAAGTACCTTTTAAATCAGTAAGTACCTAACAACATAATGTTAACTTGACATATGACAATTTTCTTCATTGTTCTTTCATTGTCCATTGCGTTATTTTTTTAGTCTAGCTATTAAGAGGAGCAATCAAAACCGATTAGTCTGATCTTGGTCTCAATGGTGAAACTGTGTACTTACTTTTGCTACATTTTTGAAATTAAATTAAGAATGTATTGAATTGACCTATAGAACATCGACATAAAAGTACCTAATTTGAGTTTTGGCGGGAATGTCAAGATGAGTGTCACGCTCATTTTTCATTGGACTTTTAAAATTATTTATAGTGTTGTTTACTAAATAAAAGCGCGTGATTTATGTAGTAAAAAGTGCATTCAGTGAATAATTCATTAAGAACAGTGAAATATCGCAGCATAGTGGCCACGTCAAGACTTTTTCCCAAACCTCACTCGTAAGACGGGTCACGCGGCCGTCTTTTTCGCCATGAATACCTACCTAATAATTCATAATTACGTGACATTGGCTAAATGCACAAACCGTGCAAAGCCAAAAAATAAAGAAAGAAAGAAGAAGTACCTAATTCTAATTTTGAATTAACGAAAAAAAAGTCTGTTCCCGCCTTTTGTCGCACCACACCCGACGCCACAGCGCGGCAACACGCCATCTTCCGGAGAATTGTTTCCGCATGCTTTATTTACTTATCTGCTTTTTATTGTAGGACTTACGTATACATATATGTGTGGCAATTAACTAGGTACTGCCTTCTTAGAGGCTTTATTTTTATTTTTTTAAAGCTGTCGTAAGTCAAGTCTTTTATATAATAAATGATTGTGGTAAGTATTTATAAACGTTGCGTTGCAATACCCGTTCCTCATTCGTAAAAGTAACGTGCCATGTTCTCCATGCTTTTTAGTAAACGTAAATTCAGTAATATTAATAATTATATTAGATACAAGTTACTTTTACTTCGTACTTAACAGACTGAACGGAGAAGGCGCAGCTCAAGGAAAGGTGGACGCCGTGGGGCCTTTGCCCAGCAGTAGGAGTATATAATTCGAAATCACGCTTTATTTGCCAAAAATGTTAATAAATATTGCACAGTTCATGGAAAAATTAGTTTAACTCCTACTTAATAAGTTTCAGTTAATTCTACAACATTTTTTCTAACATTTTATAACCTTTTCAATCATGCTAGTCAATCTGAAATCATCTTAAGTGCTATTGTAATAAAGTTGATATTTTTCTGCTGTACTACGCACGTTTACTATAGCTCGGTTGTAGGCTTACATAAATATGTATTATTTTCAAGTACTTAGTTGTCCCAAATTTTGAAATCTATAGAAATGAGATATTTTCGATAAAAACAACTCGCTCTTATTTCATTTGCCTTAAACACGTTGACTGCCATTGCCAAACAGTAGGGTAATTGCTTAACACACCATGAGTAGCAATGGGTTTCATTTTGACATTTGAACAACATTCATTGCGGTACCTGCATACTTTGTTGAGCGGATACATTTTTCTAACATATGGATGGATTGGCAATAAGCTTTTAATTATTAATATGATAGGTACTAATAATAATTGTTTGTTAAGCAATTACGGGACAGAAAAGAACATTTATTGTTGGCGGAAATCGGATTTGTATATAAGCCTCTGAGTTTGTCAATTGCAAGGAAATTCTGAAGTTCCTTGGTCAATTGGCATATAATGTATGATGTCTATGGACCCCGACATATGACATCAATCAACATTGTTTATAAGTTTTCATATTTGAGTACGAGCCTTTTGACTTTATTATTTTTTATGTCTATTTTAATTATATTTACTGGTGGGGGAGGCCTATGTCCAGCAGTGGACGTCTTTCGGCTGAAATGATGATGATGACTGGTAATGTGGGTTTGGTTGTGCAGAATAAAAATGATTTATTTCTTTCTTTCAGTTAAGGCAAACTCTTACATAATGCGTAGTGTCCGCAAAGGTATGAACGCCAGCAGTAGGTCAAGTTATCAGAAACTGAAACAAATTTTTCCCAATCAATCTTGAACAGCGTTAGAGTTGAAAATGTTTAAAGAAATTTGACAGATCGTTATAGCAACTGCAGTGCGCGTTACATAATATGCGCATACACAAGACGTGAGTTTTAGAACAAGTTCTGTTTTGTAGTGAGGCTAATTGGGGACCCAGATTTAGCTCAAAACTTTCTCCAAAGCCTGGAGCACAGGCGAAGAGTAGCCAGCCTGTCGATGTTTTATACGACGATTATGATGATTTTGGAGAGTGTGCGAGGGAATTGCATGATTTAATTCCCCCATCTCATCGAACAATGCTTACCATCAGGCGGGAACGGATTGCAGTCAAGCTCTAGTTCATAATTTATAAAAAAACCGTTTTGAGAGCAGGTGATAGCAGCGGTGGTCTAGTGACATCGGGCTTACAAATCGTAGGTCGTTGGTTCGAACGAACCCCATCAGGCGCTTTTCTCGTACTGTAAAACGTTCAAAACCTAGTGGCAGACATCCCGGCGAAAACCAAGTGCCAAAAATTTTATTATGATTTATACATGACATCAGATGTAATATAATATGAGATATCTTGTGAGAGGTTTTTTGACAGGATAGCTAAGATGAATGACACGCTTATTTTTCATTGAACTTTTGAATTATTTATAGTTTCGTTTACTAAATAAAAGCGCGTGATATATGTAGTAAAAAGTGCATTCAGTGAATAATTCATAAAGAACATTGAAATATCGCAGCATAGTGGCCACATCATGGCTTTGCATCAAATCTCCTCGTGGTCGGCTAACGCTGCCGTTTTTTCAACTGTCATTGGCGATATCCGCCATTATTGTGAAATAATTTTTTTAAAGAATTTCTATAATTTGTTACACGTGTTATTGGCAAAATTGTGGTATCTAACCACAGGGGCCATTGAGGAGTTGAAGCAGTATTCACTCTAAAGAAAAGAAAAAAGATATCTTGTGTATGAGTAACTTGTCAAAATGATGGAAAATTAGTGGTGTTTTTGACAGATCACCAGTGCGTTTCTGTAACCATGTCACCGTGGAAACATGGATGAAGTAATCTGGCAGTCCACCTAAATGCTGGAGCTTGGCATTATTGACAGGTCACTTTAATTCATGTTGTGATTTTTACAGAATCAGAGGCCTCTCCCAAGGCTTTCATTCCACTGGGGGACATTGCCATAATCCCCACGCTTGGGAGACGGGTTGGGGATCGCAGTAATTTGTTATTCCACAGGAGAACCGCTGCTGCCCGCTTTGCTGGTGAGAGTTCCTTTAGTCACCGACGACAACCACGGGAGGATATGGGTTCGTAGGTACTATTCTATGCCCGGTACCCTGTACACACATTTTTTTACTAATTCGGTTCTTAAAATTACGACAGTTGTAGGACATTCCAGATGAGACACGATCAGAGGGCTAATTATGTCTCAACTGGTGCCCTACGTTTTGTTAGGTAGGTACTGATATTCAGCCCCAGATCTAGGGGGGGGGGCGAGCCGGGGCCTATGCCCCGGGCGGCAAATTCAGGGGGCGGCCAAATTCACACTTCACTGACCAATGGACAACTCATCATTTATTTACTTTGATCACGGAATAAATAATAGAACAAGTACAGCAATTTCATGGCCATATCAACTTGACCGATACCCTGAGCGCGGAGTGAGACATGCTGCACGACTGCACGAACATTTATTATTCGCGAGGCGCGTAGGCATAGTTCAAAATACGCGCCCGGCTCCAATTAAGCAAACTTCTCGTGCTCCAGAAGCCAAGTTCGAGGCTGGTCATCTCTTAACTGCTATAAGGGATTTTAAATATATTCCTAATTTAACTATTTGGGCGAATATTCTCCGCGAAATTAAACGAGTGAATATAGAAATTCAGAAAGAAGATATTATCCTTGGCCGTTCCGTCGCACTAATGGATGGTCTGCTCAAAACTTTGCAAAAATGAGACAAAATCCAATGGAATATTGGATAAAATAAGCTGGCAAAGTAGCTGAAAAATGTGGTAAACACCACATTTTTCAGCTACTTTTAACAAACGAGTTCCGATTTTGAAGTTGGCCAGCATTTGTTCCAGCTCTTGCTGCGTTTCCGCCATGATGACGATATCGTCCGCAAATCGCAAGTGTGAGATGTACTCGCCATTGATGTTAATGCCCCGACCCTGCCAATCCAGCGTCTTAAACATATCCTCGAGGGCATTGGAGAACAATTTGGGGGAAATAACGTCCCCTTGTCTCACTCCTCGCTTAAGAGGGATATGTCTAGTCTGCTGGTTCTGGACTTGGATGGACATTGTGGCGGCATCGTAGAGACACCTCATCACTTGGATATATCGCCAATCGACTTGGCATCGCTGCAAAGATTCAAGAACAGACCAGGTCTCGATGGAGTCAAAGGCCTTCTCATAGTCCACAAATGCTAGACACAGGGGCTGATTATACTCTTCGGTCTTCTGTATAATCTGCCTCATTGTGTGTATGTGGTCTATGGTACTAAATCCTCCTCGAAACCCGGCCTGCTCAGGCGGCTGGAATTCGTCGAGTCTACGCGCTAGTCGGTTCGTGATCACTCTCGAAAACAGCTTGTAGACATGGCTCAAAAGCGAAATGGGTCTATAGTTCTTCAGTAAGGTTTTGTCACCTTTCTTGAAAAACAGAACCACTTCGCTCCTGTTCCATGCCTTAGGAATTCTCCCCGAAAAGAGAGCATAATTAAATATACGCTGAAGCTTTTTTAGCACAGGCGTACCTGCAGCTTTCAAGAGCTCCGAGGTAATCCCGTCTTCTCCCGGGTCCTTCCCATTTTTAAGCTGTCCAAGAGCTACCACAATCTCTGCTAGGCTGATCTCAGGGAGGTCTTCGGTGTAGTGCCGTGTGAGAGTGGCTCTGGAATCTTCAGTGCGGGGAACTGGTTTAGGCGCTTGCGAGGTATACAGCTGACTATAAAAGGTTTCAACCTCCGCAAGTACCTCCGGCTTCAAAGTAACGACTCTCCCATCCGATGTCGTCAGCTTCGTCAGATGGCTCCTCCCAAGCTTTTGTACGAAGACTTTCGACCCCCGGTTTAGCTCTATCGCTTCCTCTATGGAGCGTGTGTTGAAGCTCCGGAGGTCTCGCCTTGCCGCTTTTGAGATGTTCTTATTGGGGGCTCTGAGTTCTGACGAGGTTGATGGTGGGTTTTCTCGTCGATCCTTCATAAGCCGGAGGGTCTCTTGCGAAAGTTTAGACCCTCTGCCAGTTCGTTTTATCCCGCAGAAATTGGCGCCTTCTTCTCGCAAGATTCCAACTACCCGATCAAGGTCCCGGTCAATGTCAACGTCGACTGTGGTTTCCAAGGCTGCGAATCGGGTCTCCAGTTTTAGCTGGAAAGCTTCAGATCGAGCAATGGTTCGGTACAGGTTGGGTCGGAGCGTGGACCTCATCAGTGTCCACCATGCTGAATTTGAATTTTGCTTTTCTTAATGGTACTAACATTTTGAAAATGTCAAATGAAGAACTGCAAAAGTATGGAGCAGATTTAGCTCGAAAATACGAGCGAAATTTAAGTGCCGTTGAATTCTGCCAGGAACTTCATGTTTTTAAAGAGCAAGCTCCGGTTTTATTTGGTGATATAGAAAAGGCTAACAGTTTTTATCTCTTGCAACAGATCTATGCGCATGATATGCAGGATGCTTTTCCTAATATTTCTATTGCTCTGCGAACTTACTCTACGCTTCCTACTTCGTCCGCAAGCTGCGAGCGAAGTTTTAGCATACTAAAACTGATTAAAAATTATGTGCGATCTTCTATGAGCCAGAAACGCTTATCGGGTCATGCAATCTTAGCGATAGAAAATCGTATTGCACACGAGGTAAATTATGACAAGGCTATAGATTTATTTGCAGAACAAAAAGCTTGAAGAGTAACATTGTAATTTCAATTCAGAAATTTGATAATATACTTGATTTTTATTTTTATTACTTATGCATATTTTTTTTTTATTTTAAACCCTACCCTGTTAAATATATATCCTACATATTGACAGCTGAAATTATGTGGATGACTAGCTAGTCGCCACACGGTTTCACCCGCGTTTTTTTTTATATGCCCCGCTCCTATTGGTCGCGGCGTGATGTTAAATAGCCTAAAGCCTTCCCGGATTAATGCGCTATCCAATGCAAAAAAAAAATTTCAAGTCGGACCAGTAGTTCCTGAGATTAGCGCGCACAAACAAACAAACAAACTCCTCAGCTTTATATATTAGTATAGATAAAGGTGAAAATAAACATAAGTAGGTAGGCGGGGCGGCATTTTTCAGATTTTGCTCCGCTTAAAAAAAATTGAAGATCCGGAGCTGCTGATATTGGGTTCATCGTAGCCACATAGACAGACGCATACACATAAATACAAAGAAAAAGTGCATTTTATCTAATTAACTCTTCGGCCGACTTTAAACTACCATTACATTGCAAACCGTATCAGCGTTGGATCAGGAATTTGCAAAATGCAATTAGACACAATATGTAGGTAGTTGCAACATTTGAAACCGTTCAGGGGAAGTCCACCTGCCCTGCATACTTACATATTTGCAACGAACATAACTGTGTGCCATTGGAACAGACTGCTATTTTAATAAATTTGTCTTTCAAAGACAATTCCATTAACATTTCATTGTCATTGTGCTTAAAAGTTCGTACCTACTCTCATTTTTTTTTTATCTCTTCTTCTTCTTCAGCCTATGGATGTCCACTGCTGGACAAAGGCCTCCCCCAAGGCTTTCCACGTTGACCGGTCTTGTGCTGCCCGCATCCATCGGCTTTCCCGCAACCTTCACCAGGTCATCGGTCCACCTTGTTGGGGGCCTCCCTACGCTGCATCTTCCAGTACGTGGCCGCCACTCCAGAACCTTACTGCCCCATCGGCCATCGGTTCTACGAGCAATGTGCCCTGCCCACTGCCACTTAAGTTTAGCGACTCGCAGAGCTATGTCGGTGACTTTTTTATTTTATCGTCCCACTGCTGGGCACAGGTCTCCTCTCATACAGAGAAGGATTGAGCGTAATCACCACGCTTGCTCAGTGCGGGTTGGCGATTTCAGACGTTTTAAAGTCTAGGTTTCCTCAAGATGTTTTCCTTCACCTTCAGTCATTGGTGTCCAAGATATACTTAGGAAGTACATATATATAACTTTAGAAAAGTTACATTGGTACTTGCCTGACCTGGAATCAAACCCGCACACTCAAACTTGAGAGGCTGGTGTTTTAACCACTAGGCCACCACGACTTAGGTTAGCCAATACTTTTTTATACTGTACCTTATTGTGATTTGATGACTAGAGTAACACTTACAAGTGCAACAATTCATTACAGGTTAATTCCACATGAATTATAATATTAAGGTAATTAAAACTTAATTGATATTAAAATAGAAAAACATACAAAAATAATTAAATAACAATAGGCGGGAAGTTGAACAAAAGGTAACGTAATAAAACTAATAATAATCGTTTGCATATAAATTCTGATTAAATATTAACTAATTATCAAATACACCTATTATTTATTGAGATTAATTACCTAATTATGATTTAAGATGATTAAAATTAATAAAATTAAATTAAAAGAAATAAACTGAACATGAACACTAAATCTCTTAAATTCATAACAATCGATCAGTTATCTCAGTCGTCTCGCAATGGAATGGTGATAGAATGACATTGCTGTAATGTCATTATTATAAAACCCGTTAGTAGAAATGATTTTCTAGAAAATAATACTCAATTTGAACGTTTCTTAATGTAGAGTACGTTGTCAGTGATTGACCACAGGAAAGTCATAATGACGTAGATTACGAATCTCGTCAAAATCTATCATTATCACTCATCGACCATTTTGACACTTGTAATAGCTGACGTGGCTTTTTTCGTCGCCCATACCACAATGTTGGAAGACAAAAATCTTCAACCAGTGCGTCCTACCCGTCATAACTTACGGAGCCGAGACGTGGACACTAACGGTCAGACTAGTCCATAAGTTTAAAGTCGCTCAACGAGCTATGGAGCGGGCTATGTTGGGCGTCTCTTTGAAGGACCGCATCAGAAACGAGGTGATCCGACAGAGGACCAGAGTCACCGACATAGCTGAGAGGATTAGCAAGCTGATGTGAAGTGGCAATGGACTGGTCACATATGCCGCAGGACCGACAACCGTTGGGGTAAACGAGTCTTCGAGTGGAGACCGCGTCTCGGCAAACGTAGCGTGGGACGCCCTTGGGCGAGATGGAGCGACGACATCAAAAAGGTGGCTGGTAGTGGCTGGCAGAGAACTGCTCAGGATCGAGCTTGTTGGCGTGCCATGAAGGAGTCCAGCAGTGGACGAGTCATAATCATCATGAGCCCCTGCACATGATGATTATGATGATGAATAGCTGACTAGGGCAACAGATAATATGCTTGGAATTAACTACAACTGAAGTTGTGATTATAATTAAAATTTCTGTCATAATTCGAATTGTTGTAATTGTTTATTAAAACAGAAATTATTTAAAGCACATACGTCACAAGCAGAGTAATTGCGTAACAAATGTCAGTAGGTAGCAATGGGTTTCATTTTGACATTTCAACTTACAAGACATGACATGCGTGCCAACAATCCCTTACCACAGGATGTTAAAGATCGCGCGAAATGGGGAAGAATGTGCAGGAAAGCGGACCCTGGGCTCCAACGCGAAGGCTGCTGATGCAACCGGGATTGAACGCTGAGATGATGATAATGAGAAAGTACGAAGATACTAGGGATCGTGTCCCTCACGGCAGCACCAAAAAGGCATAGTTCAGCAAAAATAACAGACAACTAGTGTCTGACGTTGGTTTTTAATTAAAAAAAAAAATGTTGTGATATGGGTTGGTACCGTTACTGAAAAACCAAAATAAAAACTGTTGAAATTTAGCTTTTTATCAATATTTTGGGTAACATTTTGTTCATTGCCATTCAAGTGTGGGACCACACAAGAGAACAGTGCGCCACTGATCTAAGATGGCGCTGTGAGCTGTCAAAATGGGGTGAAACGGATTGATTTATGAAATACCTTCTGTTTAGACGCTGTAGGTGGTAGCGTCACATGTGCTGTATCTGTTTATAATAGTTTGTTTACTTATATTGAAATCTATTCGAATCAGCAGATTTTTTTTTCGAATTTGCAAAATGATCGGCCATTTTTTTTTGCAATTTAAATAATACAAAGAAAATATTTGCCCCGATCACCTTTTCACAAACGAAACTAAATTTAAATTTAGAACATCTTTCTCATTCTATTTTAAAAGAAATGATAGAAGATAACATTATAGTTTAATCCTGTGAAATACCTAAAGACATTCCATGGACAATTTTATTTACTTAGATGCAATTATAAACATGGCGACCAAAAATAAATCAATTTACTTAGGTACATGAATTGTACTTCGAAATGATTCAAATTAATAATGATAATACTAACATGGCCGGGAGAATCAATTAGACACATTATTTCCGGGTGTTCTCGTCTAGCTAACGAAGAGTACTTGCATAGACACCACCTTGTAGCCAGGATAATTCACCAGCAACCTTGTGGAATCGGAGGTGCCGTACTACAGGTATATGCCCGACCCAGTTTTCGAAAATGGCCATATCACATTGTACTGGGATCGATCCATCATCACTGACAGGACTTATTGGCAACAACATTACAGTCCTGCTATTGTTGACATAACCATCCCACATGATGAGAACCTCGTGAAAGCTGAGAAAGATAAACAAATCAAGTATCTTGACTTGGCTCACGAGGTTGTCGACATGTGGGAAGTGGATTCAGCAATCATTGTACCGATAGTTGTGACAGCCAATGGCTTAAAGCCAAGAGCCTCGACCAACACCTTAGGAGGCTCTCGTTAGGCAGCTGGATCAAGGGCTTGATTCAGAAAGCTGTAATTCTGGACACGGCTCGCATTGTCAGGAAGTTCCTCTCTCTGGAGCCCTGACCTCCGGTAGCTTGGACCCTGTTCCCGATACCGGTGGGTTATTATTTTTTATATTTTTAAATGTTTTTTTAGAGATAGATTTAAAAAACAAGATGTCATGCCTTTATTATGTGTCATCGCGCCGCGGGTAGCGTACGTATCGCTCTTAAGAATTAATTCTAAGTTTATGTATTTGAAACTATTTCATTATAAAAATGTATTTACTTTGGACCTTGTACGTTAATATAATAGTGAAAAGTTCAGAACTGTAAGAACTCAGTGTTATTTGTGAAAATACAAAGTTAAAAAATTGTGATTGATCAAACTTTGACAAAAGTAAATAGCGGGTGGATCATTAGACCGAGCGATACATCGCGCTCGTTCACTCTCACGCAGTTTCAATAACTTTGTCTCGTTCGGACTCTCTAGTGTTCATAACTGGAGCATTATTTTTGCAAAGGAAGATGAATTGTGCCTCTTGTAGCAAGAAGGTCGATGCTGGAGACCTTATTAAGTGTACAGGTTGTAAATCAGATTACCATTACAAATGTCTCAATATTACTAAGAGTGCACTGTTGGACACGAAGCGCAATTTTAGATGTGAAGCCTGTTGTAATATAACATTACGTGTTCGGGTAACCGATGATACCCCAGTCAGGGGTACTCGCGTGAATGTAGCTGAAATGGAGTACAATAGCCAGTCTCCAGAGGTAACTGGACAGCGATCCCTAACATCGGGTGAGTCTGATTGTGTCAAGGCCCTAATGGAACAAGTTCATGGGGTCATCATGACAAAATTGAGTTTACTGGAAACAAAAATACTAGAGGAAATAAATGCTTCTGTTACCTTATTGATAGTAGAGAACGATAATCTAAGGCAGGAATTACAGGCTAGTAAGAGAAAATGCATAGCATATGAGGAGGAAATTAGTACATTAAAATCGGATTACCAAAACAGGATGCAAAACGTCAAAAGTACTTCGAAAAATGTTTGTAATAATCTGCAACAATCAGCTGATACGTCTGGTATAAAAAATTGTTCAACCACTACAAGGCCGGTATCATTAACGGACGGTGGTGGTAACGTACAGAGTAGGGAGGCACAATCGCAAGTGTCGACTTATGCGGCGGTGACTAGTAAGACAGCGAAAGCGGATATTACCACGGTTCATGATAATTGGACCGAGGTTAAAAGTGTAAGGAGGAAGAAACCAATTATAAGAGGTGGCAATACTTCAATTTTAGCATTAAAAGCAGTTGAGAGGAAGAAATACCTTCATGTGTGGAGGTTGGATAAAAGTACCAGCGAAAAAAGTTTGCGCGATTACATTATAACCATACTCGGTACGGATTCGGATATAATAATAGAAAAACTAAAACCTAAAACGGAGAGAGACTATGCATCTTTCAAAATTGGTGTAACAGAAAGTGACTTTGTAAAACTTAGCAACGCATCTGTGTGGCCGTTGAATGTGGAGTTTAGCGAGTGGGTTTGGTTTCGTCGCTCAACCAAACCGACACAACAGGAAACCTAGTAGAAATATTAACATCTTGTACCAGAACGTGAGAGGACTTCGAACTAAAATCAATCAACTAACATCATTATTGCAGTCATCTACAAGGGAATTATTCGCATTCACGGAGACAGGGTTAAATGATGGCATTCAAAATTCGGAATTTATGCTCCCTGGATACCAAATATTAAGATGTGATCGCGCAGACGGGCGTAAGCATGGTGGCGTGCTTTTAATATCCACACCGCGGTTTGAGCTGCGGCAAGTATCGATGCCGGACGATATTGATATAAACAATCATAGGTTTGAGTTACTTTGTGCTACGGTTTATATGAATAAGCGATTAGTACTGGTATGTTGTGTAGTGTATATTCCACCTCAAACTGATGAGTCTGAATACATGATACTATTCAATATATTGGAAAAACTATGCGTCAAATATTGTCATAAATTAGTTATCTTTGGAGATTTCAATTTATGTTCCTGTAATAAAAATATTTCTAATTATTATGACTATTTTATGGCCTTTTGTGAATTCACTCAATATAACGGTATACCTAATTGTAACGGAAGACAATTGGACATAGTGTTGAGCGCGCGTTGTGGCATGTCAGTGAGCGCAGCGGACGAATGTATGGAACCGGTGGATGTGTACCATCCACCGCTTGCTGTTCAGGTTAGCATTGGCGCGTCTCAGTTGGCACCGCCGTCTCTCCACGCGTATGCGTCGCCCCCATTAGTGGCGCCGTCTCACGAGTGTGCGCCACACACTAGTCACTCATGGAATTTTCGCAAAGGTAATTTTATTGATTTATATGACAAGTTGAGTAAAATAGACTTCACTGAAATGTTTTCTTTGAAAGACTCTAATTTAATGTTAAATGTATTTTATAACAACATTTATAAAGTGTTTGATACTTGTATACCAAAAAGAATTAAAACATCTAACCCTAGCAAGTATAGTTACCCAGTTTGGTATACTTCAGACATTATAAGAAATCTAAAACTTAAACATATATTACATAAAAAATATAAATGTAGTAAATTACATACTGATTATATATTGTTCGCACAGTGCAGGGCGAGAATAAAAACTGACATATCTCGTGCACATAACCAGTATCGAGATCGCTTACAAGCGCAAATGAAAACTGATCCCCGAGCATTTTGGAATTACATGAGATCAAGGAAGGTAAGTTTGAATAAACCTAAGTTGATAATTGACGGAAATGTTTTGCCAGATGAGGAATGCGCCGATGAGTTTGCTAGATTCTTTCACTCTGTCTACAGTGTGAAGCCGGCTGTGTTAGATGTAGCGGCGGCAAGCGCGACAGCGTCACCAAACTTTTGGACTCATCTGGCTCCTCTGGGATCTGCCGATGTTCTGGGTGCTCTGACTCGTTTGCTACCGAAGTGCTCCGTAGGACCTGACGGTATACCGTCTTTTGTATTCAGAGACTGTCGCATGGTTTTGGTTAAACCTTTATTACACATATTTAATACCTGCATTGAGACTGCTACGTTTCCAGATTGCTGGAAACTCACACGAGTGGTACCAGTACCGAAGGGTACTGGTGGTTCAGGACCAAGCGACTATAGACCCGTGGCGGTACTAAGTACTCCAGCTAAGGTGTTTGAGGCGGCCATTCACAGTTCGATGTATACTCAGATAAGCGCCCAGTTGTCTGAAGCACAGTACGGCTTCCGCCCTGGGCGGGGAACAACAGGCAACTTGTTGAATATGATGACACATCTGGTACCTGCGGTGGATGCTGGCTTGCAGGTGGATGTCATCTACTTTGATTACAGGAAAGCATTTGACACTGTTGATAATGACATCCTCCTGAGGAAGCTAGCTGACGTGGGTTGCACGCCCCATACTCTGGCATTCTTTGCGAGTTATTTACGGGATAGGTGCCAGTATGTGGATTGTGGGGGTAGATGTTCCGAGCCATATTTTACTTGGTCAGGCGTGAGCCAGGGCAGTAATTTGGGGCCGTTGCTTTTCATATTAATGATAAATGACCTGCCAGGCGTAGTCACCGAGTCAACGCCATTGTTATTTGCTGATGACATGAAATTAATCCGAGTGGTTGAGCGGAACGACGATCATGAAATACTGCAGCGAGATATTGATGGTGTTGTGAAATGGAGCCATAATAATAAACTGAATTTCAATGTATCGAAATGTTCCGTACTTACTTTCAGTCGCTCACGTAGTCCACAACAACACAATTACCACATGGAAGGAGTGCCGTTGCGACGCGTAACTGATATTAGAGACTTGGGGGTTCAGTTTACTGCCGACTTGACCTTTCGTAAGCATATCACAAATGTTTGTAAAAAAGCATTTCGTAACCTCGGTTTTTTATTGCGGCAAGCATCGGAATTTACAAACATTTTAGCGCTGAAAGCCCTGTACGGGGCTCTCGTAAGAACTCATCTAGAACATAATGCAGTAATATGGTCACCGCATGAGTATAAATATAAGTTAATGTTGGAGCGTATCCAAAACAAATTTATAAGATTTATGTACCTAAAGCAGTATGGGGTATATCCGGGATACCCACTTCTCTATCCTACATCATTTGTGTTGGGTATGGTGGGCTATGAAAGGTTGGAGGCTAGAAGAGAAGTGGCCCTGGCCCTATATGTATTTAAAATCCTTAGAGGCATGGTTCATGATCCGGCCGTTTTGTCACTGGTAAAGTTGTGTGTCCCGGACGAATACATAGGGCGACGGAGACGGCCGCCACTCCTGGTGGTGCCGCATGCGCGCACAAACTTGTTGCAACTTGCGCCGCTGACGCGTACGCTGCGTGTGCTCAACACGGTGTCCACTCGGGTCGATTTATTTTCATGCTCAGTTGGTGTGTTCACAAGGGCCATGTATTCTGTTGTATTTGAATTGCAGTAGGTAGGTGATTCTGTGTTGCATACGCATGATCACTTACTTATGTTGTAGGTACCTATTAATGTATTTTTATTTCCTTTTATTTTTGATGTATATGTGTGTATTGTATTGTATTGTATGTGTATGGTTAGATATAAGTATATCAAATGGTACAACCATTGCATTGGGTGAAGGTTACCTGTAATGATGGCTGTATATGTTAATAAATAAATAAATAAATAAATAAATTATACAACGTGTAAAATAAGGGTATACAATATGTAAAGAAAACCCTGTCCGATCCGTGAAGGTATTGTTAGGTATCGATAACTGATTCTAATAATGCCTATAAAGCCGGGCTAAACTTAAAAAAAAATCCCCCAAAAAAAATAAATATTATTTCGAAAAAGCGAGGTAACTTAATGCATGTGAGGTAGGCAACCCGATAGCCCCGCCCCCCTTCACCCGCGCATACATGCGCGGGTGAAAGGGGGCGGGGCATGCGGCACGTGGTCGCATCGCTATTCGCTCCGCCACAAATGGTGTTGTCAGTTTTTTAAAAATTACTAAATTTCGGGGAAATTGGAATTAATACCCGGGAAAAAAAGATTATTTCAAAATTCATTATTATTGTTACTGTGATGATTATGTAAAATTTTATATTATATTTGGTCAAGTGTTTACCTAACCTTTATTATCCTTATGGGTCGGACAGGGTTTTCTTTACATATTGTATACATAACAAAGGCATGGCATCTGTAGATGATATCAAACGATATTGGAAGGATTTTTTAATCCTATCTCTTTATGTTAGGAATTTATGAGGAAAATCACCGCCTGTGATAGGCTACTATCATACTAGTCGCACAGAGATATTGAAGACATTTATAGGATTTTGGCAAGTAACGAGTAGTTATTAACGTATGTAGTGTGCTGCCACGTTTGTTATGATTTGATTTTAAGAAACACACGAAACCGAAAATTTGGTACCAATTTTTTGAGTATTTTATTTTGAGTTGAAACCCTTCCCATATCGTTTGATATCATCTAAAGATGCCATGCCCTTGGTATGTATATACCCTTTTTGTTACACGTTGTATATATACCCTTTATGTTACACGTTGTATACATATGTATAATAAAATGAAATAAAAAAATAATACTAATAATGTGTTCCGCAAATACGGGACTGGTTAGAAAAACGCCCGTATCATAATTTATGTAGTTATAACACCTCTACAAGCCGGATAATATGCTATGCTAATTTATAAAAATAGCTCTCACTAACAACTCTGCACATCTGCCGACGTCGGGCAGTAATATGGAACAGCCCGACGTGTGAATTAATCTAATGTTCTGATGTTATCAACTGTGTTTGTCTGGACAAATGGTCATTGGACAGACTTTAAAAGGGCGATGTGACCGCTCCTGATGAATCGTTAGTAGCTCAGGCGTCAACAATAATGGGGTTTGAAACCTACGATGTTAAGTTTGCCCGCTAAGTTACAGGACTAGCCTAGTTTAGACAATACCTAATGTCATACAATACTATTCTGAAGTATGCAATATTCACCAAGTAGAGATAAATTTTCATGTTTGGAAAGGCGTAGTCACACGTTCTCAAGGTGCTACGGTAGGTAGGTATATGTAACGTGTGACTACGTCTTTCCAAACATGAAAATTTATCTCTACTTTGTGAATATTGCATACTTCAGAATAGTATTATATGACATTATTGACAATTTACAACGAAGGCATCCTTGGTTTAGTCTACTTTGTCCATTTACTTGCAACTACATTAGCAACTTTGTTCCGTTCAGTATTCCGAAAATCTTGTTTTATACTGTTTCAGCGTCGTTTTTTGTCGTAGTTGGGTTTTAGTTTTTTTACTTTTTTTTAGGGGACAGGATTAAACCTATTGTACGGGTGACAGCAGGTCAAGCTACCCGTAACTGTCAAATATTCCCAATCAATCTTGAGCCTAATTGCCTTAGAGGTAAAGTTGAAAATCTAACAAAGAAATCTGACAGATTGTAGTAGCTTGATATGCTGTCGTCTGTATCTATTGTAATGTAGTATTAATGTAGATACATAAAAATTTAAAAATCTATTTTTTGTCCCAACAAATATTTGTATTGTAAGTAGTATTTAAGACAAATTCCAAAACTAACCTAAAAAGCAATAATAAATGATTCCCTTGTTAATTAACTATACTAATTTTATGCTCTGCATCTTTATTCTTTTATACCGCACATCGAGGGACTGGAACAATTTGCCAGCGGCAGTGTTCCCTTCGGATTACAATTTAAGTGTCTTCAAGGCTAGAGTGAATAGGCTCTTAATAAACTAGCGCGCTTTACCATCAACGATTCGATTGCGTCACTGCTTACCATCAGGCGGGATTGCGGTCAAGGACTGGTATAGGTATAATTAAAAAAAAGAAACTCGTTATGAAAAGGACAGAAAATAAATATTTGTTATTTGTTTAGTCCTATACCTAATTAGTCCCATGCGATAATTCCACTACCTATGTCTAAGTGTAGGTATGTGTATTGTCAGATGTATTAGCATTTGTAGAATAAATAATCCTATTTTATTCATCTAGAACAAAGAGTGGCATAATGTTTGTCGGGAACCTCATTTACTTAAACCTAGAAGTAAACTAGAACAAGCTTGTACAGACGACAGCACATTAAACTATGTACAACAATCAGCACTCTCATTGAAATCATTTCGAAGCCAAATTGCCTATGCATTGCTTCCTTTGTTTGAAAATGTGTATGTTCGAAAACGTAAAAAAAAAAACGCATTAACAGTCAAAATGAAACCCATTGCTACTGATAGTGTGTCATGCAGTTACCTTGCTGTTAGATTTTTTTATTGGATTTCAACTTTATCAACAAAGCTTTAATGCTCAAGGTTGATTGGGATATTTGACAGTTTCAGGTACAAAATATCAGTTTGGTGCTGTCAAATTAGTCCGCGACGGACGTAAATAGACTTAGATATTTTTAGTACCTAACCATGTTTTTAATCGCATCTAAACTGTCTGGAGTACCTACCTATCTTAATTTGACAGCAGTAAACTAATATCGATACCGGAAATTTCAATTGTCGTAAAGGACAAAACACAAGTTTACAGTAGAGCCGAAAAACAAAAAAAGAAATTGTTTTTTACTTATATCTTTTTCAAACAAAGTGCTATGTTCATGATGTCAAAAGAAACCCTAACTATTTTCTCGTGTGCTATCCATATAAATTAACAAAATAAACCAAACTTAATTAATTACCAAAATGAGAGTCCTTTACAGCCCAAAAAAATTCAACTGAAGTACTTTACAGCCACGAAAAATTGGTATTGATAAAGTCAGATATGTCGTAAAGGACTATTTTTGATCATCAGTGGGTAGTATAAGTCGATTAAATCAAAAACTAAGGTGGTAAAAGGACAAAAAACCGAAAGCTCTAAATAGAAATACCTACAATAGGTACCTACCTAGTACAATCAAGTGAAACAAAATGTATTTTTATTATGTTTTATTTATTATTCAAATAAATAGTAAAGTATTACAATAGTTACTCTAATAGGAACTCAATATTTAAATGAAATTTAATGCAACTTTTTAATCACCAGTAATTGTTGTGCTGCTAAAATGAACTCAGTTTTAGAGTAATCAGCTAATAAAATTATCTACTTACTAATTTTTTAAATTGTTGTTATTGAAACTCAAACAATAATTATTAGAACAGTCTTAGATTATTTGAAGAAATCGTTCATTAATAAAACTAAAGTCAAAAATAAACATATTACTATAAAAAACAAAATACCTCATGGAAAAAAGTAAATGTAAAGTGACTTTAGCTTTTTAAATTTCATATTAGTAATAAATGACAAACATACTGTTTATTTTTAATAATCAGTAAACAAATTACTATTGTTTAACAATTTTTAATGAAACTCAAACAACAGAACAGACTTGAACATAATAATAAAGTCAAAATAACCAAAATAATAACAATAAGTATTTGCCCTCAAGAGATTTTAACTCAAAAAATTTACATTCTAAATTATTAATTAACTGACCAGTATTTTCAGTCTTTCATTATTATGAAACGTAGGCCCTTTTTTTGATCCAGAGTTAACTTCAATGGTTCTAATTTTTCTAAATAATTTTTCTTCTATGTTAGTCAACAAATGGTCAAATAAGTTGGAGTGGTAATTATTTGACAATTAAATTTGTAAAACTAACTATTGAGTATAGTAGTCGTATAAAAAGTTAAAATGAACGTAAAAAAATGAGGATTTACGACCTCTAAAATAATTGAAACATGACTTTACGCCCCGTATTGGTAAATATTTTTACGATACACCCCAAATAGTAAAAATAATCGCGCTAGAGATGTTGGAAAGCCAGGTCGTAAGGGACTTTTTTTTAAAAATAGTTTTTTTTTTAAACTACCAATCAATAGAGCTTGCGACGTTGATTCCAAATATGTATCTATATAACTCATTTTCGGTAAAATGTCCTTTACGACAATTGAAATTTCCGGTATCGATATGTTATCTTCTGTCCTTTTCTTAATTAAAAAGATGCACAGACCCTAAAACTAGTTTAGTTTGTTTACAAGACTCTCTATCATACTTCCTTAGTTAAATAAATTAGTGAAATATTACAGTAGCATGAAGCAATTATTGCTATGAGATTTTTATTAGGCTTTTGGTAAATGTGTGTTCGCGGATCGGTGGGATTCTCCCATGTGGCAAAGGTGGATGCAGCTCCACGCTAAGTTGTAAGTTAATGTTATGTATGTACTCGTATATCTGTGTCTGTAACCTACTAACACTAGAAGTTAAGTAAGATTGTTACTAACCTTATGGACTCCGGTCTGAAATAAAAGTATTCTATTCTATTCTAATGTAGTTTGTAAGGTTTTTTTTTTTATAAATATAATGAATGATGTAATCAAATATTTGTAACAATAGCTTAAAAATTTAAAAGAGTGTCCATGGAGTTTCTTGCCCGTTCTTCTCCATAGGTACCTACTCTTTTGAATGGGCGACTAGCTTCATCTTATTGACTGACCGACCTTCTGACAATTCAAAAGTGCCTGTAACTGGTTTATTTGAAATAAATGATTTGATTTGATTTTTAGTGCTTGACTGCAATCCCGCCTGATGGTAAGCAGTGATGCAATCGTTGATGGTAAAGCGCGCTAGTTTATTAAGAGCCTATTCATTCTAGCCTTCAAGACACTCAAATTGTAGTCCGACGGAAACACTGCCGCTGGCAAATTGTTCCAGGTTCGCGCCTCAATGGTGGAACGATGACCTTGTTTAGTTGCAAGAAACCATTGGAGGGAAGAAACATAGAAGCGGTCACAGAGGAGGTGATGGGGAGGGCTATGTCAAGGAGTGAACGTGTTTAGTGATGATGATGAAATTAGATATCTAAGCTTCACAATCAGTGATACTTTATTATGGATAGGGTGATGTAGGAAGTGTAAGTAGGTATGACCTTCGTTAGGTGAACCCTGGACATAGGGTTATACCTAATATTTATGTGTAACTATACACATCAACCAACCAACCACCAACTGGAAGACGCAGCGTACGGGGGCTCCCAATAAGGTGAACCGAAGACCCGGTGAAGATCGCGGTAAGCCGATGGATGCGGGCAGCACAAGACCGGTCATTGTGGAAAGCCTAGGGGAGGCCTTTGTCCAGCAGTGGACCTCCTCTATAGGCTGAAGAAGAAGAGGAAGAAGATGCCCACTATTTTTTATCTAAAGCAAATAATATTACAGTCTTGGATGTATCTTTGTTAATCCTTCACGCAAAAACTGCTGAACAGATTTGCATGAAATTTGGCACACAGGTGGGTTATAACCATGTTTAACATAAAGGGTACTTTTTATAATACCTGTATTCTCACGGGGTCAAAACTTACGCGGGTGAAATCACGGGCTCAAGTAGTGTTACCTATATATTTAGTAGTCAGTGAGGCGAATCTCGTAATTTCAAGAGGTTTCCATCACATTTTTGGGGGTTGCCATAATCGCCACGCTTGTCCGTTGGGTTGGGAATCGCAGTAATTTGATATTCCACAGTAGAAGCGCTGCTGCCCGCTTCCACGGTGAGAGTTCCCTTAGTCGCCTTTTACGACACGGACCCACGGGTGGATATGGGTTGGTACTATTCTAAGCCCGGTACTACACGAGTATTATTAATCAGATTTCGAAAATGAGAGTCAAAATCAAAATATTTATTTAAGCTAACCAATACTACCCTCATTTTGCTGACATTAATGATCTTACCTACGCTTTGGAATGGGCAGCTACTGACCTTCATCTTTTAACTCTCTGATCCTTTGAAAATTCAAAAGCTCCTGTAAGTTTTATATACAGTTTATTTTTATATAAATGCACTTCAGGTAATTTTTGTTGTCTTCCAAAGATGGTCCACTCAGTGTATTTTATTAACTCTAGGTCTACCTAACTCTAGATTCTTATTCCTTTGGAATTAATTAAGATGGTAGTAACAAGGAAAAAATAGTAATGCAAATGATTAATGCCACTTGCTTTTTTATATGTAATTATAAACTAGTGATTGACTGCAATCCCCCCTGATGCTTAGGGAGAGCAATAATATTTACTCTACTCTCGTGGCGTACGGAGAACGAGTCTGAGCAGTTGTGTTGCGCGATGTGTGGCGGGTACGATGCGCCAAATGTTGTTGTGTCGGGAGTTTGGTCGTGAAGGGTCTCCAGATCAATCTCCCTCTGACGCAGCATCGTTGGTCGTGTTGTTGGGTTTAACATTGCATCACCTCGATCAACTGCCGTCTTCCTTTCTATTAACTCAGTTTTTTTTTTTGAGTGAATAGGCTCTTAATAAACTAGCGCGTACGCGCTGTACCATCAACGATTGCATCACTGTTTACCATCAGACGGGATTACGGTCTAGTTTATAACAATAAAATAAAATAAAAATTGGGATGACGCCTCACTCCACATAGGTTTCACGGTGACATGGTAACAATCGCAATGCTGAAGTCAATAAATATATCGACGCTTGAAAGGCAATCATATCTAACGGACATAAATTCGTAAATTGAGTTATCGTTACGTAGGTATACCTACCAAACGAGGCAGAAAAATCTGGCGGTTCGAATGGTGTATACAATATGTAAAGAAAACCCTGACCGATCCGTGAAGGTACCTATTGTTAGGTATCGATAACTGATTCTACTAATGCCCACAAAGACAGGCTAAACTTAAAAAAAAATCTCCCTAAAAAAATAAATATTATTTCACAAAAAAAGGTAACTTAATACATGTGCGATAAGCAACCCCTTCCGCACGCGGCACCTGTGACGTGGTCGCGTCGCTATTCGCTTACCTATAATAATACCAGTGTTGTCACTTTTTTTAAAAATTACCAAATTTCGGGGAAATTGGAATTAATTCCCGGGAAAAAAGAATTATTTCAAAATTCATTAGTATTGTTACTATGATGATTACTTATGTAAAATTTTATATTATATTTGGTCAAGTGTTTACCTAACCTTTATTACCCTTATGGGTCGGACAGGGTTTTGATTACTTATTGTACAACTCAATTTACGAATTTTTGTCACTTAGATATGATTGCCTTTCAAGCGTCGATATGTATAAGTAGTACCTACTTCTGAACATGTAGAGATCTCTTCTTCTTCTTCTTCAGCCTATAGATGTCCACTGCTGGACAAAGGCCTCCCCCAAGGCTTTCCACTATGACCGGTCTTGTGCTGCCCGCATCCATCGGCTTCCCGCGACGCTGCGTCTTTCAGTACGTGGCCGCCACTCCAGAACTTTACTCCCCCATCGGCCATCGGTTCTACGAGCAATGTGCCCTGCCCACTGCCACTTAAGTGTAGCGATTCGAAGAGCTATGTCGGTGACTTTGGTTCTTCTGCGGATCTCCTCATTTCTGATTCGATCACGCAGAGAAACTCCGAGCATAGCTCTTTCCATTGCCCTTTGTGTGACTCTGAGCCTTCGTATGAGGCCCATTGTGAGCGACCACGTTTCAGTTCCGTAAGTCATCACTGGCAACAGTGGCAATACACACTATTCAAATACTTTAGTAGAGATAGGAAACACGGGTAGGACTAAAGTTGAGTAGAAATAGGAATAGGTACAAAATCCTTTCTTCTTCCCTTCATTTAACATCATCCAAGGAAGCTGTGCCTTTGGTAAGTATGTGGGGACGACAGCAGGTCAAGCTATCCGAAACTGTCAAATATTCCCAATCAACCAGAGAGAAACTCGAGTTGGTCTCCAAAGCCTAGAGCACGGGCGTAGAGTAGCCAGCCTTTCGGTGTTCTATAGGATGCATTTCGGGGAGTGTACGAGGGAATTGTATGATTTAATTCCCCCATCTCCGTTCCACCCTTACGTTGTTAACACCACTACGATCCGGACGAAGCGTTTCGCCTCCTCCTTTATACCGCGTACATCGAGGGACTGGAACAATTTGCCAGCGGCGGTGTTTCCGTCGGACTACAATTTGAGTGTCTTCAGGGCTAGAGTAAATAGGCTCTTAATAAACTAGTGCGCTTTACCATCAACGATTGCGTCACTGCTTACCATCAGGCAGGATTGCGGTCAAGCGCGGGTTTATAATATGTAAAAAAAAAAACCTTGAGCCTTTAAGCATTACCTAGAGATAAAGTTGAAAATCGAATAAAGAAATCTGACAAGATTGTAGTAGCTTGATGTGCTCTCTGTATATACTTTTTCCGTCTTAGCTACTTAGGTGACAGGGTGTTACCACTGTGTGGATCGCCCTGAGGACACGGTGGAGCATACGGTGGAGGTCTGCCCGGCTTGGGTAGAGCACCGCCATGCCATAGAATAAAGAGAGGGAAGTACGTTATCTTCATACAAACGGACCGCGCGCGGCTTGTATGTTTGCGCCATAGTATCTATGCGTCGCCGCACGCACACCTAAACACAGTATTAGAGTGCCTATGACTGCGCTAGTCGCGGCTAGCACGGAACGAGGTTCGCGCGTCACGGTTTTTCGGCACATTAGCTTTTAAAAAATGATCACATAAACTGCAAAGTTGGTATGTCTATTTATGAACAAATAAAATACTTATATTTTTCAAATTATATTTCTAAAAGTTATTTACAATGATACGGATATATTACACATTAAAGTTTAATAACAACGCGTTTCGTAATAGTCGAAACCGAAGAAAGTAGGTATTTTTCTGTAGCTAATTTGTAATTTTGTATTAAATGTGTGATTCAATAGATGTTATGTTTGTATTATTTATATTTGTATTAATTAAAAATAAAAATAAATATGGTTCTTTATGTGTACAAAACTAAAAATAAAAATTACAAAAAAAAAACTGACTAGTATATGTAAACTAAATACTAAGCAAATAATTTAAACATAAGCTCTTAGTCTATAAATATTTGTTAGCGGTTTGGGCGACAACCGTAACCGACGAAGCGCGGACAGTCGTCAACCCTAAGACAGTAGGCAATTAAATCGCGGATTGGGTCGCAGATAACCTACTTCCCCTCTTTATTCTATGGCCATGCGCCGTGTTTTCGTGGCGGCGATCGGCGGCGATCTCTCGCTTCCGACCTTGGTCCAGACCATGGTCCGGAGCGAGAGTGCATGGCAGGCTGTCTACAACAACAAAAAAAAGGTAGGTACCTACTTAGGTGAAGTAGGTAAGTGTAGGAAAGCGGACCCTGGGCTCCAACGCGACAGCCGCGTAAGCAACCGGGATTAGGTATACGCTGACTGCTAAGATGAAGATGATGATGGCCTACGTGATTGTGGAGTGACCTATCATTATAACTATAACTAGGGGCTGACACCATTTTTTTTGTTTTGGATGAGAAATCATCAAATGACCTCTCCCGCTCTGGGCGGAGCGGAAGGGCATCTCAGACGTGTTCCTTCACTTGCCTGTGCGCCAGGGCCTTAAGGGGAGGGTTTTTTTAAGCAACCCTCAACCCTGACCCAGGAGGCTTCGGTCTTCGTGGACCCCGTCACGATGTGCTAACATCTCTTTGAGGCGCGTTAACACAACGCGTCGTCGACTCAGACCTGGTCCTTACCGGGCGGCGAGCTGCTCGTCGCTCGCAGGGGGGTTGACACCATTGACTGTTCACTACACGTGCTCTTCTTCTCTTCACGAAGAGATGGTTACAGGAACGTATTGCTTTATAATTATGTACGAACGACACCAGGTCAAGCTACCCCAAACTGTCAGATATTTCCAATCAATGCCTTAACGCTTAGAGATAAAGTTTAAAATGTAATAAAGAAGTCTGACAAGATGTAGTAGCCAAATTCGATAAAGAATACAGGTAAACAAACCAATTAACGGTCATCACAATTCACATTTTACAAATCTCCTAAGTACCTACCTATTAATTACATGATTATTGACTTTTGAAGCCAAATATTTACCTATTTACAATTAATATCGCAGCATAGTTCACTAGAATCACTCGAGTGACATGCATATTAAGATGCTATTTTGGAAAACCATAAAACGTCGACATTTATTTTTATAAAAAACATTTTGGAGAATTAATTTTCAAATCAAGCGCTTAACACATTATAATACTTCACTTGGAAGTGTAGAAGGCGTTTTGTTTGACATACGAGTCAAAAATTTAACATAAGTACTTATTAGGAAATTAGCTTACATGTTTGTCATATTTCGTTCAGCATTCATTATAAATCATAAACATCTGAATATAATTATAAACTCTTAAATTAGTAGGAAGTAGGATTATGTAGGTATAGGTAATATGTATGAAAATCATCTCTCTAGAAAAGGTTGTTATAATTTGTCTTTTATGTGAAAAGAAGTTCTTGCTTATCAACGGTTTGTTTATCTTTATTCTTTATCCAATTTGGCAGTGGTGACGTAGCATAGGTACGACACATATTAAACGTGTTTACGTGACTTTATTTTGCTAAAATACTCAATGACATTATCAAAATTTACTTTCCTTTCCTTTTCAATGGACAATATGGATAGACTGGGAAGTCGTGTTTGCCTCATTGTTGATCTTAAGTAAGATTTAATTAACTTTAATTTTGAGAAACTACTTTCGCAAGTAGCCACCGAAACACAAACAATTAAAAAATATCTTAGACATAGAGCCAAACTTGGAATAGAATCAGAATAGTCTCATTTTACAATCAATTTCAGAAGCTTAGGTAGTCCATTGGACTGCTTTTTGAAGAGAAATGCTGGCGGCTTCCAAGTGGCGCCTCAGTCGTAAAATTTCCAAAATAATGTCCTCTGCAGAAAATTCATTATACCTACATTTTTGTATGTTTTTGTATTGACGTAGTTCTTCTTCTGCTGACGTTAGTAGAGTATCAGACTGAACAACATCAAATGTTATGAGAACATGTCATCCATTGATTTGTAGCGATGCTCTAGTTCTTCGTAAAATCTATCAAGACATTCTAACATAGCTCTATGCAACTCTTCTGGCAATGTTAGTCCAACGTCTTGAGACATTTCTCCTGGCATTCGTTTTCGGAATCTCCTCCTTCCTCTTCTTTCAACGGAGATATCCAAGTCCTCACATTTTTCAGTTGCGTAGGAAATAGCTCTACTATTTGTATACCTTGAGTATGACGAAAAATTTTTAGGGCTTTGATTTTTATAACACACTTTTCCAGCGATAGCCCAGATGTTTGGATATACTTTTGTGTCTGATTAACTTCTTCTAGGATTTCACACCAAAAAGAGAGATAGGTTAAAAAATTGAAGTCACGCAAAGGTGATAAGACTGTGGATGCAGCTTCTCTTGTAGGTATTGACGTTTTCTCTGTTGCTTCTGGGAGCACACATGTCTTCGAAAGTTTCTCAAAATTATTTTTCAGTGACTTAACAGCATCGTGATGAGCACTCCATCTTGTCACTGACTACTACTTTTGACCGATACGCCTACACTTTTCATTAGAACTTCCCATCTATGTGTGGATGAGGAAAAGAACGTGTGAACTCTTTCTACTGTTCCGTAAAATGTTACACTAGAACTAACACTTCTGAAAGAGTGCACCCCACATAGATTTAGCGAATGATTCGCACAAGGCATAAACAAAGCTTTAGGATTAAGTTCCTTAATTAGGTATAGATTGTACACCACCATGCATATCTGCCATGGTTGCAGCGTTATCATATCCTTGAGCCCGACGTAGATGACTGTCCAAGTTATCACTGCGCGACAGAGTTGGCATTTCTTTGTCACCGTGTTGTCATCCCTCGATGCCTGGCACCCGGGGCGGACCGCACCCCCCTACCCCGCCACTGCAATTTGGCTCAAGTAGGTGCCTACATATAGGTAGAAGTTATGGATGGTATAGGACCAAAAGAAGAAAACAAATGCAGATTCTCGAGGGAAGCTGCGATTTTCCTAGTGATTACCTACATAAGGATTATTTAAAGAAACATCAAAAAACAAACGACGATCTTATATAAAATGTCTCACCTTTAGGTATATCTACCTAACATTAGTGTCATAGGTAAGTAGGCCATGCATAAATTACATCCAGTAAAAAAGGGTCGTTAAGTTAATAATAGGTCATTTTAATGTTTCTGAACTAATGGTAGGTTGGAGGTTTCTGTCCTGTAAAGAAAGTTAATTATACCTATATGAGAAACTAATTTTACCGGCGACAGCTCTTGATACACAGCCAGACCGATAGCTACCTATATGATGTAGGTAGGTATATTGCCAGTATGATAGTTAGTTGTAAGGAGGTAGGTAGGTAGGTAAGTATGCGAACTTATTGAAAGAGTGTAGAGGTTTTTTTTAATTACTAACCGCCCAAGGGCTTTTCTAACTACATTATTACCCTAGAGCGCTTAATTGGTCACCTACAAGCCCCATTTGGGGGTAATAATTTAAGTATTTACATGTCAAAATTACTGTTAAATTGTGTGTTACGCAATTAAATAGGTACCTACTTACCTACTCTTTCGTTTTGCACTAGTCCAGGTTAGAGGGAATTAAAAATATAATAACACAACTCCTGAATATCTTGAAACGATACTTAAATAGCCACGGAAAATCGCAAACAAAACCAACAATAGGTACTTCACCTACTGAACAAATGAACAAAGACACGTGTGAAGCCTAGGTAATCTCGGAACGAATCCTTAATTGACCTATTAACTAAGTCATAACTCAACACATTGAATGCGCATTTAAATTACTTATATTAATTAGACGAGCCATCCCAAGAGCGCATGCAAACGAATTTTCTCGACGCCCCCCATATTTCCCCTCGCGGCTTTCCCGGAGGAGGTGCGCGCTCGTCCAATCAACACGACCGCCATATTGTTAACGGGGCGGAGTCAACGACACAACTCCGTCTATCTCGCTCTATGTTTTAGTTTTCCCGCTCGCACCCAACGCTCGCTCATTGGCGGGGCTGCAATTAAGCGCGGGAATCCGAATTCTATTTTTGAAGTAAATGTTTTTTCAGCGGCAGTTAGGTCGCCAGATTTGATGACACCCTGTCGAGGAAGGTTAGTATCGATCATAGGGCCATCAAAACTTGGTCGGGTTACATAGAGTAAATCTTGGGAGATTTATGGCTTTGAATTAACACGTGAGGATGTCTGACTTGATTGATTTATTTGATGTTTTGTTAGAAATTGATCGATAAATCTGTTGTATTCGAGGTGGGCGGTTGCTACCCCTGGTTTATGTTAAACATTTTCATACGTTGATAGCTTAATAACTAGTTGCTAATGTTATCGAGCATTGCGTAATGGGGCATTTAATGGTACCTACGTATTGAAACCAATTCAGGCAAAGGTCGTTAAATCATTATGCCTAATGATTTTTATGCATCGAAATCTACGAAACAACTACCTACACTGAACGATTTAAATGATTTTTATTACAGTTTGTATGCTACTTCTACTAAGATTAGTAGGTACCTACCTATGCATATACCGATATATTATGGAGTTCAATATCACGTTAGTGAAATATTGTAGGTACTGGACACATCAGCCGCATGTGAGACGGTCAATGGGCCAAACTTACCTACGCTCTAGTGGGTCTCGTATAGCAATCGATATCCCGGAGATGGCGAATTGAGTTGAGATTGATCCTTTACAGCCTTGGACAGAAATTAGGGAGGCCTTTGCCTAGCAGTGGGATGTAAAGCACAGCCAATGCCTCCAGTGACACATGACTGACTATGTAAGTAGGTATAATAAGCCTAGAATGTTCATACTGCTGGGACTTAATTAGTTACAAAAAAACCACAAGATTACATAGGCCCCGCAATCTTGTGGTTCTTTTGTAGTTACGTTCTTCTGTAGGTAGGTAGGTACGTCTACCAACCCGCACTGAGTCCAGTGCGGGTTAGACCATCGGACGACCCGTCGTACGGCGAGTTTCCATCCTTATGCGTGCTACACACCTTCAGTTTTATCTGTACGATTTATCTGCACAGTCGAACTGTACCGATAAGTCGTTAGGTGTGTAGAACAAACAGTTGAACTGTACAGTTAAACTGTGATCTAATCAAAATATGAATAGATAAATCTGTACAGATAGAACTGTACAGTTAAAACTGAGAGTGTGTAGTCGAAAACTGCGCAGTTTTGTAAGTTTTGTCGCAGCGAGCGTGAAGTGAACACGACTTATAAGTGTTTTTTCTTGCTTTCCGCCTCAACGAAAACTCATCGACCATGGCCCAACGCGAATGGCTGGAAGAGTTTATACAACTATACCAATCGGAGCCTTCATTATGTTAAATCAAAAGCAAGGAATACCATAATCGAGTAAAAAAAGATTCAGCTTATGAGAAGCTTATTTTGAAACTACGTGAAAGTTGCCGTTAATCTTTCATGAGGCGTTATAGAATTTCTCAATATGGTATCTTGCCTTTTTATTAATGGTGTCACTAAAGACAGCAGCTGCAAATAAGTTTCCTCATTCATTCTCAAATAATTATTTTAGTCTTTTGGAGTAATTTTCAATTCGTTTAACAAAGATGTGTGTGAATACGATTTTCTCAACAGAAGTCAGTGTTTACACCACAATTCCCGTTTTTTTCGTTTTCGTCTATTTTCTTGTAACACACAAATTAGTCCTACGGTCGCTAAAGCGTCGTCCATGGAGGCCATGATGATAAAAACTGAAAGATCGCGCAGTTTTACTTGAAAGTGTGTAGGCTGTATGGACCTACGATTTATCTGTACAGTTTAACTGTGCAGATAAATCGTACATATAAAACTGAAGGTGTGAAGCACGCATTAGATACGTTGTTGACACCTCTACGACCCGGACGAAGCGCTTCGCCTCTTCTTTTATACCGCGTATATCGAGGGACTGGAACAATTTGCCAGTGACGGTGTTTCCGTCGGACTACAATATTTATACTCCATTTATTATAACATTAGAAAAAAGAGGCTCGCAGAAGCAGGAGTACAAAACCTTTTATTTTGAAGTCAAGTTCGAACAATTTTAACAAATAATGTATGTGATTTTAATGTAAGTGTATTACTTCTATGTATGGCAAAGCGTATTCTATGTATCTACTCATGACGATGCTTGGAATAGATACATGAAATGAAAAAAAAATAGTAACAATCAGTTTATTAAAAACTATTATTTAAGGCTATTAAATAAGGGAAAAGGTTTTGCCACCTTAATGATATAATTAATGGATGTGATAGATATGTGAATTCTTTATTCATCATCCTCTGATGATGATGAAGAAGATTCACCAACGTTAATAATGAATCTTTCTACAACATTATCCATTATACCATCAAGTTGGCAAAATCTTTCCTCTTCTTTAATCGTATGAGCAATGCAAGATTGCCATTTCTCTGCAGTTATATTTGTGAGTGCTTGAGGGAGCAACTGCTTCACTTCCTCTAATTTAAAACATTTATTGTTTTGTGCTACATATCCCTTCACTTGAGCCCATACTAATTCGATTGGGTTGAGCTCGCAGTGGTAAGGTGGGAGGCGCAACACTAACACATTTTTTTCTTTAGCCATCTCATCTACTACAAACTTTTGGTACAAATGTTTTACTTGTTTCACTTTCTCTAATAAAGTGGCCCTAAGGTCTTTTTCCTCAAAAGGAATACTTTTGTTTTTCAGCCACTCCTGAATATCTGCCTTTCGTGTGGCTGTAGTTGGCAGCTTCTCCACTTTTCTTGAATGATATGGCGCATTATCCATAACAATAACTGAACCACTCTCGATTTTAGATAATATTAGTTTGAACCACTTTTCAAAATTGTGTGCATCCATTTCAGAATGGTAGTCTCCATCACACTTTTTGGCTTCAAATATTAGTTCACCATCCATTAAAAACCCATCTGTTGATCCTGTGAAATGAAATAAAAACAAATCAATAATTGTGTACCGGTGGCATAGAATACTTGATTGCTTGAAATAGATTTTAACCTTTAAATAGCAACCGAAATTAATTGCATCATTAATGTCCTTGAACAGATGATTCTAAAACCATAAACATCTTTCTCCGAGGGAAAGTATTAAGACTTAACCAGTTTTAGTGACCGAAAATGCAGTGGTCATTTTATTAATGTTTTGGTAATGTGACAATTGTTAATGAATTAAAAATAAAATAAAAGTTTTACCAATATGGCCAATGATAAGACGTTTCCCTTTTCCAGTTGGGTTCTTTAAACCAGTTGATAAGCCTGCTCGGTGTGCTTCCTTTGAAGACTTAATAGTGGTGTCTTGCCATACCTTGCTTTTTGTGTGTCCTGTTTGTATAATTAAAGTTGTAGATGTAAATGCAATATTAATTCAACTTATGTTGAACTAATAATACTTCACTGTATTGTTTTGCATAAAGGAGGTTTTACATAACTTGATAAGCTATTTACTGAGTTATGTAAAGCCCCCTTCTTCCAGACTTCATAAATATTAGCAGCACTGTACCTTCATTTAGCCAAGTCTCATCTAAATAATATATTTTTTTTCCTTCATTCCTTAATTTCTTAATTTCATAAAGATATTTCACCCTCCATAACACAATCTCTTGTTTGTCGATAAGGGCACTTTTTCTACTTCTTTTAATATATGTAAATTTTAATTTGTTCTTAATTAAATTATATAAAGTGCTTCTTTTAAAATCGGGTAGAGACTCATCACTATTTACGGCTTCCAGAATCTTATCCAATGTTGTTAATTCATTATCAAAGAAAAAAGAATGAATTTTTCTTCGTATTCCACTTAATGTTATATCATCATATTCATCAGATTTTGAGTATTTCCGTTGGCGAGGAGGGGGTGATTGCAGGCTACCTTTTATATTGTACTCTTTGAGGATATTATAGACCGTTGCACGAGATATGCCTATAAAATGATTAATAGTGTATATTAGTACCTCACAAAGCATGCTATTTTCAAATATATTTATTTTTTATAGTAAAATCCTTAAATTCCTGCAATTTCTGCATTGGATATGATCTTTACCTGCAATTTCTGCAGTTTTATTAATTAACTGCGTCTTATAAGCAGGGGTACCTTCTGGCATGGATCCCTTGACGTCTTTATGAATATTTATAACTGTTGTTTTTTCTGCAGAACAAAGAGGTCTTTGCTTTGATCGCTTTTTCTTTGGAGACAATATTTTAACCTCATGATCAACGTTGGGGCCACGTTTTTTTCGCTGTTGACGTTGCTCAGCTTTACCAGCAGTTTCAGAACGTACATGTTGTGCTTGCAAGCCACTTGGACCTGCACCGAGATAGTCCGTGTTCATAATTCAACAAAACGTACTGTTTTGTATGTAGGTACAACACAAAACTAACACTAATAACAATAACAAAACAATAACAAACAGAAAAACAGTAACAAATGACAACTAAACCACGAATATTCAACAATAACAACGAGAGAAGGCGTAGCATTCACAAGTATCCACAAGCGAATAACGGTATGTCAATATTGACAATTGCAGATAGATGATATTATAAACCAACAAAATTAAAAAACACGTGCTGCCACAACTTAGGAAGGGAATAGGTAACATTTTAGATTTGGTTGAGTTATAGTTACATGAAAAAACGTTTCGGGCGTTGTCTGCCTCTGCTTCTTTTAGATTTTAAGCATTGACACGACATTATTTTATTTAAAAAATAAATAATATTAAATGAAGGACATGTAATTTAAGAACGTAGATGGCTTAAATAAGTACAAATTAGGTGTGACAGTTGCTATTTAAATTGATAATATTTAACTCTACATCAATCTTGACTGTAATAGTGTTTATTGTATTTTTTTGCAAACTGTGCACTTAAAAGAGCCTTTTTTAACTTCTGTCTAATGCTATAATAAATGGAGTATAAGTGTCTTCAAGACTAGAGTGAATAGGTTCTTAATAAACTAGCGCGCTTTACCATCAACGATTGCATCACTGCTTACCATCAGACGGGATTGCGGTCAAGCACGCGTTTTTTTTATGCGGTCAAATCACACAGATTGAGCTAGCCCCATAGTAAGTTTGAAACTTGTGTAATGGGATAAGTACTAACTCAACGATACTATAAGTATTTATAAGTATAATAGTTACATATGTATTTGTCACAAATATAGTATCGTTGTATCTATATATCTACATAAACATCCAAGACCCAGGTCAATCAGGAAAAGATCGTTTTCCATCATGACCTGGCCGGGGATCGAACCCGGGGCCTCCACGTCGCTGGCAGGCGTGTTGACCGCTGCGCCACGGAGGTCGACAAAAGTTTAACCAAGACCCTTATTATTATTAAGTGTCCACTTCTCTGTCTGTTTTGCACCAGACCGTATCTCATGAACCATGACAGGTAGTTAGTGACCCGTAGAGACTGTCAAAGATAGGTATTTACACAAGTAACAGCCCGGACCGACTAACGCGCTTTCCGAGACACAGAGAGGTCTTGGAATGTTAAGTTAGTCACCCATCCATGAGCCAACCGCGGCAAGCGTCGCTTGACCTGTCGATCTAACAATGCAGCTGTTATTAGTTAGCCTCTCATATTACCTCACTTCCAAACTCCCTCGTATTAGTTTTAACTAAGTAATGTCATTAATTAATAAGTAGGTAAGTACTTAGGTACCTACCTACCTAGGTAAACTTGTTTTTGATCTTCTTCTTCTTCAGCCTATAGATGTCCACTGCTGGAGAAGGGCCTCCCCCAAGCAGGCTTTCCACGATGACCGGTCTTGTGCTGCCCGCATCCATCGGCTTCCCGTGACCTTCACCAGGTTATCGAGCCGCCTTGTTGAACTAAGTACGGGTCTGATTTGAAAAATTCCTTTTACTTTGGATAGCCCATTAATCCAAGAAGGCTTTAGGCTATATAATATCACGCTCCGACCAATAGGAGTGGAGCATATAAAAAAACATATCCAAACTTACGCGGGTGAAACCGCAAGGCGCAGCTAGTTGTAGATATAGGTAACTAGCGGCCGCCAGCGACTTCGTTCGCGTGAAGTTAGTTATGCTCCGCTCCTTTTGATCGCAGCGTGATGTTATAAAGCCTTCCTGGATTAATGGGCTATCCAAAGCAAAAAGAATTTTTCAAATCAGACCCGTAGTTCCTGAGATTAGCGCGTTCAAACAAACAAACAACAAACTCTTCAGCTTTAGATATTAGTATAGATTATTATTGTAATTCAAAGGACATAAGTACTTGTCGGTATTTATAAGTACCTACTTCTGTTTCTCCTCCGTTACAGGTGGAGTTCTGCTGTTTCTTTTGATGGGAGTGCTGTCTTCTTATAGGGATGTGAAGAAGGTCATCAGAGATCAATAGGTATACAGTTTGGTTACTATGACGTGTTCAAACCATCATTGTTCTAGTATCTGTCCGATAAAGATAGAGCTATTTATTTATTTATTTATTTATTAAGCATGGAAGACTTACAGCTAAACAAATCAGTTAAGAAACAGTAAGTTGGACTGATAGCCAATAACAAGACACACAACACAACACATGATACATACACAATACATACACAGACACACACACACACACACACACACACAATACATGACGAACACACACAATATATGATGAATAGCGCTATTCTTTTTTCACCACAATGATGGCGTTAATAGTACCAGATCAGACTACTAAGTGGCTGGAACAATCAAAATCCAGAGTCTGTCTCGGTTTGCCTCGGTGGTGGCCATAACATCGCCTGCCGGCAGAAGTTACCACCCACCAGACTATAAAGTCTTGCCGCCAAGCGGTTCGTCGTGTTCCGGCATGATGTCTGGTGAAGCCGTACAGAGGACGGGTCTGAGCAGTAGGTAATTGTGTTGCGATGTGTGCCGGGTACGATGCGCCAAATGTTGTTGTGTCGGGAGTTTCGTCGTGGAGAGTCTCCAGATCAATCTCCCTCTGGCGCAGCATCGTTGGTCGTGTTTGTCTTGGGTTTAACATTGCATCACCTCGCTCAACTGCCGTCATCCTTCCTATTCCTAAGTTTTTTAAGTGAATAGGTTTAATACCTAAACTGGTGCGCTTTACCATCAACGATTGCGTCACTGCTTACCATCAGGCGGGATTGCAGTTAAGCACTTGTTTATGATTATTAAAAAAAAAGTCCCAAAAAAAATCATACCTAGGTATCTATTTTTTTTTGTGACTGGATTAAAATCCAAACAAACAAACAAACCAATCCAATCCAATCAAATCAATCAAAACAAACAAACTAAAAACAAACAACAATCTCCAAACAAACTAAAGTTTGTTTGGAGATTGTAATACCTAGAGTTCCTTTTACAGTTACAGGGAACTTGTTATTAAGGAAAGTAACAAAATTGATGAAATATAGGTAAGTATGTACCTACTTATCATTATATTCATGCCTAAATATGTAATCCATACTAATATTATAAATGCGAAAGTAACTCTGTCTATCTGTCTGTCTGTCTGTCTGTCTGTTACGCTTTCCCGCTTAAACTTTTCAACCGATTTTGATGAAATTTGGCATAGACAATCTTTAGACCCTAAGAAAGAACATAGGCTACATTTTATCCCGGAAAAAATTGATATTCCCGAGGGAAATCTAAAAAGCGCGATATAACCGAACTCCACGCGGGCGAAGCCGCGGGCGGAAAGCTAGTACTTATATATTTTCAATAAATACTGCCAATTTACCTACAACAAGAATGATATTGGGCATCTGTGAATAGGCTCTTAATAAACTAGTGCGCTTTATCATCAACGATTGCGTCACTGCTTACCATCAGGCAGGATTGCGGTCAAGCGCGGGTTTATAATATGTAAAAAAAAAAAAACTAAACTTAATTTAATTTAATTTCTGTCCTTTTTTTTTTCGTTCTACTTAAGAAAGAGACAGAAGATAAATATTAAGTATTTTAGTCCTGTCAAATTCGAACACACCTGACGTAAATTGACGTAATTTTAGTCGCCATGTCTTAGGTAAGTCGCTTGTAAGTAAACTTAATTTTACCTATAGGACTAAATTAAAATGTTTTCTTCTATCTTTTTTCTAATGAAATAGAAAAAGATACATTGTAGGTAGGTACTTTCAATTAGTGTAGTTTGTCAAAAAAAGAAACTGTGCGATTGTGTTATAATTATCTATACTTACCATCTATGATAGAGCAATATAGAACTCGAGATCTACCACAAAGATTTGTGAATAATTTTAAAAGGCTTCTTCATAGGTCAACAGACCACCATGATGCATTATCATATCAGTGCTTTTAGCCACGTGTTGACATCTGTAAGTATGCTTTGACACATGTTATGTTGACCAGTGGCACACTCAAACTGGCCTGAGTGCGCGTTGGCGGAAGCTACGTACAGAGTGTTGTGATGAAGAAATACTTATTCAAATAGAATTCTTTAGAAATATTCAAATGTGTTCTTAAAAAGTTTCAACTTTTTAAGAACACCTTTGAATATTTAAAAAAAAAAAGGATCTAATCATGATTGCGTGTAAAAGAGTATTTATTTTGTTGATGACCGTAATTTGAAACGCAAAATAAAAAAAAAAGTTAAAACTATTACATATCGTGCTTCTGCAGTATTCAGTTACCTATAATATACCAAAGTAATTTAGGCAATTTAACTTTTTTAATAGATCTACCTACACATGTGACTGTTTCTAAATTAGTCTGACTTGATATCATTTTAGTTTTTCTTAACTGTAGATGAGACAGCAGTGACATTTTACTAATTAATGAAAATATAGATGCTATTGAATTATCATAATTAAGTATTACTGTTAAAGATGCGTTGAAAATGCTTAAGTAAATAAAAACTGTTCAGCAGTATTACATATTACAGCATTTATAATGATTTATTAGACGATTTGTTTTGATATCTGCTATATATCAAATATATTCCACTTCATGTTTCTATTT
This sequence comes from Sesamia nonagrioides, assembly GCA_017933935.1. Classification (NCBI taxonomy): domain Eukaryota; kingdom Metazoa; phylum Arthropoda; class Insecta; order Lepidoptera; family Noctuidae; genus Sesamia; species Sesamia nonagrioides. The sequence continues at coordinate 511,035 of JADWQK010000369.1, read as the reverse complement.
TCGTAAAGCATAAATAAAGAACGCATCGGAAGACAGTGCGAAAGCGATACACGATAAATAGTTTTAACGCGGCACCAGAAAAAATATTCAACCAGTAATGCCTAGTATTAATAGCTGACCAGTTTACCGCATATAAATTATAACGTTAATTTAAAACATTTCTAATGCGTTAAATGGAAAATACGAACTAAAAACGCTAAAAAAAATTACGTAAATCTTGCAAAAACCTTGCATTTAAACTAGCAATGTATTGCATGCCGACACGCAATGATGCCATTAAGAAAAAAAAACTATACTTATTTATGGTTTTGTAAACCGCACGATTAAAAGTGTTATGGACGTCCGGGAACGCCATTCGTCTGTCAAAACGTCCCACATTAAGCCATATTGTCAACATAATTGTTTCATTCTCGTTATTAATCTCGTTTAAAATTTAATCGGACGTGCGAGAAATACCTGGGCGACGGAGCCGAACGCGGCGGTAAGTTTGCGCGCGAAACTAAACGTCTCATTGACATATTAACGCGCGAAAACTTTAATGGTCGTGCACTTTCACAGATAATTGCACTCATTTCCCTATCACCCGTTAACTAAATCACAGGATTCGTTTCGAATTTCGTGTAATAAAATGTAATTTACATAGCTGTACGTACGTTTTCGTTTAAGGTTAATATCAGTTTCTCGCTATCGTTTACGCGCGCCGTGACATGTGATTGACAGGTGAAAGGGCGCGAAATTAGCCGGCCGGACGGAGACCGAATGATTCCTTAAGACGCTCCCATTGTTCGTTCATTACATTCACGGTTCATTGATACAGATTAATAATATTTTTGTAACAAAAAAAGCACACACTGTGCGTTAGTCTTTCAACGTTTGCACAAATGATTTGGATTTTGGGGAAATGTTTGAATTATAATAACTCCATTAGGCGTTTAGTGAACATATGTTGTAGAGTGGGCATGATAAGATAGAGCCGTATGTCAGGTAACAGCTACCGTTTGGCATCCACCAACAAAGCGAGGAGGTGAGGATTAAATGGCAAACAAAGTGACATTATTATTAAAACTAAAACTCTTTAGATAAAGACATGAAACAACAGGCCTGAGGAGATTTGAGATAGCGGGCTGAGCAAGCATCGGGACGTCTGGAGACATTATCTCGTGCGCCGGCGCAGCGTGCCGCGCGCCGACCCCGCACATTCAAACAAACATGAACATTTTGGTAGATCAACTCGTTGTTTTGTAAAGTTTTAATTTCGGTGTTGTCAACTTAAAAGTGTCTTATTCTATTATTATTTTAATAGAGTTAAAGTTTATAGGAAGTAGAATACACCAGAAACCTGAGAATTAAGTACCTATACCTAATTTAAAAAAAAAAAAGTCTTTTGTACGTATTGTTATGCTGCTAAGGAATGTTAGGTAAGTATAATAATTGCTGTTAACGATCATCGGGTAAGCTTAGTTATTTTCAATTCCGTTATTTCCTTAAGTTCGACACCTGTTATAATTAAAAGATTAACTAATCTAATTACCTATTTGTAATAAGTACTTAAGTATAATTAAGTATTTCAGTATCTTCTTAACAGCTGAGTTATAGCAGCTGAAGGCACCCGAATGTTTCATTAACATCATAGCGGGGTTGTATTTATCTATAACACACAATTACGATTGTAAGTCATGGGATTCATTTTGACAGTTCATCGAAGTATAGGTTTTGCATTAGTTACATTGATGAGCAGATCGATTTTATCCAATCTATAAAGAAACAGATCAGCAATAGGTATCCAATTCTTATGGTATCTCTCCGATTGTGAAGTATGTTACTTAATTAGGATGCTGACAATGTACTTAGTTTTTGCTTAAAATTTCTAAAAGATTATCACTAAGTACCTACTTGTCGTTTTAATTTAACTAGCTAGTCCACTGGCACAGCTGCGGAAATTGCATTATATAGCGCTTGGGCTTCAAGGACACACCAAACAGACCCACCGGTGGGTCCCTGAACACTGATATGTCTCCAAACACCCACTAGTGGGTCCTCTGAAATTTTATTATCTTCGAAGACCCACTACTGAGATATTTTCTTTTGAGATGTTTAATCACTTTTATTTTGTCTCCTAATACCTAAGTTCAATGTAAGAAAAAACGGTTATGGTCTCGTGTCTCCCCTGACGGCTCCCGTAGGGATGACATCAGGATTTTTAAATCTTATTGTCTCCCCTAGGCGGGGGACAGATTCGCTTTACGGCAGAAATACAGTTAACTAGTAGTTGTGAATTTTTTAGCATACCCTATAGCAGGACACTGCCCCCTAACATACCTACAGGCCTAGCCTAGTTTAGGGGACAGGGATAAACCTATTGTAATGCAGTATTAATGTAAGTACGTAAAAATTTAAATATGTATTTATTGTCCCAATAAAACATTTGTATTTGTAACAGAACATTAGTATACTAAAATCTACATAATAATCATTACCAAAGGTAGCTAATCAATAACAAATCGATTACAAAATACAACTGTTTTAGCGAAGTAAGTAGTGATCGACTTCCGTAGGTACACAATATGCGTTCGCCTTCATAATAAGAGCATTCGAATTACTACTATCTAACTACTAATTATAACTAAACATTAAAAAAAAAAAAAATATCACCTATTCTAAGGTCCGTATTACAGAACGTCACTCAAGCATTGATCTCTGCTTAAGCATTACTTAAAACTAGTTTCAACCAATCAAAAGGCTTGAAACGAGACTTATGTAGAGCTTGAGTATGAGTGACGTTCTGTAATACGCACCTAAAACCTTAGACTTACACAGCAACGCACGTAAACATACTTAGTGCACACGAACAAAGTGTTCGATCTTCGTGTTCACCCTGGTAATGTTTGTTCGTGCTGTACCTACAAGGGAAAATCGGGAGACAAGTGAAAAAAACACTCACCAAACCTCTTCATAATAAGAGCATTCGAATTACTACTATCTAACTACTAATTATAACTAAACATTAAAAAAAAGAAACCTATTCTAAAACCTTGTACCTACCAACGCACGTAAAAATACTTAGTGCACACGAACAAAGTGTTCGATCTTCGTGTTCACCCTGGTAATGTTTGTTCGTACTGTACCTACAAGGGAAAATCGGGAGACAAGTGAAAAAAACACTCACCAAACCTCTTCATAATAAGAGCATTCGAATTACTACTATCTAACTACTAATTATAACTAAACATTAAAAAAAAGAAACCTATTCTAAAACCTTGTACCTACCAACGCACGTAAAAATACTTAGTGCACACGAACAAAGTGTTCGATCTTCGTGTTCACCCTGGTAATGTTTGTTCATACTGTACCTACAAGGGAAAATCGGGAGACAAGTGAAAAAAACACTCACCAAACCTCTTCATAATAAGAGCATTCGAATTACTACTATCTAACTACTAATTATAACTACACATTCAAAAAAAAATATAACCTATTCTAAAACCTTATACTTACACAGCAACGAACGTAAACATACCTAGTGCGCACGAACAAAGTGTTCGATCTTCGTGTTCACCCTGGTAATGTTTGTTCGTACTGTACCTACAAGGGAAAATCGGGAGACAAGTGAAAAAAACACTCACCAAACCTCTTCATAATAAGAGCATTCGAATTACTACTATCTAACTACTAAGTAGACTGCCTCAACAAAGACTTTTATGAAGACGAAATAAATAAGTGTCTACAATTAACAATAAACTGGCTTAATGATAATAATCTTATCATAAACCTAAATAAAACAAAAATAATGCATCTCTATCAAAAAATTCTACCGTTAAACCTAAAAATTAATTATAAAAGCCAAACGATTGATAGCGTAAATGTGACTAAATTTTTAGGTATATTTATTGACAGTCAATTAACTTGGAAAACGCAGACTGAGGAAGTTTGCAAAAGATTAAGTGCGTCTGCATATACTCTCTACAGTTTGTCCAAGAAAGTTAACGTTGATACATTAATGGTTGCGTATCACGGTTTGGTGGTCTCTGTTTTAAGGTTAGGGGTGCTCAAAAACGGTGCATAAGAGCCATTTTTGGTCTCAAAGTTACAGATAGTTGCATTCCTTTTTTCAAGAAATACAACATTCTAACTTTCCCTAGTATATACATTCTAGAAATGGCTGTATTCGTAAAAACTAATATGCACCTATTTCCTGCATTGAATGATACGAGGATACGTACGACTGCCATGAGATCAAAATATCAGAGTCTATTATGTACTGGAAGATTGAACACCGCTTGGCTTAAAAAAAGCATTATAGGTATGGCACCAACTATATTTAATAAATTTAAGAAACTCCTGTCATTGTTTCTGACAGAAAAGTGCTATTACACTGTTACTGATTTTATAAATGATAAATTGTAATGTTTTTTGTAATTGTAATGTTTTTGTGATTGTAATGTTTGCTCTATTTTGTTCTAATTATAAATATAAATATGTAAATAACTTTAGACTTAGCATGATCTCATTTTTAATATGACTATCTCGGATTATAAATAATATAATAAGTGACCCCTCTGTATTTTTGTATGCCAAAAGGCAGAATGTACTGGGACTATATCTGACGAAAACACCTATATTGTAACACCTGCATTCTAGACAAATAAAGAAATTATTATTATTATTATTATTAATTATAACTAAATATTCAAAAAAAAAACATGTTCTAAAACCTTGTACCTACCAACGCACGTAAACAAACTTAGTGCACACGAACAAAGTGTTCGATCTTCGTGTTCACCCTGTTAATGTTTGTTAGTACATACACGGGAAAATCCGAACACAAGTGAAAATGACACTCACCAAACCTCTTAACTCTTCTTCTTCAGCCTATAGAGGTCCACTGCTGAACAAAGGCCTCTCCCAAAAATTTCCACAGCCGATGAATGCAGGAAGCATTCCTTACCTCGACCTTCACCAGGTCATTGGACCACCTTGTTCGGGGCCTCCCTACGCTGCTTCTCGCAGCCTCTTAACTCACGCATTCGAAAATAAAGTGACTTTTTTGCAACGATACGAAAGACTTGAGAAATCTTCAGAATGACACTAAGGTGCGTATTACAGAACGTCACTCAAAACTCAAGCTATACTTAAGTAAGTCTCGTTTCAAGCCATGTGAATGGTTAAAACTAGTCTTAAGTAATGCTTAAGCAGAGATCAATGCTTGAGTTTTCTTCTGGAATACGGAACTAAGAAGTGCAGTGCATTCTAAACGTAATTATATGAAAGAGGAAACTCAAATGAACTTGATAAAGGCGTACATAATCACCCTGTAGATAATGTGCCCACAAACATACACACACACATAGCACATTTGCACATAGGTAGATCACCTCCAGCTCGGGTTGGTAGGTGTCACATGTATTAGAATTTTTGGGTCCCTCACGGTGTTTTCCTTCGAGATCAGACACCTACACTATTAGGTCCCAGTCCCATGACATTCATAGTAAAAAGACATGTCATTCATTCATGTCAGATTTCATCATCTTATTAGGAATCTTTTTCATCTTGCTAAGCATATCCTGGTGTTGTGTCTTAGCACTTTCTATTCTACATTGATGAGTTTCTTTAAACTTTTTGATGTCTTTTGTCAATACATCTATACTCTTTATGAGTTTGTCAATATCTTCAGAATACTTCTGCCTTTCTCTCTCCTAAAACTCTTTGAAAACTTCCCCTGTAAGCTCTGATTGTAGAACTGCATAATGAATTTTGGTATCAAGACATGACATTGAACGAATGTTAATTTGACAATCTCATTCACTCACATTCGCCGTAATGAAGACATGTTCAATTTTAAATTTATTCACCGAATGATATATTTGGCGTTGTACCGATTATTAAAAAAAGAAATAAGTATGTATGTTATGCGGAAATAAATTTATTCCGTTGTTTCTTTCCGCGTTCACCTTTTTGTTGTGTTAAGTATTTTCACACCGCATCTGTCAGAAGTCGGGTGAACTGATAAAAAGGGTTTACATGTACATAAGCGGTTAATGAATGGTTTTTTTCTGACATTAATTAACTCATTCATGCATGGCCAGTTTGTTGGCATAACAAGGAGACTCTAATGAGATTGCATGACTGATTTAGTAAATGTCAAATAGGAAGAGCGAACTGATTGAACCAAATGAGTTTTAATCAATTCGCTCGTCATTTAATTGTTATTTTTTAATTTTGTTTCGAAGGAAAATATCGTGGAAACCGGAATGTTTTAGAACGAACGATTCGAGGCAGAGGTAGAGATGTGATATCTATCAAACAGCACTGGGACCGCTCCCCCACATAGAGAGGTCTGAATCTCAGCAGGAGGACCATTTCTGGCTGTTTATAATGCGGCTGTTGCTACTTTGTATTCATGATTTTTATTTATTTATTTATTTTTTCTTTCGCTTCGCATGTTTTGTGCATTTAGCCAATGTCACGTAATGAATTTTCATTCATGTCGAAAAAGACGACTGCGTGATCCGTCTACGAGGGAGGTTTGAGGCAAAGTCATGATCAGGCCACTATGCTGCGATATTTCAATGTTCTTTATGAATTATTTACTGAATGCACTTTTTACTACATAAATCACGCAAAGAACACTGTAAATAATTTAAAAGTCCAATGAAAAATGAGCGTGACACTCAGCTTAACTAAAACTCTTGATGATTTTTAAGAACTTTCATATTCAAATCTCCGTCTCAATCTTAAAATAGTTATTTGTTATACAAGAGTGCAAAGTTGCTTTTTAACCGCGTGTTCAATTTTGATGACCGAGCAAGCGAAGGATTCTAAAATTGAATCACGAGCGCAGCGAGTGATTCAAAATTAGAATCCTGAGCGTTAGCGAGGGAATCAAAAGGACACGAGGTGAAAAATCTTTGCACTCGAGTGCAACACGTAACTTTTCATTCCACCTCAGCGAGGAAATGACTAAATGCAATAAAAAAATGTTTACAATCACAAGATAGGTACACTTTTATTTCAGTTTAGGTATTAATTACTACATTATGACAGGTAAGTATTACAGAATAATCTTTAAATTATAATAAAACTAGCTTTCCGCCCGCGGCTTCGCCCGCGTAGAGTTCGGTTATATCGCGCTTTTTGGATTTCCCTCGGGAATATCAATTTTTTCCGGGATAAAAGGTAGTCTAAACCTTCCTTAAGAATCCCTCTATCTATTAAAAAAAACCGCGTCAAAATCCGTTGCGTAGTTTTAAAGATCTAAGCATACATACGGACATACAGCGAAGCGACTTTGTTTTATACTATGTATTGATAATACTAAAGTATAATTAAGAAAATTTTAAAGTAACGTTGCAACAGTTATTTAAATTGAGTGTAATATTTTTGTTTGGTACTGTAATATTGGTGTTAGTCACTTGTGTACTGTTTTTCGGTAAACTGTCCGTCATACTTAATAGTTGTACCGATTCATCGGATTCCCTTGGCGTGAATGTTGGAGAGAGAGGGAGATGGTTACGTGTTTCATAACGGCTTATTTTTGATGTAGAAGGGCCAGTCCAAGTTTCCGATTGAGGCTCTTTCAGTGTAATGGCTCCTACGATGCGTTCACATATTTTAGACTTATTTTGGATGGAATCCTCTATGTATCGCTCTACAACTGCATTGGTCTTCCAGCCTCCGTGGCGCTTAAGGGACAGGAGATCAGCTCCGGAATCAGCCAAAAGTGTGGCTGAAGTTCGTCGGAAACAATGACCCGTGTACAACAGGGGTTCTGGAAGTTCAAGAAATGTTGCTATTTCTCGTGGGATACTGCCAATTTTATTAGTACCCATAGGCTGTCTAACACACTTTCCATTGCGATACTGTAGAAAAAAACGATTGATTGGAGTGTTAGGCGGCCGTAAGGCTTGATATTTCTCAACAATCGTTACGTATTCCTTGCGAATGACAAAGTTGCGGTCTCTTTTTGTCTTTGTATTGGGTAAATTAATTAATAGTAAGTCATCTGAATGTTTCTCAATGTTTTTGACATTAAGTTGTGTTAGTTCATTAGTTCGACATGCTCCGTTTATTCCAATAATAAGAACAACCTGCAATGTAAAGAGTATTGTAGTAGATAAATGAATAAAATTTATATGAACGCATAATTATGCCTATCAACATTTACTAAGTATACTATTTAATTGAGATTAATATATGTACTTAAGTAGATACTGAATGTGCAACTGACTTACTTTTGCCGCCAAATATACGGAATCGGGTGCTTCGTTAAGAAACTTTTCAATATCAGATACTGTGAAAACCTTCGATTTTTTTGGATGATGACCAGATGAGGCTCTTTTTAAAAATGCTACTAATTTAGGATAGGTATCGATATGTATGTCTTTTTTCATCTTTATTGTTGCTTTTAGCATCGAATACGTACTCCATAGAGTGCTTGCTTTCTTGTTCTCGGATAATTCTATAAAATATGCCAGCAAAACGTTTTCTGAGAAAGTTTTGGCTCCTTTTGCTAGTCGCCACGTGTTGAACATATCGTACTGTTTTAAATACTTCTCGCGTGATTGTTGAGGTAGAAAGCTCATTTGCGCATTATTAACAGTTTCAGTCAATTCTGTTGGCGTCAAACAAACTTCCTCGTCGCTAGAATCACTCATTTTAGTTTTTCACTTGTTTTCAAGTTTCTTTTTTTTAATATAAGGTTTAACAATGACGTGAAAAAATGCCGCGTAAAGAACCGCGTACAAAGAAAATTGAAAAAAGAACACCAAGAAGGTTCCGAGTCTGAGTTTTTAACAAATTAAAAAAAAGTTGTATGATATATTCGGCACCATAGAGGTAACAGTAAATAGGTTTAATGTTTTTTTTAATTTACAAACTTAGTGCACACGATGTTCTAAATTCAATTTACTTTATCCTCTAGAGAATAAAAACGGCTTTTCCAGTCAGATATTGAAGATTAAAAATACTCTTTCCGAGATGGTGGGATGAAAAAATATTTATTTGCTTACATTTTTGAAAAGTACCTAGGTATGTGATACTCGCTGTCCGCTATGATGTGATAGCGGTTTGTTTTTTTTTTCTTTTGAAGACTAGAATTTACCTTAGGTACCTATTATAATCTCCAGACATCACTACATTTGAATGCGAAGTTTTGGACCAACTAAAAATACGTACTGTGTTTCTTTCTCGAAATAAGTACTAATATCCTTTAAGAACACAATTAGTAATAACAATAACATGGAAGTAAAAGATCCATTGTGTTAAATGAAGACTTCAGTCGGCCATTTTAAGATGCGCACAAAATGGCGGGGTTTCATTTGGCGGGAGTAGTTTTTGAGTTTTATCATCAAGTTGCATGGTTTATCTTTTTAACCAATCCTTGAGATTTGGGAGTTGGAAAATGACACTCACCAAACCTCTTTACTCTTCTTCTTCTTCAGCCTATAGAGGTCCACTGCTGGACAAAGGCCTCGCCCAAGGCTTTCCACGATGACCGGTTTTGTGCTGCCCGCATCCATCGGCTTCCTGCATCCTTCACAAGGTCATCGGTCTACCTTGTTGGAGAACTCCCTACGCTGCGTCTTCCAGTACGTGGCCGCCACTCCAGAACCTTACTGCCCCATCGGCTATCGGTTCTACGATCAATGTGCCCTGCCCACTGCCACTTAATTTTAGTGACTCGAAGAGCTATGTCGGTGCCTTTGGTTCTTCTGCGGATCTCCTCATTTCGCAATGGAACCTTCGTATGAGGCCCATTGTGAGCGACCACGTTTCAGTTCCGTAAGTCATCACTGGAAACACACACTGGTCAGTTTAGTCTTGGGACACTGTGGTATCTTGGACGACGAGAAGATGTAGCGCGACAGAAACACTGCCTCTGGCAAATTGTTCCAGTCCCTCGATGCACGCGGTTAAAAGAAGAGGCGAAACGCTTCGTTCGGATCGTTGTGGTGTCGTCCGATGATGGATGAGTGAATTAAATCATGCAATTCCCTCGCACACTCCAAAAAGCATCCTATAGAACACCGACAGGCTGGCTACTCTTCGCCTGTGCTCCAGGCTTTGGAGACCGTTTTGAGCTAAATCTGGGTCGCCAATTAGCCTCTTTGCACGCCTCTCCACTAAATCCAAAGCAGCCAGGTGGCATTTTGCAGCACCAGCCCAAATGTGGCTGCCGTATTTCACACACGAACGGACGCGTGATTTGTATACCTAACATTTGAAGCTGTCCTAGTCCTCTGAAGTCTATACTGTCCCTGTGTGAAGTGCCGCCTTTGCGATAACGACAAGTTTCCTGGCAGCCACCTTGGATTTGTACTCAATACCTATCCCTATAGACCTATCTCAAGATCAACAAGCGAAAAGCACCAAAAATCTGATTGTTTTTGAAGTGATTTCTTTAGAAAGTTTGAGCAATTTTGTTGGATAGGGGAATCATTGAATTAGCGTGAGACTGACCGACCTGACACCGTGATAATTTTTAGGGTTCTGTACCTAAAAGATAAAAGGGAACCCGGCCCCGGCCCCTTCGCGGTCCGTCTGTCGGTCCGTCTGTGAGGCACCAGGCTGTATCTCATGAACCGCAATAGCTAGACAGTCGAAATTTTCATAGATTATATATGTATTTCTGTTGTCGCTCTATAGGTAACAACAAATACCTACTGAAAAAAAATTATTTAAGGGGGTCTCCCATATAACAAATGTGATTTTTTTTGCCGTTTTTCAATTACGGAACCCTTAGTGAGCGTGACCGACCCGAAAACGTGATCTTTTTTTTTACTTTTTGTGTATTCTGTGTTTTTTAATGATTTCAGTTTTCATTTCTGTCGCTTAGTTCTACAACTGGTAATAATGTTTGGCCTCCGCATCGTGTCGTATCGCATCTTCAGTCTGTATTATTACCTATTTACCTGCTTCGTTTTCGGTTAACATATTTCTGCTTTATTTTGCTCTTCAACTAAAGGACGCTGCGCTGCGTGTCGCGGGTTCGATTACCGCTCGTTATTAATATTTGTATGACCTACAAGTAGTTGTTCCGCGTCTGGATGTTAGTGTATGTGAGTTTATATATTTGTAAACGCACTCACGATACAGGAGAAATTCCTAGTGTGGGACAAAGTGTTTAAAAAAAAAAAAAAACAATTAGCATGACACTAAAGAGTATTTCGCCTCCCTTAGGAGATGTGCTATCAAATGCAAAATTATTTTACGATAACTTAACTCGCAAATCAGCTAACTCCACATTTAGTAAAAGAAACCGGCCAAGTGTGTGTCCGACTCACGCACAAAGGGTTCCGTACCATTGAATATGAAATTAAAGGATTTAAGTTATTTGTATGAAAAATTACGCGGTAATAAGCGGTTTACGATTTACGAGGTATTAAAAAAAACTACTTCCTAGATCTCGGTTAAAACAATTTCATATCATCATATGTTATTTTTTAGATTTTTCGTTTTCTTATTTTAGAAGTTAGAGGAGGGGGGGGACACCAACATTTTTCCACTCTGGAAGCGTCTGTCACGCAAACTATTCGGTTTAGAAAAAAATATTCTAGAAACCTCGATATCATTTTTGAAGACCTACCTATTCATAGATACGCCACACGTATGTGGGACGAAAAAAAAAAAAAATAAGTTTCAGTTCTTAGTATGGGGAGCCCCCAATATTTTTTTATTTTTGCATCAAAATCTTAATGTGGTTCACAGAATACATCTACCTACCACGTTTCAACAGTATAGCTCTTATAGTTTCGGAAAAAAATGGCTGTGAGCTGTGACATACGGACGGACAGACAGACATGACGAACCTATAAGGGTTCCGTTTTTTGCCATTTGGCTACGGAACCCTAAAACACATGTTTTTGTTTAACTCGTAAAACCACGATAGTATTTTAATTAATAGGCATTAAGGTATTTTCTCGGTGGTAGGCCACAACATCAGCCGCCGGCATAAGTTACCACCCACTAGACAAAGTCATGCCGCCAAGCGATTCATCGTGTTCCGGCATGATGTCTGGTGAAGCCGTACGGAGGACGGGTCTGAGCAGTTGTGTTGCGATGTACGTGCCGGGTACGATACGATGCGTTGTTGTGTCGGGAGTTTGGTTGTGGAGGGCCTCCAGATCAATCTCCCTCTGCCGTAGCATCGTTGGTCGTGTTGTTGGGTTTAACATTGCATCACCGCGCTCAACTGCCGTCTTCCTTCCTACTTACTCAGTTCTTTTGAGTAAGTAGGCTTAATAAACTAGCACGCCTTACCATCAACGATGGCATCACAGCTTACCATTTTTTTTTTTGTTAGGTTAGGGGGAAATCATCAAATGACTTCTTCCGCTCTGGGCGGAGCGGAAGGGCGTGTCAGACTTTTACTGACTAAAACCCACCCGTGTTTCTTCACTTGCCTGTGCGACGGCAAGGGCCACGTTTTCTTATTTAACCAACCCGCAACCCTGACCCAGGAGGCATCGGTCTTCGTGGACCCCGTCACGATGTGCTGACATCTCTTTGAGGCGCGCGTGAAACACGACGCGCCGTCGACTCGGGCCTGGTCATCACAGCTTACCATCAGGCGGGATTGCAGTCAAGCGCTAGTTTGTAATTTATAAAAAAAAGGACTCTACATCATCAAAAATACTAGCTTACGATATTATCTACCAACAGTATTTTAGATTTTTCCTTAAATGATCTAGGTATCAAAAATAAACAGTTTTAAAAATCCCCTGAAAAAAATCTTACTTACTTGGATTTAACCGATTTGCGAATTAAGTTATAGTTTATGTACCTTGATTGAAAGTTTTAGTGATTACCGCCTTCAAAAAAACGTATCTAATCTTCACCTTTCCAGAGAAGTCCTAAAAACTTAGGTATTATGTAGGTAACATTTACCTATTTCTAGTTCTTAATACACACGTAAAAAGGTGTCATATTATAAAACATACCTAACTCCTACAGGTGGACTGCTGGTCACCTGTGTTATTTTATGGGCCATAAAACGCTTATAAAAGCTATCTTTGATCCGTTATGGAGTTATGTTATAGATGTATTTATCGACGTCCTCCGTGGCGCAGCGGTCAACACGCCTGCCTGCGACGTGGAGGCCCCGGGTTCGATCCCCGGCCAGGTCATGATGGAAAAAGATCTTTTCCTGATTGTACTGGGTCTTGGATGTTTATCTATATATGTATGTATTATAAATATAGTATCGTTGAGTTAGTATCCCCTAACACAAGTCTCGAACATACTTTGGGGCTAACTCAATCTGTGTGGTTTGTCCGTATATATTTATTATTATTTTTCTTGTCAACGATGTATATACATTTGTGTGTTTAGGTGCGAGTAACTCAAAAACGACTGAAGGAACTGTGATAGGGCTTCATAAGTCCTTTACGATGAGTAAGTAGGTATTTATACCTACACTAAGTAATTTTCTTTAGTAAGCAGTGTTTTCTTTGGTGCCTATTTTAAGGGTTGTTCCAAAAGTTGTAGGTTGATTAAATTATTAGGACACTCGCGTTATAAAAAAGCAATTATTTTTATTAATTATTCAGCCTTTACATAGTCATTAATTTCTAACCAGAATAGGAACATTATACACGAAAAAACTTCACAATTATGTTAAAGGAAATTGGTTGACAAAACAAAATGCTAATTCAGTCAAAAAGGTGTCTGTATCGACCACAATATGTCCAAAAACGAGATCGAATAGATAAAAGTCAACAAAATTAATGGGAATTCGTTATTTTGATGGTAACATTTCGTCAAATTGACGCGAGGAAACAAATGAAACAGTCCACGGACCCGCCATCTTTGAATTTCAAATTTGACATTGGAATGTGCACGGTAGCATTTATTGGCTCGTTACTAGCGATGAAATCGCTTGCTGTCATTGATTTTTATTCCATTGCCTTCTTTAATCGTTCATCTTACAAGGATACAGAAAAAAACAACGCAATGAATCTTTTATGCTTAATCGTCGAAGTACAGCGCATTATCCTTATTCTACAAAAGAAAACATATATGATGCTTTATAATTTTTATTTGTACTGCAAACAAAAGGCAGTTAGTGTCTTTCGATTAGTTTTCGACGTCTGAAAGAGCAATTCAAATATTAATTTACGCGGTAATATTTTAACAAAATGGCGGCATTTTAAAATGGTCGACGGTTTAGTTAATTAGCTCGGTACTGTAATTGCGTTATTGTTGCATTAACCGAGGCAGATTGGTTGCTTTGTTTCCGATACTTAAAGTTAAGTCTACATTTGAATCTAGAAAGTTTTCTTTCAAGTAATATTCCGTTTATGCATTCTTGTTCGCCGGAGTTCTAATAATAGCCTTTCTAAATGAAGGAGGTAAAACTGAACATAATCTTTTTACGTTTGAAATTGATGTTTGTATTGTCTATGGCAGAGAGAATACTAGCTTAACTTTGTCGATGGACTATATCCTGTATTAGATACTAATTATGACGAACTGACAAAGAGTACCTAATTAAGTTTGTCTCCATCGACTAAAAATGTCTAGGTACGGTATTGTTTTTAGAACTGTTAATAATCCATATGTACTAATATTATAAATGCGAAAGTATCTCTGTCTGTCGGTCTGTCTGTCTGTCTGTCTGTCTGTCTGTCCGGCTTTCACGCCAAAACTACTGAACCGATTGTAATGAAATTTGGTACACAGATAGTCTAGAGCCTAAGAAAGGACATAGGCTATAAAACATCCTGCTATGACCAATAGGAGCAGAGCAGGAACAAAAAATGTTGCGAAATCGGGAGGAAATGCTGACGTACATATTGCTCCCATTATTTTAACAGGCGCTTATTTTATATCAACTGACCTCTTTCGGTTCGAAGCTTACTCGGGTGAAACCGTGGGACACAGCTAGTTGAGTATATTTTCGCTTTTTGTCTTGATTACATCGAAGAAGCAATATTTATTAGGTTGGTATTCAGTATTGTAAGCATTAGGTCCCCTAGTTGTTCATTCGTGATCTGGGCCTTTCCATGGCCACTGTAAGTAAGGAACAGTCAAGTCATAGGTATTCCTGTAATAGAGATGTATCCAAGCTATGAAAATAAAAAAAAATATAATTAGTCCGTTTTATAGATTATAAAAAAATGAAGACCCGTATTTTTTATTTTGTCGAAATTAGCAAAAAGTACTGAGATATAGCATACTAGCTTTCCGCCCGCGGCTTCGCCCGCGTGGAGTTCGGTTATATCGCGCTATTTAGATTTCCCTCAGGAACATTTTTTCCGGGATAAAAGCTAGCCTATGTTCTTTCTCAGGGTCTAAAGATTGTCTGTGCCAAATTTCATCAAAATCGGTTGAGAGGTTTAAGCGGGAAAGCGTAACAGATAGACAGACAGACAGACAGACAGACAGACAGACAGACAGACAGACAGACAGACAGACAGACAGACAGACAGACAGACAGACAGACAGACAGACAGAGTTACTTTCGCATTTATAATATTAGTATGGATTAAAGTTACGGAGTGGGGGCTAATTACCTACGTCACGCCTTGGTATGTTTTGTACCACGGCGTGACGTCATGCGACATTACAAATCAATATATCCTCATAAGTATTTGAATGAAAGAAAAAATAAAAAAATTACGCGTTCAATATTTTTTATAAATCTATCTGACGGACATTAAATTATTTTTTAGGATACAACCCAATTACTTGTGTATGTTTCACTGTGCGATCGAATCAGGAGGAGATCCCCAAAAGAATGAGAGTAATCGACATAGCTCGAATTTGGAAAATTGCAACACTAAAGTGGCAGTGGGCTGGAGTGCTGAACACATTGCCCGTAGGACCGATGCCCGATGGGGCCGACGGGTTCTCGAGTAGCGACCACGCACTGAAAGACGTAGCGTGGGTAGGCCCCCGACAAGGTGGACCGACGACCTGGTGAAGGTCGCGGGAAACCGCTGGATGCAGGAGGCGCAGGACCGGTCGTCGTGGAGAACCTTGGGGGTGGCCTATGTCCAGCAGTGGACGTCTTTCGGCTGAAATGATGATGATGATGACCCAATTATGACGCTTGCTTCAGCTAATGGTAATCCTTACTAATCCCAGATAGTTCTGAAGGAAGGTCCAAGTATGTCACAAGAACAAGAGAACAATTTTGTGTCTAACAAAGCCTTGCCGCCAAGCGATTCGTCGTGTTCCGGTATGATGTTTGGTGAAGCCGTACGGAGGATGGGTCTGAGCATTTGCGTTACGATGTGTGCCGGATACCTACGATGCACCAAATGTTGTTGTATCGGGAGTTTGGTCGTGGAGGTTCTCCAGATCATTCTCCTTCTGGCGCAGCATCGTTGATCGTGTTGTTGGATTTAAAATTACATCAACTCGCTCAGCTGCCGTCTTCCTTCCTATTCACTCGTTTTTTTTTTTGAGTGAATAGGCTCTTAATAAACTAGCGCACTTTACTATCAACGATTGCATCACTACTTACCATCAGGCAGGATTGCGGTCAAGCATTAGTAGTTTACAATTATAAAAAAAAAACCGCGGCAACCGTAGCTTACGGTGGGGATGTTATTCCATTATCATCAGATCATCTTCTTCTTTAGCCTATAGATGTCCACTGCTGGACAAAGGCCTCCCCCAAGGCTTTCCACGCTGACCGGTCTTGTGCTGCCCGCATCCATCGGCTTCCCGCGACCTTCACCAGGTCATCGGTCCACCTTGTTGGGGGCCTCCCTACGCTGCGTCTCCCAGTACGTGGCCGCCACTCCAGAACCTTACTGCCCCATCGGCCATCGGTTCTACGAGCAATGTGCCCTGCCCACTGCTACTTAAGTTTAGCGACTCGAAGAGCTATGTCGGTGACTTTGGTTCTTCTGCGGATCTCCTCATTTCTGATCATATCATAATCAGGCTATAATGTTCCTATTCCTTGGACACAGGCCTCCTCTCGGTGAGAGGGAGTGGGCCGTAATCTACCACGCGGGCCCAGTGTGGGTTAGTAGATGTCATATGGCTTTGTAGCTTTGCTTTTAAGACATGCTGGTTTCCTCGCGATGTTTTCCTTCACCGTTTTCAGAGCAGTGGTGATGGAATAATTTACATTTTGGTAAAGCGCCTGATAGGGTTTGAACCTACCACCTGTACCTAACTTATAAGTCGCGGTTAATGCCACTAGGTCACCGCTGCTTTCGATGAAATGAAATCGTTTATTAAGCAAGTAGGATCACTGATCACTTTTACACGTCATGTTTATTCTTTATTTTATTTTTTTAACTAGATGAAGCCGGCATTTCCTAACTAACTACCTCTGAGAAGAAATAGCCGAAACAAACTCAGGGGTCATCGTCTTTTTTCAAGTCCAGACATTAAAAATTAAAATGTTTACAATAATTTACCTTATAATTACACATATTGCTTAATAACAATGCTCAACAGAGCGAGCAGCTCAGTCCCAAGCTTTTTTGTCTTCTAAATAATCTGTGATTTTATAATACCCCTTTTTGCAAAGTTTGGCCTTTATATGGTTCTTAAATCGTTTAATGGGTAAGGTTCGATGTTACATGGATCTTATTATCTACTTATGTTATATGGATGTTATTAACTAATTAGGCACGGTCCTGTATATAAGTACCTACTTATTTTTTTTTTGTTAAATGATTATAAACTAGCGCTTGACCGCAATTCTGCCTGATGATAAGCAGTGATGCTATCGTTGATGGTAAAGCGCGCTAGTTTATTAAGCCTATTCACTTAAAAAAACTTAGTGAATAGGAGGGAAGACGGCAGTTGAGCGAGGTGATGCAATATTAAACCAAACAACACGATCATCGCTCAGACCCGTCCTCCGTACGGCTTCACCAGGCATCACGCCGGAACATAATAAAATTCGACTCGTCTTAAACTTATTTAGTAAGGCATATTTAAATATGTATTTGCCTCCGTAGCGTAGCGGTAACGAACGCAGCCGCTGCGCAAGAAGGCGCGGGTTTGATCCCCATGCAGTGCAAATATTTGTATGAATATTTGCACTTGTCTGGTCGTGCCTCGGAAAGCACGTTAAGCCGTTGTTCCATGCGAATATCTAATGGCAGTGGCTACGGGTTGGGAGCCCTCAAAAGTCCAACAATTGGTCTAACTGCAATGCTTCGACATCGCCTTCGGGTTGTGGAGGTCAGACGGCAGTCGCTTCACAAAAACATATCGAAGTTTAGCCAAAATCAGCAGTTAGACTGGTAAAGCGGACCCCAGACTCCAAAGCTGAAAAAGCTGCGGATGCGACTGGGAATAACATTGACATGATGATGAAGTAAGTATGTCTTCAACGTAGCTATACTGTGAGGTTCTTTGTGAAAGCAGACATCGTTAAACAATGATGCAAAAACTACATAAAATGTTCTGTCTGTCTCTCGATAAATGGCCAAGGAAAGAAAAGTTATAATACCGGAGAAAGAAAATTAAGTACTTCATTCATATGGTAACAAAGGAAATCTTGTTTTTCATTCTGAAACTTTCTAGCTTGGCAACACTATGGCGAGTATATACTTAGGTCCGTATTACAGAAGCTCACTCAAAACTCAAGTTTAGTAGTAGTTTTAAGTAATGCTTAAATCTTGAGTAAGGTTCTGTAATACAGTCTTTAGTCTTGTACTCCGTGGCTTCCTGTTTGTCCTCGAACTATTGCAAAATGGCTGAACAGATTTCAATGAAATTTCGTATTTAAGTACATTCGTTAGGCATGACAAAAGATCATCTATTTTATTTTTCGCGGGTTAAACTGTAGCTAGTATCTAATAAAATAAAATCATTTTTAAGTGTCACTGATTCATACTACAAATATTACACTCATATACAAATTACATACACAACATTCAAACTAGGGTTGTAACGGAGGCTTGTTAGCGGAGGCGGCGGCGGATGCGGAGGCGACGAGTCTCACCTCCGCGGATGCGGAGGTTGACGGAGGCGGAGGCTGAGGTGAAAGTACATATAGAAAAAAATGAAATTTATGGTTAATTAAAACAAAATTTTTATTTTAAATAAATTAATAGTAGTATACTTGGTAAAAAAAATATTACCTTCTAGTAATGAAAATTAAGGAGAAACAAATTATGTTTGCCGCATTCCCGCCTCGCACTAGTTGATTCTTGACCATTTCGCTTTCAAACGCGGCCAGACGGTTGTCGAGCGTCGCTGCTTATGCGTTATTATATGTATATACGTAAATAAACCTCCGTTATAACTCCGCAAAAAATTGTGCGGAGGCGGAGGCGGAAGCGAAGATACGATTTCTTGCGGAACTTCCGCAGTAACGGAAGCGGAGGCGAAGATCCGTTACAACCCTAATTCAAACATATACAATACTTATGTAAAGAAAACCCTGTCCGATCCGTGAAGGTATTGTTAGGTATCGTTAACTGATTCTAATAATGCCTACAAAGTCGGGCTAAACTTAAAAATAAATATTATTTTAAAAAGCGACGTAGCATAATATATGTGCGGTAGGCAACACGGTAGGCATACATGCGCGGGTGAAGGGGGGCAGTCGTATCACTCTTATTAATACTGCAGAAAAAGATGTTGTCACTTTTTTTTAAAATACCGATTTTGGGGAAGTTTTATAAGTAAAAGATTATTTCAAAATTCATTAGTATTGTTACAATGATGTTTGTTTAAAATTTCATATTTTGTTTGGTCATGTGTACCTATACCTAACCTTTATTAAGCTTTTGGGTCGGACTGGGTTTTATTTACATATTGTACCTATATGTATATACATAACAACATATAGGTACTACTTATTTTACTTAATTCAACAATTCAAAAAGTCTTTCATGATTAAATAATGAATACATTATCTATTATACTTTAAGCTTCAACCAACCACATGCTGATTAGGTACAACAGTGGGAAATGAAGAGCAATCAAGCCTTTCCACAAATGCGGCCAACAGATACCTACCTCATCATCATCATCAGCATCATCATCTCAGCGTTTATCCCGGTTGCATCCGCGGCTTTCGCGTTGGAGCCCGGGGTCCGCTTTCCTGCACATTCTCAACACATACCAACCAACCAACCAACAACAACCAACCAACAGATACCGACGTATTAGATCAAAATCAAATAAGACCTTTGATTTAGATCAACATCTGCTTATTCTAATTAGGTTGAGAATTTGCACTATTCCAGTATCAAAATCACCTGACAGTCCCCCAACTCGCTGACCCTTTACCATTTCCATGTGCTTTCGTTGGGAAGAAGTGGCTTAGCAATCTCCCCAGCAGAACTCCCCAGCAGAACTCCACAGCAGAACTCCACAGCTGTCGGTCCGGTAAGAATGTTCAGGTGGGTCGTATAGGTACACAATCTGCGTGCGATTTCATCGACCAACAAGATACTAAGGACAAAAACTATAACTATGTTTCCTTTACCAGCCTCCGTGGCGTAGCGGTAGCGAACGCGGCCGTTGCGCAAGGAGGCGCGGTTTCGATCCCCGCACAGTGCTAATATTTGTATGCATGAATATGAATATTTGCACTGATCTATCCCCTAATCGGCGAACACATTTTTGTCAAATGATTGCGTCTAGTTGGGATCGTTTGGACCGAACGGACCAATGGGCGGTCTAAACGATCCCAACTGATCCCAACTAGTCGCAATCATTTGACAAAATGTGTTCCCCGATGGCCCGATTAGGGGGCTGGTCGTGCCTCGGAAAGCACGTTAAGCCGTTGGTCCCGGTTGTCATACGAACATCTAGTGGCAGTCGTTATGAATTGTTGGAGCCCTCAAAAGTCTAACAATTGGTCTAACTGCAATGTTTAGGTATAGATATCGCCTTCAGGTTGTGGAGGTCAGACGGCAGTCGCTTCACGGAAACAATCGAAGTTTAGCCAAAATCAGCAGTTAAACTGTTAAAGCGGACCCCAGACTCCAAAGCTGAAAAGCTACGGATGCGACTAGGATTAATGCTGAGATGATGATGATGATGACTAAGGACAGTCTCCAAAGCATGTAAACTAAATTTATAACATAATTTAATCAACATTCAGTTAACTTTTAACACAGGTTTATATGAACCTAGTTCGGGTAGTCCCAACACTCCCAACATTAAGTAAGGAGGTCTAAAAACGTCGGTAATTTTCTCGCATTATATGCTCTTGTTCACTAACTGAACTAATTTTGAGTTCACTGTATCTTTTTGTATATAAGAAAAGGATAGAAGATAATATCTTAGTGTCGCGACACAGCTGCGGAAGGTACGGCGCCGAAAGACCGGCTAAATACGCTCGCAGTGTATTTCAAATACTCTATGACACATCAGCCGCAATTACACCGCGTTCGGCGTAGGGCCTAACCTTCCTTCGGGCGGTTTTTTCAGCTAAAACGCATTTAATGTATTTTACATAGCAAGCGACACATCACGCAATGCGTTGCGCGACCGAAAGTTCGGCGGGCGTAACTGAACGTTCGGCGTGTGTTGTGCATCGCGCGCGTGGCGGTAGCGCAGAGCGGCAACGTCTTCCAAGCCCTCTATAATAGCTATTATTCTAATTAAATTCATTTTTCTGGGCAATTCAGGTACGTCACAAAAACCGCACACCATAAAGTGTCGACACAGACAGACTGACGATGACGCCACGTAACTTTCCGACGCGTAGCGCGCTGAACAAGACACCGCGTTTTGGCCGTTTGGTTTGTCATAACAACTGAATATTGAGTGTAGTGACACATCTGCGGAACGTACGGCACCGAAGGCTCAGCGGCTGAAGAGTCAGTCGCAATATTTGAATTAACTTTTACGATTGTTATTATTAAGAATTTGTATTACCTACTAAACAAATTGAGCCATTTCATACATAGGTATATATACAGTATGTTAACTAACAGAGGGCGTTCCCGTTAACCCGAAATAGTATAGCATACATACATGCTAAAAAAAATATTTCGATTCGAAAACAAAATTTTTTTTAAAAATTTTCCAATAAGAAAATATTCAATAAAAATTTTAAATTGACATGTAAAAGAAACACACTGTACACGTGAACATGAAAGATGGCAACGTCGCAATTTATTTATACATGACGACTACTATTTTGATTTATAACAGGAGGTTTCAAATTTATTTCCAATTAGAATTTTTTTTTTATTCGGATTTTTTTACGCTTATTTTTCTATGCTGATAATTTTATTTTAATCTATTAATGATACCTATATATTAACGAGTTTAAGGGAACGCCCTCTGTTATTTAACATACTGTATATTTTATTTATTTTATTTTAGTTTTCACCTACTTTCCGTAATGATTATTATTATATGCAACTGTCAACGCCCGTCCTTTACACCACACCCAATCTACATCATTAATACCAAATACATCGCTAATGCAGGAGAGGTAGAGTACAGACGACAGCTGCACATTAAACTACTAGAACCAGTCAGATTTCTTATTAGATTTTGAACTTTATCTCTAAGGCATTAAGGCTCAAGGTTAATTGGGAATGATTGACAGTTTCGGTTAGCTTGACCTGGTGTCGTCCGTACATTAATTAAATATTGTATGTATTTATCATACATTCTCGCCTACTTATCTACTGCAATTAATACGCTCAGCCCCCATTACATATCCCATAACTGACAAGATGTGGGTGATCTTAATAAACACCTCAATCTATCTTCGGGGCATATTTATTTGGTGATATGTCACCTTTGAGTGGTGATGATTGTTTCGACCGATTACGGTCATGGTGACTACTTTAACTCTTAGTCAGCTTGTCGGTCATGTACGCGAAGGTGTCTTAGGGACCTATACAATATGTAAAGAAAACCCCGACCGACCCATAAGGATAATAAAGGTTAGGTAACACATCAAATAAAATATGAAATTTTACATAATCATCATAGTAACAATACTAATGAATATTGAAATAATCTTTTTTTTCCCGCGAATTAATTGCAATTTCCCCAAATTGCGGTAATTTAAAAAAAAGCGACAACACCTTTTTAGACAGTTTTATGTATTATGAGTGATGCGACCACGTGCCGCGTGCCCTGCCCCCCTTCGCCCGCGCATGATTGCCTACCGCACATGTTTTAAGTTACCTCTTTTTGCGAAACGATATTTATTTTCTTAGGGTTTTTTTTTAAGTTTAGCCCGGCTTTGTAGGCATTAGTAGAATCAGTTATCGATACCTAAAAATACCTTGACGGATCGGACAGGGTTTTCTTTACATACCTACCTATTGTATAGCATATCTTCGCACTTGTGACTCGTCATCCATCTAACTTTTGTTGCCCAGTCCCCGGACCTAAACCCCATAGAGAATTTAAGGGGTTTATTAAAACGCAAGTCGTGGTGGCCTAGTGGTTAAAATACCAGCCTCCCAAATATGAGTGTGCGGGTTCGATTCCAGGTCTGGCAAGTACCAATGTAAGTTTTCTCAGTTATATGTACTTTCTAAGTATATCTTGGAGACCAATGACTGATTAAAAGGTAAAGGAAAACATCTAGAGGAAACCTGGACTTTTAACTCTGAAATCGCCAACCCGCATTCAAAATTATCCTACATTTTTGACAAGTTTTTGACATTGATTGTCGTCGTGTTGAGATTAGTACCAGAATGTGTTTGATTACGAGAATTAATCTTCAGTTATTGGCTAGGTCTCATATTTTATTTCAAACTAGCAGCCGCCAGCGACTTCGTTCGCGTGGTTTAGTTATGGGTCATTCCATGTAACGGGTGTTACAGGTCGTACACTTTTACTTGACAATTAATTCATGATGCAATAAGAAAACAATTAAGTTTTATGAGCTTAACACCTTCCATCTAGGACTATTTACTGGTATCTGTAATAAATTGGACAGTTACAAACAGCAGTAAAGAAATTAAAGGCAAGATATGTGTGTAACGGGCGTTACACGATTTTGTCTAAGCTTTCGGGCTTAACCGACATGAAAGCAAAACTCTGCGAATTTCTTTACTTTACGTTAGTGAAAAAATTGGAACTACGTAGCTAAATAAATTCTTAACTTCGTAGTCCACTTGTTTTAAAACAAAAATACAAACATAATTTTTTATCGAAGTTTAAAACTGTAACGGGTGTTACAGCTGAATGTAACGGGTGTTACGAGTACGAAATTAAAACAATATTTGTACCAATAAAGCTATTTTAATAACAATAGCAGTGAAATAATCATGTTTACTGCTAATTTGCATTAATATTTTTGGGAAAATAATAATATCTGCTCCTTCGCATGGACATATTGGCATATCCCTGTACCGCTGTATCCTTTTTTTTTGCTTTCAGAGAGAGCTTTTTGACTAAAAGATTACAATATTTTTAATAAAAATATTGTAATGTGTTAGTCGAAATACTCTCTACACGATTTCTAGTTTTTTGTCTGGTTTTAAGCTTTTAAGTTTGGGTCTTGTACAATTTTTTCTTTATCTTTTTTTCTTCGTTTTCTGTCCCTCTCTCTTTCTTTTTGCACGGTGTTCTGCATGTTTTGCAGATTTTTTTTCAGGTTTTGTCTATATTTTTCTTCATTCTATTTTTCGCTGAAGACATCGTCAGTATAAAAGGAAAGCTAGCTCAACCTAAGCAAAGTACACCATACTGCATTCGGCATCAGGCATAATTATTATTTTGGGGCCCGCCAATAAATCACGCTACTAAGTTAAATTGTCGGCGTTTTTGCTGAATTGCAACATTTAGTGTCAGAGATTTGTCGAGTTGTCAAAGGCTGCTTGAAAACAGCTAACTATAATTTATCTACATGCAACTTAAATTTAGTCTAGTTTTTGAACAAGGGATTCGGGGCTAGTGAATGGGTCAAACATCTCAAGACATTAGAGGTTACCCATTTACCAACAAGATAAGAAGTAAGAATAAAATGCAAATATTTTATTCAACACAGCAAAATGAAAATGTTGTCAACTGTTGACGAAAACATTTTTTATTAACGAAAGACATAAAAAACGTGTCATTATAATATTTGGAGGACCCCTAAACGTAAAACCTTTAAAAAATCACTAAACTAGCGCCATTACGTTTTTATTAGTTGTTATCAAGGCATGTCAAAATTTGGTAACACCCGTTACGTAACGGGTGTTACACACTGTTACCCGCCAAAATTTCACAAACAAAAAGGCCAATCTTCATATAAATGCAAACCTAAGTGGTTATCAATCATATCCTTACTTTCTTAAAAGCATTTTATAATGCGTGCAATAACTTAATCGCCAAACAAACAAATGCACTTTTTTTTGTAACGGGTGTTACAGGTAGGAGGCATAATTTAAAAGTTAAATAAATGGAAAGAATAATAAAACTTACGAAATAATATTACACGCAACAACTGTTGAAAATTTTTCTGTTCGAATGGCGGGAAGCGTAATGCCAATTTAACAATAGTTTTCTTTTTTCAGTGAATCCAATTTTGATTAAATTTATCAACCATCAATCGTTCATACTAACCTAACTTAAATATGTAAAAAAATCGAAAAATTAAATACTTATCGAAAAAATAATGATATATTATTAAAATATGGGGTTTTAAGATTATCCTAAGATACATTTTAATTTAAAAACAGTAATTTAAAAATTTATGTTGCAGTAGCGTTTTTCATGGAATTACCCTTATGCTCCGTTCCTATTGGTCACAACGTGATGTTATATAGCATAAAGCCTTCCTGGATTAATGGGCTATCCAACGCAAAAAGAATTTTTCAAATCGGACCAGTAGTTCCTGAGATTAGCGCGCACAAACAAACAAACAAACAAACTCTTCAGCTATATATATGAGTATATAGATATATAGATTAAGTATAAATTTTTAATTAGGCATGTTTATAATAATTTTTTTTAAATGATCATGACTGACAGTTACCTATTTCCAGATTCCATTTTTCAGTATTCTGTAATCTGTGGTTTCATTCACTGTTTTTTTTTTTAATTTAATTTAATTGTTATAATTATTTAATTGTTTTATTCGCGTAGTGGCGAGAAAACCATTGAGAATATACGTATTGTATGTTTTTACTTGAGTATAGAATTTACCTGATATTCACATGTCTGAAGTACAAAATGGCTAGCTATCTTACTAATTTGGATAGCTCTTTTTGGCTATGCCTTTATTGGATGTGGTGTAGATTATTCTTATTACTATACTGTTGTAAATTGTTTCTTCATTGAGTTATCTATAATGTACTACGTACCTAGTAGGTATACCTATTATAACTCAACTAGCTTTCCGCCCGCGTGGAATTCGGTTATATCGCGCTTTTTAGATTTCCCTCGGGAATATCAAAATTAAAGGTCGCCTATGTCCTTTCTCAGGGTCTAAGGATTGTCTGTGCCAAATTTCATAAAAATTTGTTGAGAGGTTTAAGCGGGAAAGCGTAACAGACAGACAGACAGAGTTACTTTCGCATTTATAATATTAGTATGGATGAAGAAACCATTGAAAGTTCTACAGGGTACGCAACAACTAGGTACATACCTACTTATTAAATGTTCGGAGTTACATTAATTCGGGCATAAAACATCATACCCATCATGAATTATACGGTTTAAGTTCTTACCTAATCCCAAGGGTTGCATTAATTGCCCTCAACATAATTATACACTATTTTGATCTAAATAATAATAACGTCTTGACACTTGAAGAGGTACCGCCCGCTGGCCCATATGTCCGACAATTTCAAATGAAATCGAAAAAACCGATCCGCATATGACGCCTTCTAAATCCGAAATTCCCTCCAAAACCGATCTCACGCTGAGAGGCGCATTGAAAAAAATATTCTCCCTGACTCGTTCTTTTTTCGAATACCGATTTTTTTTTCTAACCATTGTCACGGCTGGATACCCCGTATTGCCAGTGTTTGGCCTCGATTTAAGGAATTTAAATATTATTTCGTGAATCAATCTGCGAATTTAATGCAGGCGGAAAAAGTTTATGAAGAATATAATACGGACAGGTCTTGTCGTTTTATGACTAATATAAAAGTACATTTTGAACTTGCGGAAATGGGGTTTGTGAATCATCGAAGCTTTTAAGTCTGAACCTGAGCGTGGTGTCGATAATCTGTAAAATATAATAAAAATAATCTAAGTAGGTACATCACATCTTATAAATACACAGCCAAAAAAAAAGGTATTCAAATTAGTAAGATAGTTAGCCATTTTGTACTTCACACATTTGAATGTCAGGTAAATTCTATACTCAAGTAAAAACACACAATACATCTTTTCACCCGTGAGCCGACCATCTCGACCCACTAGAGAGACTTTATTAACAAGATTTTGAATATATCCTATTGTCGCTAACACTTTCTATGTTCGAAATTCGAAATCTTCTTTTTTTTTACAATACAGTTTGGACATTTCGCTTGAGTTATCGCCGGCCAGTTCTGTTAAAAGGTTTAACGTTTTTTTTTCTTTCATAAACGTCAGTGCGCGGGTCGTTTTTGACGTGGGTGAGCGTGGTTATAATTGCTGTTCGGATTGGGACGCATAATTTTTATAATTGTCTGGATATGTCCTGTTATTAACTTTAAGAAGATTGTAGTTTCTTGAGCTTTATCTTACTTCATACTTATGGCTGACTATATTTTCTCAAAGCTAAAATTTTGTCTTACTTATAAATGCCTTTACTAAATTAATTTACTTATTTATAAATGCCTAAAAATAAATGTCGCTGTAGACCATTTATATTTTGCAAAGAGGTAACCCGTGGCAACATGCAAAAAAAAAAACACGATGTGAAACCTCCAAACCACTAACAAATCATTTGAATATCATCTCCTTTATGACTTAAGTTTATAAAATTTAAATAAATATCAGAGAATTGTATCCTGCGTCACCAAAAACATGGTGATACTACAGGCAGGTAGTTTCAAACTGGGATTTGGAAATATATGGATAATTATAGGACGGCTTAACGTGGAATTTTTGTCAAAGTTTATCGTCATTTTGATTGAGGTTACGACTCTTATATCGGTGAAGATATTGTGTCGGTAGCTTTATTATAAAACGGGCGACGGCAACAGTTGTTGGCTCACACTATGGGAACTGTATATTACATGTAAGAGAACTAATGACAACTGTCAAAAATGTTTATTTTCAGAACTTCTGTCACGTTTAATGACGTAAAAGAAACT
The DNA here is from genome assembly GCA_017933935.1 of Sesamia nonagrioides. Classification (NCBI taxonomy): domain Eukaryota; kingdom Metazoa; phylum Arthropoda; class Insecta; order Lepidoptera; family Noctuidae; genus Sesamia; species Sesamia nonagrioides. The sequence continues at coordinate 482,893 of JADWQK010000369.1, read as the reverse complement.
TAGACTTCTGCCAAGATTACACGATTGGGTTTCTTATTAAACAATGTGAGTTATTTCCTGAAAACGTCAAATGCGATCACATTTTACTTTAGAAAGGTAATAAAATGATTACTTTTAAATAAAGAAACTTTGTGTTTAGATTTTATACTCTAAACATATGTTTGTTAAGATAGAAGCTGACTCTAAAACTACTAACTATATGAAAACAGAAGAAAGACACATAGAAAATTCATTTATTTGCGGTAAATAGAGAACAAAAAACACAAACACAAAAAATCGTCTAAGCTATTTTAGCAAAGCACATCGATAAAACAGATTTTTATTCCAATCCTTAAAACCAATACCTAAACACTTAACACACAAAAAATCAATCATGCTTACGGACGATAATTGGTCCACCCACCCGACATAGCTGGTAGACCAATCGCGACACGATTTGTCTTGCTAGATTATTTAAAACATGTCGTTAAAGTGACCCGATCATAAAATTTGTATAGGAACTCCTTTGATTGGTGATTACTTTTAATGGCTAATATTTTATTGCATTTTTATAGTTAATCGGTTATATTTGATGCGGTTCAACGATTTAACGTAGGCTATAACTGCTTAATAAGTAATCGAATGTCTAGTTATTTTTTCTTCTACACCTGTAAAACTAATTAAAAACGTTTTAAAAATGGAATTCTACATTACTATTTAATTTCCTTCCTTTTTAAAAATCGATCGCTAGAACTCTTTTAGTGACAGGTTTGAAATACGCGCCATAAATATAGGCATTGGATTTTTTTTTAAAGCGTTTCTGGTTTCTTTGTTTATGGCCTGTTAATGTTATCTGTTCACAATATTAAAGAGTTGTAGAAATTGAATTAGGCATGTAGTATATTTTTGAATGGCGAAGTGTCAATGGTTTTTAAATGATACGCTGTTTTTTTTTTAATCTAATGGCTTCCGGTAGGCAAAAAACAATAACTATGATTATTTTTTGTGAGTTCTGTTATAATGAAACATAAAGGAATACACACATGAATCTCTATGGGATCAAATATATTTCTACTGGAGGAATTCACCATCACAGAGTGGATATGTACAATACTTATACCAATATGCTTGTTCGGACGCTATGCGTTTACCTAAGGATAATCTATATAGGCTTATGATACTGGGATGGATGGAAGCAAAACGCGCTCAAATTAAGAGCACCAGCAACATGTAGGTACCTCTCAATAAACAGTTCTCCAGAGAGAATTTCAGTGGATACTGGGGAAAAGCCTAAACTCAGGACATATGATATAGAGCACAAGTGTGTGCGCAGACATACCTGAGTGCACCTGGTACTCCTTCTCTCATTCTTATAGCCCGGAGAGATATAAGGCCCAGGGCCAACAGCTTAACGCGTTTTCCGAGGCACTGGCGTATCACACCATCTTCCAAACTCCGGGCTGTTACTAAGAAGTTCCCAGAGAAAAAAGTTAACAACACGTCCTACATCAGAGTGCAAACCAGTGGTTCTCTAAAGAATCTCGAAGAGGCTAACTCGAGGAATCAATACAATTTATTTCAAGCAAAGAAATCATCAACAATCACTTTACAGAAGATAACAGTAAAATAACAATAAGTGAAAAATAAGCAAAAAATCATAGGGCATCAAAAAATTCTTCCGCTTCTGTCAATAGGAATAGTGCTCAAAAGGCTGACAGATTTGCTGCATTGTATTGCGATGCTAATTCTTTGGCCAAGATATAAGCCAGCTCACTGGACGCATGAAGATTCGAACTAACAGCTTGGTGATATATCCAAAAGGGCTCGAGACATTAATATTTCAACCCCACATGGCTCGTCCATCTCACAACCAGGTTGAAAAATTACATATCAAACCTTTTCATGAATGCTGAATATAACTTACAATGATACAGGACACTGAAAACTTATCAAATAACATGTAACATTAACCCAACCCGTTTTAGACAACCTGTCCTGGGCAAGCAAGTTTCTGAACAGCAGTCTTGGACACAGGGAACTTGTAGCCAGCTGAATCCAAGGCTAGAAATATGGCTAGGTAATAAATTAAAACAAATACGATATTCAGCGTTAAAACCACTCAGGTTACCTTGTAAGGTCGTTATCAACGATCTGGAAGGCTGGACAGGGCTCAATTTAGTTAACAGAACACACCACGTCTTCAATAACTTGTCACGAATTGCTTGTTTCACTTGCATATGAATTATAATCCCTAATTTTTTTCAACAAATGTGCTTCTCGCTCTGGGCGGAGCGGAAGAGCGAATCATACTTTTACAGACTAAAACCCACCCGTGTTCCTTCACTTGTCTGTGCGCCAGGGTCACGGATTCTTTTTCGAAAGAAAAGAAAAGCGATACTATACATTGTAAGAAAAAAGACAAAGTAGGTAAATTCAGTTTTATAAGTAACTAGCGGCCTCCAGCGACTTCGTTCGCGTGGAGTTAGTTATGCTCCGCTCCTATTGGTCGCAGCGTGATGTTATAAAGCTTAATTCCTTCCTGGATTAATGGGCTATCCAACGCAAAAATATTTTTCAAATAGGTCCCGCAGTTCCTGAGATTAGCGGGTTCAAACAAACAAACTCTTCAGCTTTATATATTAAGTATAGAAGTATAGATGAAATGATCAATCAATACGGAGGACGGGTCTGAGCAGCTGTGTTGCGATGTGTGCCGGGTACGATGCGCCAAATGTTGTTGCGTCGAGAGTTTGGTCGTGGAGGGGCTCCAGATCAGTCTCCTTCTGGCGCAGCATCGTTGGTCGTGTTGTTGGGCTTAACATTACATCACCTCGCTCAACTGCCGTATTCCTCCATTCATTCAAAAAAACTTAGTGACTAGGCTCTTAGTAAACTAACGCGCTTTAGCATTAACGATCTTGCATCACTGCTAACCATCAGGCGGGGTTGATAATTATAAAAAAAAAATACTAAGCCATCAGAAACAAATGAAACTTCTAATATGAATAGAACATAATTAAAAAAATAAATTTTATTTCAAAGCTATGTCGTTTATTTTTCTGCCTGCATGTAGATACCCTTTTACACGTTTTTCAGCCATTGTGAATGTTGATAACATGTTATCTCTGCGGGTAGTAGATACCGTGGCCCTGACGGACAGGCAACAGGGGTTTTAGCCAGTAAAAGTCTGACACGTTCGTCTGCTCCGCCCAGAGAGGGAGAAGTCATTTGATGATTTCCCATCCAAAAAAAGGTTCTGTTACCTTATGATATTTTTCTTTAATTCTGTCATATCGTCATCATTATCTTCAACCTTTTTATTGTCCCACAGCTGGGCACAGGTCTCCTCTCATACAGAGAAGGATTGAGCGTAATCACCAAGTTGGCGATTTCAGACTAAAAAAAAAAAACTTAAAAAAGTCCAGGTTCCACAAGATGTTTTCCTTCACCTTGTAATCAGTAATTTGGGATCAAGATATACTTAGAAAATAGATGCATATAACTTAGAAAAATTACATTGGCCTGACCTGGAATCGAACCCGAACATTTATACTTGAGAGGCTGGTGTTTTAACCACTAGGCCTACTAGGCCTTATATTCTGTCATATTCTCCTGACAAATATTTCAAATTTCTGCGACTTTTGACACTTCAACAGAGAACTTAAACAGCAACTTAAATAGCAGGCATTATTTTTCGAAGTCTTTCATATTCCTACAACGACATTCAACAGGATTGGTAGGTATAAGCATTTCGGAAGCTTAGATATGTTATTTTTGACATTTCCATCATACTTAGTTAACGCTGATAGAACCTTGGTCCGGAATATAGATGCTACAGTCGTCTCAGACTTTTTATTTATAAATCAACACACTTCTAATACAAAAAAAAAAAACGTTTAAAATTTAATAGGTAGGTAACCCAACTAATAGTATTAAAAAAATTAAAATATGGCATCGAAATAATTCTTCGTATTGCGAGAATTTTTCTACGTATATGAATATATGTATACTAGAAAATTTCCGCATTTTGTCCTAGAGTTTGTTTAGTAGAGGCATGTTTTTCTAGAAGCAACACGCCTCTTACATTAAACGGCACACTCAATTACGAAATACTTAAATACTTCACGGAGGTTTTTATTATCTTCTATCTTTAGATCATCTACCCTAAGTCTTCAATCATTCCTATTGACCTTAACGTCACCTTTAAAAAAAACAATAAGAAACCATATGATAGCTTATAAAAGTTTTAATTCAAAGATAGAACACATTCAGTGCCGGCGGCGGCGCTCGCGCATCGCACGCACTATCGTCGATCAGATGACCTATGATCTTTGCCCAATGGTGGGTCTACGAACGTGATTTAGAGTGGATACATACCTAACTATGAATAAATAAGAGGAATACTTATAGTTTTGATATGCCGAAAAAAATGGCTATAGGTATTAGGTATCTAATGTAATCAGCCTGTATTATACTATCACTGTTGAGCAAAGAGCTCCTATTTCCACATAATTCTATCCGTTGCGAGAGCCAGCCAGTCCTTGCGGTAGGATTCAAGCTCGTCCTGCCATCGTGCCAATGATGTCGTGGGTTTAGTGGAGAGTAGAGCATGAATTTTCAAAAATTCTTCTTTTCTTTTGCTTACCTCCGTTACAAAAGCCACTCTTATGTCAAATTTCTAGACACAGCGGTGTAGGTTGCGCGTTGTTTGTCCGTGAATTTAAGCAAATGAGTGTAAAATAACATCTAATTCTTATTATAAAAGAAACGCGGCAAAAACTTCAAAAGAGATTATTAAAATCAAGTGTGAAAACTAAACGAATCTGACAGTTTAACATCTAACAGCCCGCCATTTCACTCCGGAGCATAGACAAAAAATTCAAAATGGCTGACTCATGGCAATCAATCACCTTGCGGACGACGATTATATTAATTTTGTTATACTATTATTTGCCTAAGCTAGACACAATGGTGCTTGAGTCGGAAAAGGGCTTCAAGATGACATGTCAATTAAAGAACTATCTATTATTGTTAGTAGAGACAGAGAACTGAGGATAGTTAAATGTTTTGTAGTTAAAATTGTGTAGTCTGTGGTACATGATCGTTTCATTTTGTAGTTTGGTTCTTTTTTTTTTCGCGCTTGGTTGATGACCTGCTGTAAAACAGCCTCAATTTTCCTTCTTTTTTCTAATCAGCACGACAGGTGGTTGAGAAAAGTCTAATAAGAAGGTACTCATACTCTTATACTCTTATGTACTTATTTCGAGGTCATATTTATACCTACTAGTTTCTGTTCGTGTGCTCCTGTCTTATTTATCACATCGCATCGTATGCTCATCCTTACTTCGTTACCTCTGCTCCTAAAGCTGCTTTGGGCTTCCTCAAGAATTATGTAAAAGTTATCAAAAGCAAACATATTTTTTCAAATCCGACGTTTTCTTTTGAGATTTTCGACGTTCGCTTTCAAGCAAGTTAATCAACATTTTAGTACATTTGGAAGTTATCCCTCTCACGAGAAGAGGCCAGAGCATACTAATATCCTGCTTGTATACCTAGTCCAGACCTGGTGAAGGTCGCGGGAAGCCGATGGATGCGGGCAGCACAAGACCGGTCATTGTGGAAAGCCTTGGGGGAGGCCTTTATTCAGCAGTGGACCACTATAGGCTGAAGAAGAAGAAGAAGAATACGTAGTCTTTTGCAGTCTTACTAAGAGTTATATTATAGTGTTACCCAGTAGCTGAGAATTAGAGGCCAGATAGCCAGTCACTATAAGTAAATTACTGGTCTGCATCTGGTTAGACTGGAAGCCAACCCAGACGGAAAAGGCTAAACAGATGGTGGACTATTCCAGGAAGCTATCTATTTTTTTTTTATAATTATAACCTGATGGTAAGCAGCACAGCAATCGCTGATGGTAAAGCACGCTGAGCCTATTCGGAAAAAAAAACTGAGTGAATAGGAAGGAAGACGGCAGTTGAGCGAGGTGATGCAATGTTAAACCCAACAACACGACCAACGATGCTGCGCCAGAGGGAGATTGATCCGAAAAACCTCCACGAACAAACTCCCGACACAACAACATATGGGGCATCGTACCTGGCACACATCGCAACACAACTGGTCAGACCCGTTCTCCGTACGGCTTCACCAGACTTCATGCCGGAACACGACGAATCGCTTGGTGGCAAGACTTTGTCTGGTGGGTGGTAACTACTGCCGGCAGCCGATATTATGGCCTACCACCTCTTACTTTTGTCTCTCTCTGCTTATTAATATTAAGAATTGTTTTATCAATTGTCATCAGCTTTTAGCAGTCCACTGCTGGATATGTTCCTCTGTCCTTACAACACATCATTACGCTCGATCCAGCATCAAATTCAGTCTGAATGACCACTCTCGGTCAAATCAAAATCAATTCGGCTTTCTTTCGTTTTAAACCGCGCGCGATTCCATGTAATACCTAACGCTATCACACATTTTTATCTTTGGCTAAACTTGTATAATTTATACAAAGTATATGATACATAAAACAATTACTTATAATATATGTTTAAATTTAAACAGGCACGCATACAAACACGGTATGTTTAACATAATTAGTAGAAAAAGTGAAAACGGCCGAAAGGCGAGGCATGCAAATTGAGGGGGGAGGAGCCATCGTATCGTCATTACCAAGCCACCACAGGCATGCATATGTACATTTTATGAAGAATATAGTTTTTGTGAAATGGTTTTTTGGTTTATTCTGGTTATTTGTAGAAAGAGGTTTAATGCAAAGACAAAAGTAGAGTTGTAGGTACCTTTACAATTTAATATTTTTTTCTTCATGTTTGGTATATTTTTAAATTATATTTATACGCACAAAGAAACAAAGCATAACATTACGCCTCTATATCGCGAAGGACTAGGCAGAGGTGTAACAACAGTTCATATAGTAGATAACATTTCACCCGTTGAGTTATAATGTACTACTACATTATATCTGATTTCACCATATTTTAGGTCCAATTTAATAGAAAGAAGCATATTTTGCCATCATGCTAAGGGCTGCTACTCAAAAAATAAATAAATATATACGGACAAATCACACAGATTGAGCTAGCCCGTAGGACACTAAATCAACGATGCTATATTTATAATAAATACATATATAGATAAACACCCAAGACCCAGGCTAATCAGGATAATATCGTTTTCCATCATGACCTGGCCGGGGATCGAACCCGGGGCCTCCACGTCGCAGGCAGGCGTGTTGACCGCTGCAGCACGGAGGACGACACTTGATAACTATGCTGGTTAGAAAAAAATCCAGATAAAATGAACCACAATAAGCCCGATCTGGCACCCAGGACCTCATATTCAGCCTTAGCGCTTGCAATCACTAATCACTAGTTACATTATCGAGGCAGAAAAGAAACTGCTGGTTTAGGTGATACGTACTTACTCGAAGAGAAAAGGCCGTTATCTACAATAAAAAAAAAAAAAATGTAAGATCAATCATAATTTAGGAACGTTTCTCCGAAAAAAAGTAACCAATTCCAAAACATTAATTCCTAATTTAAACCCATGATATTTAAAACAGCAAAATGGAGCCATATGTTAGTTTCAAGTCAGCAAAAGAAATGTTCCGTCAATCGTCGGCGGCGACTTTCGCAGTCCATAAATGTTCTTCTTTCAAAATATTGCCATAGACACCAAGGGTCGAAGGGCGGAATCGCAAAAAAAGTTGCGTAAAAAGTTTTAACTTCTCCGAAAAAATGTTCAAGAGGTTTATGAAACTTGTCTATGGCTTTCAAAGATTTGTTGAAAGTTTTTTGGCTACAAATCGTTGAAACTGTGGAATTAATAGACTCTTTGTTAGTCAAAGTCAGTCATCATGTAGTTTTATTAATTAAGTAAGTATGACAGTATGTAGATGATTTAAAAACATACCTAAAAATCCCGGAAGCATATAAATTCTTAGAATAGTAAACCTAATCATCCGATGAATTTGACGTTTTACTTCAAATCACTACTGCTTTAACCTGTAAAAATATCATAGTGTAATCTTAGGTAAAGTAATTTTAAAATGAGCTGTCGGAGTTTTGGCTGGAAAGTCAAGCTGAATGTCACGCACATTTTTTATTGGACTTTTAAAATTATTTACAGTGTTGTTTATTACATAAAAGTGCGTAATTTATGTAGTAAAATGCATTCAGTAAATCTATACTTATACCATTGAGCTATTATTACTACCTAGTAATAATAGCTCAATGACTTATACCTATATAAAGCTGCAGAGTTTGTTTGTTTGTTCGCGCTAATCTCGGGAACTACTGGTCCGATTTGAAAAATTCTTTTTGCGTTGGATAGCCCATTAACCCAGGAAGGCTTTAGGCTATATAATATCACGCTGCGGCCAATAGGAGCGGAGCTTAACTAACTTCATGCGGACGAAGTCGCTGGCGGCCGCTAGTAATTCATAAAGAAGAGTGAAATATCGCAGCATAGTGGCTACATCATGACTTTGTCTCAAACCTCCCTCGAAGACGGTTCACGTGGCTGTCTTTTTCGACTTGAACAATTCATTACGTTAAATGCACAAACCGTGCAAAGCCAAAAAAGATAGAAAGAAAATGAGCTGTCAAACGGTGACACTTTTAGTGAACGAATAAGTACTTAGATTGCTGCTGTCACCACGTGACACTGGCAGAATAGTCGAAACCGTCTCAGTTGCTAAAAACGATAAAAAAAGTACTTAGATTAAAGGTCAAAGTGCAGTCATTGAGCTATTATTACTACGTAGTAATAATAGCTCAATGAGTCCAGTACAGTTTCGGTTAACAAGATATGTCCAATATTTCCTGAGTCATTAAACAGTGCCTCCGGTGATCCACGAAGGTTAGATTGGGGAATACCCTGATGTGAACCAAGAACCTTGTGACTGAAAAAAACCCAAACGAATATTAATTATTCTTCTTGAAGATGACCTAGACATCGATACTCAGGTCAGAAGTATAAGGATCTTAGTACTACCTATAGGTATATTAAGAGACAATAATGTAGGTACATTGAGTCGAGGGTCAGTTATATGTAAGACGGCCTTAGCTAATGAAATATAGTCGTTTTTATTAGTTGTTCGAGTTATGTACCTGAGTACATATTTATCTTCTAATATAAAATTCTCCTGTCACAGCAGTGTTTTGTTCTCGAACTCCTCCAAAACAACTGAACTGATTTTAATCAAATTTCTTACATACATTAGTTAGGCCTGAGAATAGGTCTAGGGAATATATTTTTACTAGGTACTACCCATTCATACCATCCATTACTAAATATGTTCCAAAAATGTGTCTTCTCAACATGTCAAAATGACACCCATTGGTACTGAAAGTGTGTTCCATTACTCTGATGGTTATGCTATTCGCGGGCTCCAATTTGGGATTATTTCTTTACTTAAATTCCACCCAAACTTTGGGAACCAGTATTATTTTGCATAGTTATCAAGTGTTGTCCTCTTGAAACAGAAGAGTTCTTACAGTGTTTGGGTACACGACTCTTTAGGGCTACGCGATGCAGTGCCAATGGCTCACCAGCATTTAAAACGTTAACGTACGCGTAAATGGTAACGGAGAACCTAAAGTTTTAAATGTTACCGAGTAGTACTTCTTTGACCAAATAGCGTTTTGATTTGTATTTGGAACAGTAATTAAAATATTTGATTCAGAATAACAAAGTTCACAAAAAAAAAAAAACTGTGTTTGTGATAAAACCTTTTTCATGCGTAGTTTAGTGTCGTAAAGATTAGAATAATATTGTCGTTTTGAATTAGCACAGTGCTAATGTTTGCTCACACATTACATTAATTATGGAACTAACCTAAGCGTTTAATTGGCTAGTTAAAATGATAACATTGTTATTTCACCTGTTTTTACGAATCATAAAACTTGACGCTTTTATGCGTGTATCATTTTAGATGAATGGATAATCAGAATATTTTTTATTAGGTATATCTAAGTAGTTTACCTAGTGGTGTGCTTAAGTTGTTAAAAGTAAGTACTACTCAGGATAGTTTTAATTTTAATATTAAATACTTACAAAGTATTTTTTCCATATTGCATGTGTGTAGTTGAACAGCTTTCTTATACGATGTTTGGATATTCTTGCCCTTTAGGTGTGTTCAGTGTTCCAGGACAAACACATGACCTCGAGCTTCTATTTTACTTTCTGGGGTCATTATTTTCCACCGCATGCCCCCGCTTAGTTTTTCTCATTTAGATTTGTAAAATCCTCAATTAAAAAAACTTTGGTTAATAAACGTAATGATTCAGTTTATTATGACACCAGGATGGCCAGTCATAAGCACAAATATAAATTATATTCTTATTAATAGTAAAAAAGTTTTTATTACAAAAATGACAAGTTGCTTCACCGCTTTATCTAACGCACTGGCCGGTAATAAAACCCAAAGGCGACTTTTACGATTGCTGTCAAAAATATACATATGATTCTTTTTTCAAATTTAAGAAATTTAACAATGAACTACTCCATATTCTATTTCAGAATACATTTATAGCCAAAATACAATTAAAAAGTATCTAATTACTACAAAACTATTATTAAAAAAGCTATTATTTCTCCAAAATCATAACTATTAAAGCTATGTGAACGTAAAATAACAACATTATTATAATAATTATGATTTTATGACGTAAATAATCGCCGAGTTACGAGCTTGAACGAATCACATGATTTTTATTATACAATTAAAAGTCCAGAGAAAATTAATGGCGCTTGATATTTATCAATCAAGTTAATATTATTGATTCATGCAACGTTACATGTATTTTAAGGTAAGCTGACCAATTATTGAATAAAAAAAAAAACTTTCTAAGTGAACTTCGCTTTCTTTCCGGACAGTGAACGAAGCTGAACCATCACGGTCAGCTATTTTAATAAATTTATTACTCCAACACGATTCCATTGTCATTGTGCCTAAAAGTTCGTAATCTGCCAAATTCATAATGATCGATAAATTATCTCAGTCGTCTCGTAATGGAATGGTGATAGAATGACATTGCCGAATTGCCATTATTATAAAACGCGTTAGTAGAAATGATTTTCTAAAAACTATTACTCAATTTGATCATTTATTAATATGGATTACAGTCAGTGGTTGACCACTGAAAGGTCATAATGACGCCATTTTGTTAGCAGATTCATCACTGCTTACCATCAGGCGGGATTGCAGTCAAGCGCAAGTTTACAATTATAAAAAAAAAGATTACGAAACTGGTCACAATCAATCATTATGAGATCACTGAAAGATCATTCTGACACTATTAGGTACTACTTACTAGGGCTTCTAATTGGTGGTAGATTATGCTCCAGTCAGTCCGTTATTCCGAATTAGGTATACTAACTTTCATCATCAACCTTGTTATCGTCCCACTGCTGGGCACAGGCCTCCCCTCATACAGAGAAGAATTGAGCGTAATCACCACGCTTGATCAACGCGGGTTGGCGATTTCAGACTTAAAGTCCAAGTTTCCTCAAGATGTTTTCCTTCACCTTGTAATCAGTCATTGGTGTCCAAGATATAGCCCGCATGGAGTTCGGTTATATTGTGTTTCAAAGAGAACTCTTCAAAAGTCCGGACACTGGTCACAATCAATCATTATGAGATCACTGAAAGATCATTCTGACACTATTAGGTACTACTTACTAGGGCTTCTAATTGGTGGTAGATTATGCTCCAGTCAGTCCGTTATTCCGAATTAGGTATACTAACTTTCATCATCAACCTTGTTATCGTCCCACTGCTGGGCACAGGCCTCCCCTCATACAGAGAAGAATTGAGCGTAATGACCACGCTTGATCAACGCGGGTTGGCGATTTCAGACTTAAAGTCCAAGTTTCCTCAAGATGTTTTCCTTCACCGCTTTCCGCCCGCATGGAGTTCGGTTATATTGTGTTTCAAAGAGAACTCTTCAAAAGTCCGGAAACTGGTCACAATCAATCATTATGAGATCACTGAAAGATCATTCTGACACTATTAGGTACTACTTACTAGGGCTTCTAATTGGTGGTAGATTATGCTCCAGTCAGTCCGTTATTCCGAATTAGGTATACTAACTTTCATCATCAACCTTGTTATCGTCCCACTGCTGGGCACAGGCCTCCCCTCATACAGAGAAGAATTGAGCGTAATCACCACGCTTGATCAACGCGGGTTGGCGATTTCAGACTTAAAGTCCAAGTTTCCTCAAGATGTTTTCCTTCACCTTGTAATCAGTCATTGGTGTCCAAGATATAGTTAGAAATTACATATAAATTAGTATAATACTAACCTTAATAGTTCAGTATCCTTACAGTACACAATTCATAAGCATACAACCTTTTCTTGGTTGACTGACCGAAAGCCAGCGAACAGATACCTACCTAAGTTTTTTTCTGTACCTATGTGTTTGAGAATGTTCACATTCAGCCTTTTCTTACGTCATACCAAGTCATGATATCATTTACGAAGATTCACGATTGGTCAGAATTAATGTAGTAACAGTAGTCACCCGATACCTCCTCAGTACAAAAATGACGTGTTTTTAAGCCTACCTTGATTCATGGTGGAGTTATAAAAGCACTAGCTTTCCGCCCGCATGGAGTTCGGTTATATTGTGTTTCAAAGAGAACTCTTCAAAAGTCCGGAATCAAAACTATTCTATGTTATTTCTCAAGGTCAACTCTATATTTGTACCAAATTTCAATAAAATCAGTTCAGTGGTTTAGACGTGAAAGCGTAACAGACAGACAGACAGAGTTACTTTCGCATTTATAATATTAGTATGGATTAGGAGACACTTACTGTTCAAAAAAGAGACTATTGCATAAGTGGTTCATGGTTAAGCAATAAAATCCATACAGGTCGATCTTCAAAGTTAAGCAATGCTTGCCAAGGTCGATCTGGGGATGGGTCACCAGCCATTAGGTATGTACATAGCGAGACTCCCTGACTCAAAGCACGCTAAGTTTCGGCTGTTAATCATCATCTATGACAGTTGCTGTTGTCAGAAAACCGAAAGTCAGACATTTTGCCAAGGGGTGTTGGGTTAGTTGTGGGTTGTGAATAGCCGTTCTCAACTGTATCTAGTTATTCTGGAAGACGATCCTAATATAGTTTAAAAAGAATTAGGCAGATGATAACTGTGGCCAAGACACCCTTAGCCATCTCTGATCAGTCCTGTAAGTCTGCTGGATTGGCAGTGAGTTTACCCTTCACCCTTACCTACATGGAAATCCTACCTACTATCCGTCTGTTACCTTAGGTCTCTTGGTGCAGACATCCCGCACTTATATATATATTTATTTATTACGAACTATATGGTAGGTCAGGGCTGTAGGGCTTATAGGACTTAGGGTCGTAGGGACTGTAGGGCTTATAGGTCTTAGATTAGGTTCTGTTACCTTGCCATATAGGCGCATGTACTGCCGCTACCTTTAATAAGGGTGGTGGTACAATAACTATCACGAGCCGTCCTGTCGGTGTTCTATAGGATGCATTTTGGAGAGAGTGCGAGGGAATTGCATGACTTCTTAATTCGTCAATCTCCGTTCCATCATCGGACAACCTGTCGTACGGCGAGTTTTTTTTTTAATAATAATAAACTAGTGCTTGACTGCAATCCCGCCTGATGGTAAGCAGTAATGCAATCGTTGATGGTAAAGCGCCTATTCACTTAAAAAACTAAGGAATAGAAAGGATGACGGCAGTTGAGCAAGGTGCAACACGACCAAAGGATGTTGCGCTAGAGGGAGATTGATCTGGAGACTCTCCACGATCAAACTCCCGACACAACAACATTTGGCGCAACGTACCCGCCAAACATCGCATCACAACTGCTCAGACCCGTCCTCCGTACGGCTTCACCAGACATCATGCCGGAACACGACGAATCGCTTGACGGCAATCCATCCTTACGTTGTTGACACCACTACGATTCGAAAAACAAAGATGGGTCGATATAGGTATTACTAGGCATTAAGCTGAACCGTCTTATCGACATAAGTAACTTATTTATAACTAACACTATGTATTCTTACTTATACCTTAGATTTTATTTTTCTATGTAGGTACATTTTATTACACATTTTTAAATATGTATATAAAAACACACATAAAAGCCACCAACCAAAAATATAAAAAAATGGTGTTCCACCGATGACGGGAGCAGGGTCCAAGCTACCGGTGGATAGCGCTCCAGAGACAGGAACTTCCTCAAGATGCGGGTTGTACCGAGTAGTAGGAACTGCCTTTTGAATCAGGCCCTTGATCCAACTGCCTAACGAGAGCCTCAATAGATGTTGGTTGAGGCTCTTGGATATCAAACCATTGGCCGATACGACAATTGGTATAATGACAGCCGAGTTCACATTCCACATGTCAACAACCTCGTGCGCTAAGTCAAGATATTTAATTTGTTTCTCTTTCTCAGAGATTTTATTTTATTAGGTAATAATAATATTTTATTAAGTATTAGGTATGCAATGGTTCCAAAGGTTGTATAAGTATTTCTTCCTTTTGAATCTTAAAATAATGTTACCCATTATAGCTTAGTAAGTCAACATTTAAAGCCAAAACGACCGTCGGACTAATAATTCCGCTCATAGCCCTCTAAAAATCATTTATTACAAACTAAAACGAATCAAAGAGGCTAAGCGAGGAGTTTTTAATTAAAAACGAACTAAATCCTGGTCATTAATAATATGAGAAGCCTCGTTTTGTGTGGATTCGGATAAAAAAAAAACTATAATGGGATCAACTCACACTGCTTTCCACGTACAGATTTGTCCGTGTAGATTTTTAATACGTCGGAGAATTGTTGTATCTTGAATTTCTTAGTAAAAATATTGCGTGTCTATGATGACTTGTTTATGGTATGCTGTTACTAATCTTTTTGATGTCTCATCTAAGTATCTATGGTCATATCACCGATCAATCTAGCGTTGTTGTCATAAATTATCCTCTTTCTTAAAAGGTAGGTTAGGTGCTTATTAATTTGTTTTTTTTTAGTATTCATCGTCATTATAATTTCATACAAAAAGTAAACCTGTTTCTGACATTTTCGGCAAAGACAATCATGTAAAAAGTTTAGTCAAAAAATAAGTACATATCTTACAAATAAAAACTTTGACTAAAAATATTGTGTAATGGAAATCATCATCATTATTCATCATTTCAGCCGAAAGACGTCCACTACTCGACATAGGCCTCCTACAAGGATCTCCACGACGACCGGTTCTGCGCCTCCTGCATCCAGCGGTTCCCCCGCTGGATGCAGGAGGCGCGGTTTCCACGCTGCGTCTTCCGGTGCGTGGTCGCCACTCGAGAACCCGTCGGCCCCATCGGGCATCGTTCCTACGGGCAATGCGCTCGGCCCATTGTCACTTTAGTGTTGCAATTTGCTCGTTGTAATGAAAATACTTCTCTGCAATTTGTCTTATTTTGTATCAAAAAGCTCAGCTTATAACATCTTCCAGTATCTCGAAAATAAGTGTTTAAATACCGAAAAAATAAATAAATCCTACTGCATGCAGCGTTTTAGAAAATTAATTGATACTGCATGCAGCACTTTAATAAATAAATAGATACTGCATGCAGCGTTTTAATAAATAAATAGATACTGCATGCAACGTTTTAATAAATAAATAGATAGGTACTGCATGCAGCGTTTTAATAAATAAATAGATACTGCATGCAACGTTTTAAAATTTAGTTCCCCCGCACTCGTTAAACGAACTCTACCAATAAGCATGAGTTAATTTGTTATCTAATATATCGATAAGAATGTCTACAATGTTACCAATAAACAAAATATAACTTTAAGGATTTAACAAAAATAAACCATGAATACTTTCTGGTCAATTGCAATTTCTGATACATAATCACAACTTTTGAAAGAAACAAAGAAAATATAGGAAATACATGTATTTAGCATAGAATAAAACCAGATTCACGCCACACAAAACTTAAAAATAAAGATCAAATAGAACGTGTACATTTCGATGTAAGAAATCAGCAAGAAAGTGTGCCTCACAGATGCACCTATAAGGCACCAAAAAGGCCCAGTTCAGCAAAAATTATAGACGATTAGTGTCTGACGCTGTTTCGCAACTGGATCTGAAAGTATTGAGAATTAACTTTTAAAAGGCCTTTACCTATAATTATTAGGAAGAAAGTGGCTTTTGTGCAGCTGTGGGGTACAAATCCACGCTGAAGAAAATTCAGAAAGAGTTTGGTTTGGAGAATACCCGGTGCCAAACCAGTTTTGGGGCAAAATAACTATAGGTACCTATAGAAAATTCAATACTTATTAGAAAATTAAGTAATTGTTTCCGAGTTGTTTCCTACCTAAATCGGAACATCGCGACGTTCCGATTTAAGTCGACAATAAATTTAAGTATCTACTTAAACGTACGTGCACACTTAGTCGTTTGCGGAGCAAATCCAAATTCTACTTAATATTATAAACCTCGAATGGATTTAAATTTGAGAAACTGTCTAAGTATTAATTTTTAAAATTGTTACGGGATCCAAACGTAAGCGTTCGAAACCGCGGGGTGCAGTTAGTTTATAATAATATATCAGATATAAAACATACTGTCCTATTTTTTCTTTAATTAATCTACAAAAACACAAGAGAGGACAGCTCACGAAAAGAGAATAAATAAAGTTGAAAATTGCAGTACACAGCTCCGTTTAGTTCCGCTACTCCATACGAGATGGCGCTAGGAGTAAGTTTGTGCGAGTGTTTGATAACCATCGTTCGGAGTTTGGCGACGGCAATGCAACTACATGCAACTAGTTTTTATATGCCTTATAACATTATCATTTCATTATAACAATAAAGAAGATAATCATCCGTTTTGTTATTAATTACTTAAATTGTTATTAGGTACAAGTAGGCAATTGTTATTTTATTCTTGATTGTAAAGTAGGTATGCAGCTTTTTTATTTTATTTTTTACGATTACCTTTTTCTATGCTTAGGTATTTATTTTGTTGAATTTAATACTTATCTATGACTAATCTTCAAGACTTGTAATTAAATGGTTCATCAACAAAAAGTATTCAAAAAGAAATAAAACTTAATTTATAGTTTTTTTATACACTGGGTACCTATTATTTCGACATCTTTCAATTCCTATCATTTTGATGTCCATGAGTCGTCACGCTACTACAATCTGTGTATTTCTTTATTAAGGTTTCAACTTTATAGCTAAAGACTGATTAACACGGTGCAATTTAATTGCCTATGGCTTCAATTAAGTTAAAGCAACAATAAAAGTTGCATTGTTTAAACACCGTTTAGACGATGCAAGTCATTTGTTGTATCAATTTTATTGTATGCCATAGGCAATTAAATTGCACCGTGTTAATCAGTCTTAAAGCATTAAGGATCAAGATTGATTGGGAATATTTGTCAGTTTCAGGTAGCTTGATTTGCTGTTGTCCGGACCAGTCTTGGTTGGCCAGGCGTTTGTCTTAGCTATACCAATATTATGAAAAGTTTGGTGAATTAGGTAAGCTTAGAATGAGTTATCCATACTTATCTGACTTACAAGATGTTCTCAGTCTTAGAAGATGTTTTTGTTTTACCTATGTCAGGCACGGCAAAAAGCATGATAGGCGATACAAAAAGAGATCGCATGAGATCAGAAGATAGGTATACGATCCATAAGCAAGGTGGAAGATATAGTAAAGAAATTAAGACAGTTGAAATGCAGGAAAAAGGATAAGAGATAGCAGAATAAAATGAACCAGAATCATAACGGAGTGGAAACCAGGGGATGGTAAAAGAAAAAGAGGCAGGCAGGCAAAACGATGGGTGGAAAAAAAGCAGAGAAGCTATCTGGTCAAGAAAAGTGTTGGAGGCTGGTTCCTGTAGAACGCTACTGGCCGTTAGGTGTATAATCTGTCACATGGTGACTATATTTGTCTTAGATTCAAATCGGAGAATAGTTCGGAATAAAAGTCTGAGACAATCGGATGAGTTTTTGACGGGAAAGCTAAGATGAGTGTCACGCGCATTTTTCATTGGACTTTTAAAATTCTTTATAATGTCGTTTATTAAATAAAAGCCCGTGATTTATGTAGTGAAAGGTGCATTCAGTAAATAATTCATAAAGAACATTGAAATATCGCAGCATAGTAGTCACATCATGACTTTGCTTCAAACTTCCCTTGTAGACGGTTCACGCGGCCGTCATTTCAACTGTCATTGGCGATATCCCCCATTATTGTGAAATAAAATTTTCAAAGAATTTTTATAATTTGTTACACGTGTTATTGGCAAAATTGTGGTATTTATTCCACAGAGGTCATTGATCAAGAGTTGAGATTGAATCTCACCTTGAAAAAAGAAGGAGAAGAGACGAACGAATGTGTTTTAGTGATATAAAATAACCTGATATAGATACCGGCATTAGGAACTGCGTGTCGACTCTGCACGAAGAATTTTCTATCAAAAAGCCAAATACAGAGACGAGCTGAAAAAGCTGGAAGAGGTGTACCTATGTGTCACAGGACACGATGGTCACTAATTAATATAATTGATGGATTAGAGATAGACTGCACGGTTAGCGAAGTGGTGAAGCTATTCACTGCTGCGCTGCGTATCGCGGGTTTGATTCCCGCACGGATCAAATATTTGTATGCCCTATAATTATTTGTTCCGGGTCTTGCTTTTTGTGCAAGAACATATTATAATTTAGGCAATATCAGTATCCTACCAGAATGTCCGAACCATATCCGGTCTGTAGTTCGACTTCTGCCCGTCGTCAACGCTAACTGCATCTGGGGCAACATCAATGTAGAGTATATAGTGTTTAGGGGTCATCATCATCATCAGCCCCTACTCGTCCACTGCTGGACATAGGCCTCCTTCATGGCACGCCAACAAGCTCAATCCTGAGCAGTTCTCCGCCAGCCACTACCAGCCACCTTTTTGATGTCGTCGCTCCATCTCGCCCAAGGGCGTCCCACGCTACGTTTGCCGAGACGCGGTCTCTACGCGAGGACTCGTTTATCCCAACGGTTGTCGGTCCTGCGGCATATGTGACCAGCTCATTGCCACTTCAGCTTGCTAATCCTCTCAGATATGTGTTTAAGGATACCAGAAAATAATTTATAGTTATTTATTCTATTTCGAATAGGTAGGTAGGTACTTACGTACGGTACGGGCAACCTCCGTGGCGTAGCGATAGCGAACGCGGCTGCTGCACAAGGAGGCGCATGTCCGATCCCCGCGCAGTGCAAATATTTATGCATGAATATGAATATTTGCACTGGACTGGTCGTGCCTCAGAAAGCACGTTAAGCCGTTGGTCCCGGTTGCCATACGAACATCTAGTGGCAGTCGTTACGGGTTGTTGGAGCCCTCAAAAGTCCAACAATTGGTCTAACTGCAATGCTTCGATATCGCCTTCGGGTTGTGGAGGTCAGACGGCAGTCGCGTCACGGAAAATATCGAAGTTTCGCCAAAATCGGCAGTTACACTGGTAAAGCGGACCCCAGACTCCAAAGCTGAAAAAGCTTCGGATGCGACTGGGATTAATGCTGAGATGATGACGATGATGATAATTGCATCACTGCTTACCATCAGGCGGGATTGCGGTCGAGCACTAGTTTATAATTATACAGAAGAAAAAAAACAAGAACACCGTTTTAATAACAAACTCAAAAGAAAACAACGTACAAAATACATCAAGAGCTAGTTTCAACCCTGTAATTTCAAATACACCCCATACTTTAGCCAATAAGACTGAAACTCCTATTTCTTACCACACCCTGAGCTGGCTATAAGCTGATTGTCCTGAAGGCGGGGCGCGTTGAAACATGCAACATGGTAATAATTAACATTGCGAATATTATCGACTATTTTCTTCAGGTTTAAACATTAATTTGTGTGTAAAAATGCAGCCCTGGACATATTTAAACACTACAAAATTAAAATCCTTACTAGTATTATTAATGTCAAAGTAAGTTTTTTTATATAATTACTAGCTTTCCGCCCGCGGCTTCGCCCGTGTGGAGTTCGGTTATATCGCGCTTTTTAGATTTCCCTCGGGAACATCAAGTTTTCCGGGATAAAAGGTAGCCTATGTTCTTTCTCAGGGTCTAAAGATTGTCTGTGCCAAATTTCATCAAAATCGGTTGACAGGTTTAAGCGGGAAAGCGTAACAGACAGACAGACAGATAGACAGACAGACAGACAGAGTTACTTTCGCATTTATAATATTAGTATGGATAAACTAGTGTTTGATCGCAATCCTGCCTTGGTAAGCAGTGATGCAATCATTGATGGTAAAGCGCTCTAGTTTATTAAGAGCTCCTACACTCAAAAAAACTGAGTGAATAGGAAGGAAGACGGCAGTTGAGCAAGGTGATGCAATGTTAAACCCAACAATTCCGCTTGACGCTGGTCCTCAACGGACACGGTTGTTTCGGGAGGTTCCTGTTCCGTATAAGGCGGGAGGAAACGTCAGGGTGTTACCACTGTGTGGATCGCCCTGAGGACACGGTGGAGTATACGGTGGAGGTCTGCCCGGCTTGGGTAGAGCACCGCCGTGTCCTCGTAGCGGCGATCGGTGGCGATCTCTCGCGTCCGACCCTAGTCCAGGCCATGGTCCGGAGCGAGAGTGCATGGCAGGCCGTCATCTCTTTCTGCGAAGCAGGGATGCTGGCAAATGAGGAGGCGGAGCGCGTGAGGGAGCGGGAATACCAGCATCATAAAAAAAATTGCAACACTTAAGTGGCGGTGGGCCGGGCACATTGGCCACAGGACCGATGCCCGATGGGGCCGACGTGTTCTCGAGTGGCGACCACGCGCCGGAAGACGCAGCTTGGGTAAGCCCCCGAGAAGGTGGACCGACGACCTGGTGAAGGTCGCGGGACACCGTTGGATGCGGGAGGCGCAGGACCGGTCGTCGTGGAGATCCTTGGGGAAGACCTATGTCCAGCAGTGGACGTCTTACTGCTGAAATGATGATGATGACTGCTCCCTATATTCGAAAAAAGTAGAGATATTTTTCGACGATATTAGATACAGAGACTCAACAACACAAATGACGCAATGAATGTCGTCAAACTGTCAAAAGGAAACCCATTTCTCTCCGTAACACAGATCACTTGATGATCTAGCTAGGAGATCAATAGCTCGCCCAAGTATTTGTATGTACTACCTACATGTTCTTTGTTATGTTCTGTTTCTAGATTGTATTAGCTCTTTTTTTGTTCACCCAGTGGAAATCTCTACCAGACCGTCCTCCGTCTGGGGGTCGACGGAGGGTGTGCCGGGCTCTCACCGGCTAAAACCACTGGAGCGTTCCTCTTCTTGCCTATGGCCAGGGGTGCGGGTTCTAGTTTGCCATAACGCTGCATCCCCGGCAGGCGAATGTATTAGCTGTTCTTGTACTGCAAATAACCATATACCTTTATTACTGTCAATAAATTACTTACTTACTGGTTTAATGTTTGCATGACTTTTATCCGAGAAATTGGTACTGCGGTTTGTAAATTTTTGTACGGTAAATACCACACTGTCATGTATTCTTCATATAAAGTCGGTTAAATGTCTATTATATAGCATTAGAAATTCATTTCTTCTAATGATGTGTTACTCAATTATGTACTTACTCTACTCGAAATCAAACAACTTGGTTTTATATGTAACTAGCTTTCCGCCCGCGGCTTCGCCCGCGTGGAGTTCGGTTATATCGCGCTTTTTAGATTTCCCTCGGGAACATCAAATTTTTCCGGGATAAAGGGTAGCCTATGTTCTTTCTCAGGGTCTAAAGATTGTCTGGGTCAAATTTCATCAAAATCCGTTGAGAGATTTAAGCGGGAAAGCGTAGCAGACAAACAGACAGACAGACAGACAGACAGACCGACAGACAGACAGACAGAGTTACTTTCGCATTTATAATATTAGTATGGATAGGGTTAAAAAAAAAACGTAAACCAAGCACAGGTATATCTAATCAATCTTAGAAATATTACCTACTAGCTTTCCGCCCGCAGCTTCGCCCGCGTAGAGTTCGGTTATATCGCGCTTTTTAGATTTCCTTCGGGAACATCATATTTTTCCGGATAGCCTATGTCCTTTCTCAGGCTCTAGACTATCTGTGTACCAAATTTCATCACAATCAGTTCAGTAGTTTTGGCGTGAAAGCCGGACAGACAGACAGAGATACTTTCGCATTTATAATATTAGTATGGATAGGTGTATTATAAGATATAATACCCTGTAGGTGCTATAACAAAACCTGTATCCCAAACTGCTAGAGATTTTAAAATTTACTAATGAACACATCGGACCGTTGGGGGAGGCCTATGTCCAGCAGTCGACGTCTTTCGGCTGACATGACGATGATCATTATTGAACATATTTCTAAACGCCAGTTTTAAGAACAGTGAACATACCTAGTCACCAAAGCTCCTGCCATTTAATCTATTCACCAAACATGATTGGCTGGTAGAGAATGCCTAAGACATCAAGTCCGTATTACATAAGCTCACTTAAAACTCAAGCTTTACTTAAATCTCCTTTGAAGCTATTTGATTGGTTGAAACTAGTTTTAAGTAGGTAATACTTGAGTCTTGAGTCCTGTAATACGGTCCTAAGTCCGCCTTTGTAGGTATTTCTTTGAGCGAAAAGTATAAGTAATAAATATTTTGTGTTGATACCTATAATTTACTGTCAATTGAGGTCTTAATCATGTAGAAAAAAAAGTATGTTATTTACAAAAAAACATCGACAGTAAGCCAAGCTACCCGAAACTGTCAAATATTCACCATCGACCATGAGCCTTAATGCTTTTGAGATAAAGTTGAAAATCTAATAAAGAAATCTGACAGATTATAGTAGCATTATTGTACACGGTTTAGTGCAACAGCAGTCTTAACTAGAGGTAACTTCCGTAATTTTACCAATCTTTACAATGTCATAAATATCTCCAACTTTGTGACATCTTTGACATTAACTGTCGCAGAGATGAGATCTAGATTTTGAACGATTTTAATTACGAAAATTGGTTTTCTGGTCAAAGTAAATATTGTAGGTATAAACCATCTTCAATTCTATTTTAGGTACTTTCAAGAACATAAATTTTAAAGAGAAGAGTTTTACTCAATATCTAAGTTGTTTATCTTCAGGCAAAATTCTCTTCTTCTTCAGTGCAAATAATTATAGGTATGCATGAATTTGAATATTTGCACTGGTCTGGCCGTGCCTCGGAAAGCATGTTAAGCCGTTGGTCCCGTTTGCTATACGAACATCTAATGGCAGTCATTACGGGTTGTTAATGTCCTCAAAAGTCCAACAATTGGTCTAACTGCAATGCTTCGATATCGTCTTCGGCTTGTGGAGGTCAGATGCCAGTCGGTTCAGGGATAATAGCAAAGTTCAGCCAACATCAGCAGTTAGACTGGTAAAGCGGACCCCAGACTCCAAAAGCTGAAAAAGGTCCGGATGCGACTGGGATTAACGCTGAGATGATGATGATGATGATGGTAACAAACATCCATCCATACTAAAAAAACTTTCGCAGTTATAATATTAGCAGGATTTAAAGATATCAAGCATTCCTTATTCGGTATGATTAAAAGAAAAGGTGTCATCTACTAATTTTACTACATCTCCGTTCCATCATCGGACGACCCGTCGTAAGTCACCAATACGATGCAGATGAAGCGTTTCGCCTCGTCTTTTATATCGCGTTCATCGAGGGACTGGAACAATTTGCCAGCGGCGGTCTTTCCGTCTGACTACAATTTAAGTGTCTTCAAGGCTAAAGTGAATAGGCTCTTAATAAACTAGCGCGCTTTATCATAAACGATTGCATCACAGGCGGGATTGCGATTAAGCATTATTAAAAAACAAACGTAGCGTAGTACGCCCTTGGGCGATATGGAGCGACGAACTGCTCAGGATCGAGCTTGTTGGCGTGTCATGGATGAGGCCTATGTCCAGCAGTGGACAAATAGAGGCTGATGATGATTATGATGACTATTTTATAATTAGGTATTAAAAAAAAGAGTTCTCTTAAATGGTAAAATACTTAGAAATAGCTTTTTGTCATTGTCGGCTTGTTCTGTAAAGGTATACTAAATAGGTACTGGTGATTATTATCGTTGCAAGAAAAGAGATGGACGTTAGAAAGTAGGTAGGTACCTACGTCTTCGCTGCCTGAGGTCCAATCTCCCTTTGATGGCCATACCCGTGACGATAACCATTATTGTGAGTAACAGCTACTTTTGTTGCAGTTATAACCATAAAGAAAACATTGACACTCTTCTGTAAGAAAAATTCAATTGATTCTGATAAAAACCTCGATTCGATTAAGCCTAACAAGAGACCAAAAAATTGCAAGAATTTGGAATTTTATGGATGTTTTTCTAGTTTTCCTATTAAAGAGTAAAAGGTATATTTTTTCCACCATTTTCATTCGATTTATCAATAAAAAGAGTGTTCTCAGATTTGGCTAAAAAAATGCGCTGTTTTACGGTCCATTTTGGCGATTAGGAACACAATTAATTTAGTGTAATTAGGTAATTTTATTTTAAATCTTTTCAGCTTTTTTTCTGTTTCTAGAGAGTTCCTACGTGAGGTGTATGAACCAGGATACCTAATACTTATTTACTTGGTGCCACCATCTTGAAGACGGCCATTGATCTCAGCCATTTTGCAAACGAAGTTATAAGTACACCATTTCAACACGGAAAGGATTATTTTCATTACACATATAGAAAGAAGGCGGGAATGACTTTAATTTTAGACAAGAATCCATAAGTTTAGTAACTTCGAGTGTTAATAGGTAAGTACCTACATACATAAAATTAAAACTTAGCGTGGAGATGCATCCATCTCCGCAACATCAGGGAACCCCACCGATCCGCAAACACACTGAGTAAAGGTAGTGGTGCTGCCGCGAACATGCGTCATCAGGCATGCGCATCTATCCATACTACTTAATATTATAAATGCGAAAGTAACTCTGTCTGTCTGTTACGTTTTCCCGCATAAACCTCACAACCGATTTTGATGAAACTTGGCACAGACAATCTTTAAACCAAGAGAAAGGACATAGGCTGCCTTTTATTGAAAAATTTGATATTCCCGAGGGAAATCTGAAAAGCGCGATATAACTGAATTCCACGCGGGCTAGGCTGCGGGCGGAAAGCTAGTATCTAATAAATAAATATATACGGACAAATCACAAAGGTTGAGCTAGCCCCGAAGTAAGTTCGAGACTTGTGTTATGGGATACTAACTCAACGTTACTATATTTATAATAGATACGTATACCTATAGATAAACATCCAAGACCCAGGCCAATCAGGAAAAGATCGTTTTCCATCATGACCTGGCCGGGGAAACCAGGGCCTCCACGTCGCAGGCAGGCGTGTTGACCGCTGCGCCACGGAGGTCGTCAGAACCAATTCCTATTAATGGCAGCAAAACCATTAATATTACATATTATCCGCAAACATCCCTGACGCACTACAACCCCACGGCAGCCCCATCAGCACTCACGTACCAAGTAGATAAGTACCTATATGTCATTGTTTTCTCCAACTATAGTGCAACCCTGCTTAGAAAATCAAGCTGTAGTCAGTTCAGTAATTAGTAGGTATGTATTTAAACTTAGTAAGAACCTCCAAGCGGTAACCTGACTTACAACGTGTAGGTCGTAGGTTCGAAGTGTTCGAACCCCGTCAGGCACTTTACTTTGTGTAAATTTTTAATCACCACTGCTCTGAAAACGGTGAAGGTAAACATCGAGAGGAAACCGGCATGTCCTAGAAGCAAAAACTTCGAAGACTTGTGACATCCACCAACCTGCGCTGGGCCAGCGTGGTAGATTACGGCCCATTCCCTCTCACCGAGAGGAGGCCTATGTTCCGGGAGTGAGTGACGGTTCTTAAGAAAGTTTAGTTACTTCGTTAATATTTATCTTATTAGGTATTCAATAAACAGCTATAATATATGTTATAACAGAGAAAATATAATAAGTACCTAGCTCATGTTAGCAATATTACCTATAGCCCACTACATTATCCACATATTACTAAAAGAACTTATGATATTTATACTTCTTCTTCAGCCTATAGATGTCCACTGCTGGACAAAGACCTCCCCCAAGGCTTTCCACGATGACTGGTCTTGTGCTGCCCGCATCCATCGGCTTCCCGCGACCTTCACCAGGCCATCGGTCCACCTTGTTGGGGGCCTCCCTACGCTGCGTCTTCCTGTACATGGTCGCCACTCCAGAACCTTACTGCCCCATCGGCCATCAGTTCTACGAGCAATGTGCTCTGCCCACTGCCACTTAATTTGAGCGACTCGAAGAGCTATGTCGGTGACTTTGGTTCTTCTGCGGATCTCCTCATTTCTGATTCGATCACGCAGAGAAACTCCGAGCATAGCTCCATTGCCCATTGTGTGATTCTGAGCCGTCGTATGAGGCTCATGGATACTTACTGACTGGTAAATCTTTTCACCATAATACGTCATCATCATCAACATCATTATCATCACCTTATTTGATTTCGGCACTACCTACATCCTTTTCTTCCGTTCCTACTTGTCTGTTAATTGTCATCTCAGTAATCACCAGCTTCTTACCAAAAAACTTACGTCCAACATATTGTTAGGAGACCTAATTAAAAATCAATAAGACATAAGGTTGAAGCAGTAAGTCCTTTGAACGGTTAATGTGTGCGAGAAATAAAAAAAAGTGTCTTTACACTCCTAGATTTTTAGGTAATAGTTAAATTTCATTCATTCATTACTAATTAACTGCGTTTTTATTTAGTCAAAATCAAAATTGTTTAATTCAAATTAACCATCCGTCGGTGCTTTTGAATAGTCAATGTCGGTCAGTCCAAGAAAACTGAAGCTAAATTGCACGTTCCAAAGCGCAGATCTTTATGGAGAAGAACGTGCAAGAAACTCCTTCGACACTCTTTTAGTCGTAAGTCTTCTATGCTTTTATAAATTCATAATCAAACTACTGATGCTTACTGATGCTTTATCAACCCCTTACTCAATCGTGGTTATTTAAATATAATACAAATAATAGAGAAATTAATGCAACGGTTCTAAAAATTCTAATAAGGATTGTATAGCGTTTCAGTCTCTGCACACCTCATCTCCTTCTTCAATGTACACTAAAAGATAAGAAAATAATCCATATCAGAAATACACAACAGAACAACAGCAGCGTCACCATTCTTGTCCGACGAAGGCCAGCCCGCGCCGCAGTTGAGCCAGTAACCTCTGAGTTTGTTTCGGCGTTTCTTCTCAGAGCTAGTACTAGGAAACGCCGTGGTCATAAAACCATTAAGAATACATTCGATCCAGCCGTTCCTTGCTGTCCTCTCTAGCGATACCCTAAGCCGAGGTTCGTACCCTACAGCGGGTGCTCTTAGTGCGTAGTCGCCCAATTTTAATTTAGTTTTAAGTGCCCCTGGCTGGAGGCTTTAATTTTAATTAAGGCATCCACAGGAAAGTCCGGTTAAGTAGTTACGGCCTCTAATGGCCAACTACGAGATGCCATATCAAAAAAAAAAAAAGCGTCACCATAGTAGCGTCATTGATATGTCACTTGATAACTCCGACCACCAATCCATCTGCCAAAACATTCTCCGAATCCACCATTTATTGAACTGGAATCACACTGTCTCCTAATTTCTTCACCACCAACTAACAGGTATATTACGTCTAAATATTTTACCTTAAACACCTAAGAAAATCGACAGCCTCCGTGGCGTAGCGGTAGCGAACGCGGCCATTGCGCAAGGATGCGCGGGTTCGATCACCGCACAGTGCAAATATTTGCATGAATATAAATATTTGCACTGGTCTGGTCGTGCTTCGGAAAGCACGTTAAGCCGTTGGTCCCGGTTGCCATACGAACATCTAGTGGCAGTCGTTACGGGTTGTTGGAGCCCTCAAAAGTCTAACTATTGGTCTAACTGCAATGCTTAGATATCGCTTTCGGGTTGTGGAGGTCAGACGGCAGTCGCTTCACGGAAAATATCGAAGTTTAGCCAAAATCAGCAGTTAGACTGGTAAAGCGGACCCCAGACTCCAAAGCTGAAAAAGCTGCGGATGCGACTGGGATTAACGCTGAGATGATGATGATGAACTTCGACCACCAATCCGTCTACTATTTCTTCACCACCAACTAACAGATATATTACGTCTAAATATTTTACCTTAAACACCTAAGAAAATCTACCAAACCTTGATACCGTAAAGATCTCAATATTTAATCGTTTGCGTATCCAAGAAGTTTTAAAACAATCAGATAAGCCTAAATCAGTTGCTTCTTATACTAAGTTCATCTTTATTTGTGGACATCTTCACACCATCTTTAATAATAATCTTGAGGCGTTAACTACACATACCATGATAGTTAGGAGTACCGTTAGGAATGTCCATAACATCTTAGGAATAGCAAAGTCAACGAGATACATCACTTGCAATTTATACTGCTATTTCTTATTTAAAACCACAATATGATCCATAAAATTAACTTGAGGTTAAGTTCTGAAGTTATTGTTATTAAGATGGAGAGTTTAAAATTTATCACATAATGCAAAATTATTAATAACTTTGTAGAAATATGTCTGTTAGATTCTTCAGTAATTTTTGAAATGGGATACCTATTATCAATGAATATTAATTAATTGCTTAACTTAATCGGTATTTTTGTGAGGAATGGCTCTTTTCTCTGATTTAAGAGTCCAAAAGGTATATAAAATCATATAACTTAATTAGTTTTAAAATATATTCAGTCTAAAATTTAAAGTGACTATCTATAGGTACCTATCTCCATCTGGCAGAAGCCTAACTGTAAGTCTACTTATATTTATTTAGTTTTCAGTCTTTAATAGTAGTATAATAACTTTTAAACATTACGTTAGATTTTTTAAGTATGGGTTTTGGTCCAAATCCAAGTTATTGTTTGTCATTATTGACCGATCTTAGCGCAGTAGGTATTATCTCAAACATACCCATCATAATGCTGAAGACTTCCAAGGATTTCCAAAAGCAAATATTTATAAGTAAACTTGAAAAATTGAGGTGACAGATCACTGATTTAAAAATACAAGATAAGATTCTAATCTAATAAATAAACAAGTATCTTTAAAAGTCTGTCTGAGAGGTAATAAATCAAATAAATAAAAATAGTAAGTGGGACAGTGGATTGGAAGATATAAATAAAAGTGGAAATAAAAGTTGTAGGAATAATGAAATGATTGCAAAAAAGTAGGCACCAGCCTACTTTTTTGTTAACTAATTAGGAAAAATAAAAAGATATGAACGGTCAAGTTTGTTAAAAAATACCTACAAGCTAGTGTTCGTCATGCACGCGCGACCCTTTCTAAATTTGTTCAGATGTTTGTTCAATTTAAAACCTTTTGTTTTACTGAACTATCCGCTAATGAATAATATAAATGTTAAATCATCTTAAAATAAAAAGAAGCCGTTATATCTAGGTAGGTACACTTAATTTTCCAGAATTGATTTGTATTTTTTTTTATTTGCAGTTTATTTTAAAGAAATATCAGAAAACTATGTTATAGATTGCATCTAAACGATGAATGAGCCAGCCAGGTGAGTGTAGCCATCACAAAGTTTTCACATTAAACACTTTTACCTACGGCCGTCCTACGTCGGAGGTGACGGCGCATGCGCGCAGACCAACCAACGACACACTTGTTATTATTAGAATGGATTCTGTAAAATGTTCAGCTGATTACAGAGAAAAATGTTGAATATAATTGAACATCTTTAAGATGATTAAAATAAATAAAGATCCCAAGTCATCCCATTGGAGCGCTCCAAACATACACAAGCGAGCATAAACCGTCGAACGGCGATACCTAACTCACAACGCGTTCCGTGCGAGAGGAACTCAGCAATTTTGATTAGGTACAGAACAGAAAATCCGAACAGAGGAAAACTCTCATGTAATTGCCGCAAAAACCGTTGAAAAAACGCGCACGACCGTCTGTGTCGACGCGCGCGCGAGGTGTGGCGGGCGGGAGAGCGGCACACACGCGCAGCGCCGGGCGGCCACCACGATCAGCGCCGGCCTCCGATTGGAGCGACGCGCGGTGGGCCGGACGCCACGCCCCGGCGTCTGCCCTGCTCGTGCGGCCCGCGGCAGTGTCCGCCAGACTGCCGAGCGCGCCGGGCCTCCCGCTTCCCCGCGCCTCGCTCGGCCACGCCGCGTCCCGTGATCGAACCATACAAAACCTCCAGTTAACATCCGTCGCGAGTGCATTATGACACTAGTGAGCTAGCGGGCCGCTGTGACGGTGTCAAATAATTGATGTGTATGTGTTCTCGTGCTAGTGTGTTGTGTTAGGTTGGGCCCGTGACGAAAAGCGTTCGTGGTGGCCAGCGGAGCCTTGCACCCGGGCTCGGGCCGAGCTTTCATGGCTCAGCCTAGGGTATGTACACTGATGACAAGTACAAAAACAACAATACACACTCACCCATAGAGTATGATAGCCACGGTAGTAGTACAGTTGTCAGCCTAACAGCGATAAATCCTAAATCCATAGATAATGACATTATGATAGTTGATAATGATAGTAACAACAGTGACAAGTGTTCAAAACATAATAAACTTAAGGAATCACTTGTTGGTCGCGTAATCAAAGACAGTGAAGTAGTTGAAGATAAACAGCTGAACCAAATCAGGATTGAGACATGTTTCAAAGATGGACAGACGATTGTAACGACACATTAGGCGTGTTGAACAGCAGGGAAGTTGTTATAACAAGTGAGACGCGTTTGGAATACATAATGGCAGTTTAGAGCGCGTTCTAACACTACCGACACATTACCGGTGATAATGAAAACGAAATGAAAGCATTATGGACGTAAAACACTCTGTGATAATGTAATCATGATGGTATCTCTCAATCAATAGAAAAATTTAAATGTGATGTGGATGATCGAATCAATAACAGTTCAGTAAGAGCATTAGTGGGTAGTGGCGAATTCGGGAGACTTAGATTAAGTCGAATTGATGCATAAATGAATAAGTCTATATATTGCGGACACCTGACGGTATAATAATTCAGGTTTATGAATCGGTACAATAAATGGGATAAAATGGCGTGCAGCGGGGCGTCTATTGTTGAATGCTCTCTTAAGGGCGATGGGGACGGGACACACGGTGAAATCTGTGGAGTTACAAGCGGCTTTAAGCGCACAGTTTGACACAAAAGAGTATCTCAGAAACCGACAATAAAATTCAATTGACAATGAAAAGGAAAACTTTTTTTGGTACACGCCACAAAGATGGGACCCCCTAACGGAACTCCTGGTGACACAACTTTCTAAAGATTTAGAGTTGCATTGTTTTCGGTGTAGGAAACAAAAAAGTTTTAATCCTTCATTGTTTAGAATTAGTATTATTAAATAGTACTAAATTTTTACGACAGTCCATAAAAGTGTCAAATAAAATTGTCTAGTAGAATTTGGAAATATACTTATACGAACAGTATGTATTATAGTAATAGATATTGGCGTATTTAAGTGGATATGCAAAATGCTCAGACTGCCATTTTGACCTTAGGAGAGAAGCATTATATTGATAATTTTTATCATTATAACCCAAATAGAACTTGAAATGACTTTCCAGATTTATTCTCAATGAACTTAAAAGCTAATAACGCCATAAAAATTGCAAATTAAGCAGATATGTGAAACAGCAATGCAATAAATAAGATAGGTTATTAAAAGCTATTTCTATTAATAATATCTGTCAAATAATATTCAATAGGAATCGATTCGCGGTTCGTAAACTAGAAGAACACATCAACAAATTGTGTTTGTTTCATTGAGGCCTCCGACGGTCGTAAAAGTTCCCCAAGTACCAGTAGGAACTTAGGCAAAATGGTTTTATTCATAAAAAAGGATTACTCTTAAATTGAATTTACATTAGTGGTCCCGCTAAATTGATGCACACAAGAAATTTTCCAAGCATTTGAAGTTTTCGTACAGAAATGATGGTCTTTTGCTGCCGTAATGTAAAAAATATATATTATAAAAGTTACTTTGAATGTTGTAAGAACGCTTTTTTCTAAGTTCTTATAACTTTCATGCTAGGAAAGTAAAAGTCTTGAGTATGAATGATTTTGTTTAACAATTCTAATTATATATCGAAATACCTTGACTACATACCTACATCAGAAAAACATTAATATTCTTAGAACTTTTATCATTCTCAAACTTTGACTCTAATTTGTGTAGCGAACTTTGACGTGATAGGCAAAAATACATAACTATATTTAAACAAGCTACCTATATGAAACAGATAATTCTATTAATGATATTAATATATCTGTAGATTTTTACAAATATTTTTATCTATACTTAAATATAAAACATAACACTAAAGTCCATCTCTACTTTAATAACTCTTTAAAACAACGTCAGCGTTAGGTGTTTTCGGAATAAAATACATTTAATTGGACACATTTTAAGTGCAGTAGCCGCCATATTGGTACACATATAATTTATATAATATAATTATATCAAATACTGGCATAACGTTTAGCATTAGCCTAGATATGATGGTCTACGATTAACATTAATTATGAGGTCGAGATATTTTAAAAAGGCACAAGCGTAGAAGCTTCGATTTAAGAAGGAAATATAATGATTTTTTAGAATACAATGGTTTTCATAGGAATAAAGGACAAAAAGTACATGGATGGATATTATGGAGACATAAAAATACTAATAAGTAATGAATGCAATTAGATTTACGATTTTCACTTTAGTAGATAATGTTTTGTTTAACTAACCACAAGACGTACCTAAAAGTTTATAGTGATATAAATAATTAAGTTAGTTCTTGGTATAATAGTCCCTTATTGACTACATTCGAAATATGTATTTGAATATTTACCTAGAAATTTTATTAAGTAATCACTTATAAGATGTTCAAGAACATTGTTATATCTACATAAAATGTTTGTTTTCAGTAGTAGTTATAAAGTTTTCTTTAATAAGTTCAAAAATAAATTAAAATCACGAAACGGCTCTATTGTACGAGTTCGTACTACTATACCTATATTTATAATTAACTCCATAATATAAAAATAATGTAAAATTCTATTTTAAGAGTACACTGAACATTAGATACTAACAGATATACAATACCGTATAATATAAAACTTTAATATTAATTGCATAACCTCCTGCTATAAATAAAGATGAAACAAATTTACATAAATTATAATTTAAATCGCCATAGTAGCAAACAACATAAAACATTAATATGTGGAGGAAAATAATAACGCGTTTGTTAATTCGATAACTACGTCCAGTCGTGCACTAGGAGGTTAAAAAACAGTTTTGGCAAAAAAAAAAAAAAAAAATACTAGGCAAACTATGAAATAGATAAATAGTATAATTAACATGTTATTAAATACATTATCCAATAACATCGCGGAGTTTAAATAATTTTGTATTTATTTAAAAATGATTCATTTCTGTTTCTCTTGTGTTCCTAAAATTATGGTCACCGACGGTGAAGATATCTTGAGTTTTTTAACACTTTATAGCAATTATAATTCATTATTTAATTTTTTATTGTGATGATGACCTGTTTATTGTGTTTTGTAATCCGGACAATGACACCTAAATGTCTGAAATTTTGTTTGTTAGAATATACTTTAAATTAAATGTTGTAAGACTGAAAATCCGTCGGTTTTGTTTTGAAAACGGAAAATATACTGACAGAATAAAAACAAACATTCAGTGCTATTAATTTAGCTTCAACTAAGAATTTACGTTTAATATTAAATTAGTTAAATCACAAAAACACATTGTTAAAAAAAAAAAAATCAAATCCTACAATAATGTTCACGGCCACAGATCACCTTACTGTGTCAAAAGTATGTCAGAAATAAACAGGACACCATAAAAAGGCGCAATTTTTCAGGAATTATCGATCATAATTACGCAACAAAGTTAACAAAAATTAATTCACATGTAACTGAACCAAAATTATATTTGCACAAGACTTGTCCGTTCATTGTGAACGGTGGTATAATCGTAAATTTTACGATATACCTGATAACGATACCAATTTGTCTACTAATAGTTAGTCATATTCGTTGATACCGTTGGTTTTCGGCAGTGGCCCACTAAATAACATGATAACATGTGTACTGGATACGGTGTGTTGACTTGTTCCTGTTATAAATACGTACTTATATCTGTGCTATCTG
Organism: Sesamia nonagrioides; assembly: GCA_017933935.1. Taxonomy (NCBI): domain Eukaryota; kingdom Metazoa; phylum Arthropoda; class Insecta; order Lepidoptera; family Noctuidae; genus Sesamia; species Sesamia nonagrioides. The sequence goes on along the minus strand of JADWQK010000369.1, from coordinate 448,612 downwards.
GGTGATACGCTTCAATATTACTTGTAGCAATATTTTGTCAATTTTTGCCCAATTTTTAGAAAAGAAAGAAAGAAAAAACGTTTATTTGCAGTAAACATGACGCAAGAGTTTAAAAAAAACATAAATAATAAGAAATAATTAAGGGAAACATGCGTCACATCCACGCAAAACGGCTGTCGCTCAGCATTATGCTGCGACTCTATGCAAAAACAGAGCCCAGCGCTGGTTTTCAGCGACAGCCGGCGTCGACGTACAGACGTCACCCGATGCAACAGACAATTAAAAGTAGCACCGAACCGGTAATACAGTAAATATAAAAAAAAGTAATAATAAAAAGATATAAAAAGTAAATGGTGAGACTACAATTTCAGCAAACACAAACATAAAAAATAAAATACAGGTTAAATAAAAACTACGAGAATATCATCCTCAAAAATGACAGATATCTGGTTCCGGTTTGACATTCAGCATTTTCTAACATAGTCTGTGATTTCTGTTTTGAACCGTCTAACATAAATTAAAAATGTGGTCCCGCTATACTAATGCACACATGAAGCATTTATTTGGGTTATACACGAAAAAATAAAAAAATCATTGTAAACATTTTTTGTTTATTAAGATAAGAAAATATTATGAAACAAATCAGCTGTTTCTTACATTTGTTCAATATTCTAATACATAGGTAGTATTAATGCGCAGTGAATGTAAAATAAGCATAATGGTGAAAATGTTAAAAGTCAAAAATACTCAAACCGCCATTATAAGCGCAATAAAAGTGGTTAAATAAAAAATATTTTATGTTATCTTCTGACCAATCTCGCCAGCGCATGAGGGATGTAAAAACAATTTATGAACCATAAAATTTTGGGCAAAATCATTAAACTTTTTGAATTAAATGCCTAAAGTATTTACATTTCCGATGCACTACAAAAACAATGTATTTAGATTTTAATCAAATAATTGTGTGAACAATTAAACAAAACATTTTGTAAAACAGTTTCTTTTTTGGCATCAAAATTGATTTTTAGCTGTTTTGGGCAAAATTGTCAAGATTTTTGGGGTAAACTACTGAAAAACTTGATAAACCTTCTTAATTCTTAATTATATCTTTGAATAAGTAATTATAAATTAATCAGCCTATAATTATCCCACTGTTGGGACACAGTCCTCTCGGTGAGAGCGAGTGGGCCGTAATCTACCACGCAACGCACGCGTTAGATGTCGCATGTCTTCGAAGTTTTTTGTTAGGCCACTCCTGCTCTCTTGCTTTTGGTTGCTTCAAAATTGGTTGCCCAACCTTAATATTAATTCTTAGAAAAAATAATTAAAAATGCGTATATAAAAAATAATTAATAACAAGAACTTTATGGAACACCGAAGAGGAATAAAAATATAACTTTAGCTACTAGATACTACTAATGTCTAAACTAGAAAAAAATAATAATGCGCATTTGAGGATGAAGTCTGGCATAAAACCTAAAGGCCTAAGTAAAAAAAAAAAACAATATTGTTTATGACTCGTTGTAGGTCCATCACATGTCCGTTAACTGATTATAAGTAAACATTCTCCAAATCCCTTTTACAACTTCTGATACTGTAACAGCTGATGCTCTTTGAGCCTCAGCACCTGTTCCCAGGATTATATAAAAGGGCATTATATTGTCTTCTTTCTCGTCAAAAATTAAAAAAAGCATGCGTAAGAGGAAAGCTGAGATTTCGTCAATAAAAATTAAATTGAACTCCCTCCAAAAATCATATGTTTGTCGACTGCCATTTTGTAGTGTATCTTTTCCCTCTAAGTAGACGGCGCCAATCTGCGGGCGTTTCGGCCGTTCCTAAAACATTAAAACTTATTATTGGCACTTATTTCAACTGTAAAGATAACACCAGTATTGTATGGCAGTTCTGTTCACATTACGCGATAAAAAAACGCTCGATTTTATGTTTTAAGTGTTGAGAAATGTCCCGCCATTGCTTGAGGTATATGATAACGTGGCAACATTATTGTAGTGTTCTTTTTTCGACTTTTTCCAACGCTGGCAACATTGCGAAACCTGCGGCTAAGTTACGACGTTGTATGGGAAGTGAAATAGATAATAAAATATAATTGAGTGTTGCCACTTATGATTATTTTTATCGGCTTAAATGGCACTATTATATTTTCATTAATAATGTGTAGCGATTGACTAGTTTTTTGTGTGTAGAATATTATTTTTTCATTACGGCTTACTTTTTATTGTTGGTAGGTAATGTTGTAGACATAAAAACATGAACCAAAAAAAAAGAAGTTTAAAATTCAGCCTCAACATCAATATATTGAATTTTCAATATATAACGATAGAAATATCTTTGTATTCTTCATTATAATACTGAACTTTATTGATTTAAACTTGTAAGTAAAGAAATTATCAATATAGGTACTTACCTAATCTTAAGGAATGTGCCATTAAATGTTCAAGGAACTTCATAGAACATGCTTGCTAAATCCAAATTCTAAGATAAAACACTGATTACTAACCGCATTTTTTCAAAAAACACAAACCATCTCAAGTCATCATTTTTAAAATTTTAATATAAACATAAAACGGCCAAGCGCCCCAAGTTGACCATATAAATAATCTTTGATGAATTACATAACGTGTATACGACAATATGATATATTAATATAATAAAGTTAAAAAAAACCGGAGGGACCAGTTCGGGGACTTTTTAATGGCCAGAAATATAGCTATTTGGTGGAGCCGGTCCGTCAGCCGTTGGGTTTAAGACCTACCGATGGTGGTGGGCGTAGATAATATATAAGTATTATACCTATGACGGTATTGTTTAATGGATCCACGGAAACGATCGAAGACATTCGAGATTACACTAATGTGACGTAATGTACGTTTTTATTCCTCTCCGTGTTTTATTTCTTGTGTTTGATAACGATTGTCCGATGTGAAACTGTTGTCCTGAAACGGTCCCAGCTTATAGTATAATGAACAATATTGATGGCACACACGATTTCCTCTCGACAGACGTACACACTGCCAGTTTAATGAACGACGACGCACTTGATATTTTATAATAGTTAGATTTATGAGTGCATCTGCAAATGTAGGTATGCAATAAATTTGTTGCATATACAAACTGGCGAACACGCGGTAACTATTATGATATGTAGGAAATATATTCAAGATATGATTTTAAATGCTTTTAAAGAGCAGATTCTGTTATTTATTATACTCTATTCGCACAGTATCTGACGCGCACTCTTAACATAATCCCGACATCAAAATCAATTGGAATCAGTCTGATGTTCGACGCGCTTTGTAAACGCACCCACTAATTTGTTATTTAAATTTCACTGTTCGATTCCATTTTTGAATTGGGATTCGCGGCGGGCCGAGCGCGGCCGAGCGCTCTAGATGCTCGGCTCGCATACCGAACACCCGAGGGCAGGTACCCGCTTCTCATTGTTTTATTCGCTGCGCGTTCCATTTTCAATTTGAATATCGCTGTTCATTTTCGAATTGGCTCTTTGTAGACGCGCGTTAATTGCGCACTTTAGATTCAACGGTAATTCGCGCGATCGCTAATTTGAGGGTTTATTGTTGGCCGAACGACTGACATCCTTTTTACGCGTACACCCCGTGAATTACTGATTGATACGCGCCCGTTCTAGTCAAAATACTATACGCCATCAAACGCCGTATCGTAAATCAACGCGATCCCGTCTGGCGACAGTTATTTGGACGCTCATATCGAAATATGTTTCCTACTCGCATATTCATGTCACGCTATTTCTTTTGCTGATCAAACACTACTATTTATCGCGCGATCGACAAATCCTACCGCGGTGACTCCCGAAACGATATAATTCTTCTAACACGCCGACGGGATCTAGATACAGATTAAATAATATTAATTGAAGTAACATGACTCGGCGGTTCCGTGCGAAGGGCTGGAACAATGCGCCGTCGAGTGCTGGCCGGCCGGCGCAGCCCAGCGCTCCATGTGTACAAATCGAACGTTCCATTTTTAAAAACTTGTTGTTCGAATTTTTTCCGAATCCTTTTTTGATATCTCGTTCAGCCTCGTCTTTTTTCGGGCAGCGATAACGAGGTTTGAAATTGGAATCACGACGGTCCGTTACTAGGCTATTTAGCGAGCGCTTTTCTTCGTTGACACTTTTTAGAAATATGGCCGCCGCGAGATGAATAGTCGGCTGTTACTGGTAATTAGTAAGGCTTATCTTTTAGATTAGTGTTGCTCGGCACTGCGTATTGTATCTATTGATTTATTTAGTTAACCGTGCGTTGGTTGTTTTCGACGGCGACGTGCTCGGTCACTTCGGTCGGGGCGATGACCAAATTATTGCCAAGAACGAGTCCCGCCGGTGGCTGGACACCGACGCGCGCCCAATCCACATGATTCCACGGCGTCTGTAAATCTTGATAAAACATTTTAGACGAAATTAAAAATCGTACAACTATTTGTCGGCGTTAACGATGTTGATACGTCGGTGTTAGAGTATCGCGGGTGATTAAGAAAAAGAACAGTTTTTCACTTACAAATGTTATCTGACGAAACAATTTTATTTATAAGACAGACGTTATACACTTAACATAAATCTGAACGCGGCCGTAGCACTTATACAGATTATACAAACTAAAATACCTAAAGTGAACGCGCCCGACCGGCGATCGTACAAAAGACAAGAAACTCGCCTCGGTTCAGAAATGCGTCACTCACAGAATTCGAAGTTTAAATAGTCAATCACGAGTGTCGGTGTGGCTAATCTCGCATTCACAGCCACAATAGAGGTAACGAACGGACAAACGGACAGCCGCGGTAATAAGACGCGCGTGGGCGGCTTTATGTCAACCTTATTTATGATGATACACATTTTTCGGACTTTTTGCCCGATCGGGCACTCGAAATTGGAATTTTCTTAGAATAGGTAAGTGAGCATTTTAACGAGCCGTGGCAAGCGCTCTCATTTTATTATTAACATGAAGACCCTTTAAGTAGTTAAGTATGTCCTTATTTTAATACTTTGAATAAAAGCAAAAAGATACTGCGGCCGTCGCGTCGTAAGGAAATCGTTATCTTAACGACCGCGTATTTACGTGAAATCTGACTGGGAGAGAGTCTCGAACTGTCCCTTAGAGTGCAGCAGACGATAAGAGGGCACGGCTATCGGCCGCGGTTCATGTGCCAGCTATTGACCCCTCTGTTTACATTACAGACGTAAGATATTCATATTACGCAGAAATGATGATAACCAAGCCATATTAGTTTCAATTTGTAAACCTAATCGCAGGTCTACGGGGTTAATAGCCGCTTGAAATTAATTTTCATATAATAAAAGTTTAATTGCGCGTCTCTGATAAGCTGTAAAAATACTTGATCAAGAAGTCAGCTGATACGGATTTACGGCGCTCGAGACGGGCATTAGGTACCGCTGCTGTTTTTTAAAGAGTTCAAATTAAAAATGGAATGGGAAGTAAAACTTTCATCTGCGGCCTTAAAACAAGTGTTAACGTTCCCCCCGCGGTACTTTCTGAACGATAAATCTGCTCGCGAATCGACCGAATTCGAGCGCCCGGCATCGCTCACAGTTCTATTTTTAAAAAAAGCAAGAAGAAAAACATTCTAGGCGTAGAATGGGTATCGAAGCGATTCAGCTCGAGAGCGGCGCAACCTTACTCGAATTTAGAACGGGCCCTACGAGATTCGAATTCAAATATAGAACAGTGAAGTGTTGCCAGTAATTAAGGTAGGTGCGCAGCGTTCGGATACAGCGCGCGATTGGTTTATTGACACGTGTTAGTGCTGTCGCGTCGCCGCGTCGGTGTCGTGCCGCCGTGTCCCCATGCGGATGGGCAAATGGAATAATGGACGTCTGGGCCCGCATCCGGCGCGGGAGTCGGATACAACTCTTGCAACGCTCTGGATACAATTTTTCAATTAAATCGACCAGACAGAAGATCCCTAATAGGTGTCGTTAAGAAGTCGTGTGCCCGATTTTCGAACTGTCCCCGTAACGAGGCCGTTTTATTAGTATTTATGGTCGTGAAACAAACGCATGGAGCATTCTTTGGTCTCTTACGCTGTGTGTATCATGAATGAAGCGGAATTTATGACTAGCGCCCGCTATAATGTTGTGTCGCTGGTAAATTGAAGAGGTCGCCGTTGCGGCGTTAATTCCTGACTCGCCCAGCACGTCTCTATCCGGCCGGGTTATATTTTAATATACAAAGATTTTTCTAAGTTTTACGGTCGTATTACGTTCGAGTCGAACGGGACGCAGTAAAATTCGATACGAGCATCTCGCAGCGTCTAACGACGCTTGATTTACCACTATCAATTTAAAGAATACATAAAAACACACCTGAATGATAGCTACCTACTTCGCTTTAATGTATCACTTTTATAGTGCCAATTTATGCCTGTACAAGTATTGTTTGGGAATTAAACCATGTTTTTTTTTGATATGGCAATTGTCTATTATTATTATTAGGTGTATACTATTCATATGTATTATTCACTGTTACGAATCGGTTCTGGTGGCCCCTCAGCCGTGTGAATAGGTTGCCAGATGACAGGGCAAGGCGACAGCGATTGGCTCTGAGAGGCGAGCGAGAAAGAGACAGTAGACGCTAAGGGTGGCGTTCATCATGTCCCACCCCGCGTCGGGCACAAGTGACGGTTCTGTCTTCCCCAACCGCCTGCGTTCGAAAACCTTGTCTAATTTTATCTACTTTTTATATATAAGAGTTTTCAGAGGTAATGCAAGACGCTGAACTCACCGCAGAGTTTGAACATATCACTCATATCTGTTGCCGCAAAAGAGTTAATTTTTTACTTCTCAGAATCGACCTACGCTAATCTCGTAACCGCAAGTCATAAAAAACGATAACCCCACGGGCGTTTCAAGCAAAAATTTAAATAACTGAAGCGATTAATAACAGCGAGCTTAATTAGCGCAACAGGGTTCTGAACTCATCAACGTTTGACGGCATGACTTATGCGCTGGCCCACGACAATGCGCGACCGTCGAAAATTTTAATCATATTTTGATAGTGTTAAAGGAACAAACCGAAGAAACAGTATGGCACGCAAAAACCGGCCCTCCGTAAACTTATTACACTGTAAGATTCCGAGCGAGAAAAAACCACAAGAATGTCATTTAAAAAATTAAAACGCTAAGATGCTTATTTTTTCTTTATGGCAACCCAAATGGACTAAAGGTTATCTCGATGGAAAAAAGGCGGGACAGAGCGATTCCATTTTTAAAACGTATCATTTAATTTTGGAACCGGCTCTCGAGCCGTCAAAAGGTAGTCATTACGCGTTTTGTGGCAGACGATTCTTAGCGCCCGCAGATTACACGACTATTTATGAATTATGGCCTTTATTGACAAAAATGTTGTTTATGAGCTGTGAGTGCTGGCCTGACCGTTTGGAGTGTAGCAATTGGGTACTGGTGATTGATTGTTATGCCTCCTTGTTTAAGATTGTCGAGTGGCTCACAAGTCTGAACGAGACCGATCTTATTAAGACAATAATATCTAAGCAACCATTATGAGTTCATACGAAGTACTAATGGAGTCAGCTGGGGAGTCAGACAGTTTTTTATTAAAAGAAAAACACTGCCAGACAATCAACCAAGCTTGAATTATGGCTCGTTGCGTTGGAATTTATGATGCGCCCTGTGCAAGAAATTCAAGGACTGCACAAGCATTTCAAACGTCATTGAAGTTTCACACGGAAATCCACCTCAAGTGACTGTGTTGCCACAAAAACACTTTCAGAGCCACCGCGCCAAACGGACATCCCTTCGATTTTTTGCTGCTGGCAATTCCAGAGTTATTTCATTTATTAATTGCCAGCGTTGTAATTGTGGCGAGGTGTGATGATCAGGACAGCATTTTAATTACCCTCTATCCTTATATGATGTAATGTGACCTAAAATTTTGTGGGAAAATAATTTATGGATCTTTATGTGTTGTACTTTGGCGTTGGTGTGAGTGAGCAGATGAGAATGGCCGCCATGTGTGTGTCAACCGCCCACGAGTGATCTGACGTCATCGGCGACCGTCACTATTTAGATTGATTGTGGCAGAGAAATAACAAGGGTTTTAGGGTCTCGCTGGAGGTCGGAAAGAAGCAATAATTTTGTAATGTATAAGTACTTTTTTGTGAAGTATCAACTACATAATTATATGCTAGAGAGGTTCATTTAGTCATAAGAGATCTTATTGTCAATATTTTAAGTTTGTAACGATTCGATATGTATGTGAAACTGTATAATAAGAGGTTTTATTGTGATATAAACTATACATATAAAAAAAAAATAGAAAACACACCGAAAACCTTTTTTAAATCTTTTACTTTACAGAAACACAAAAAATACAAACAACAATAAAAATATTTCTAAATTTATTTCTCTATACCCAGCTACCAGAATTGGAATTTGCACATCGTTCTCCCAGCAAGGACGGGATTATGCTGAACCGATAGCTTTGACCATATAACGGAACGTATGAATACATCGCCTAATAAAAAACTAGTACTGGCTACCTCTAATACAAAGACACAATACAAGGTAGGCAAAGGACGATACAAATAAAAAAAATTGCTGTCATTCTGTCAATCGATAGAATGTATTATTCACCACCACCACCATCAACCTTTTATCATCCCACTGCTGGGCACAGGTCTCCTCTCATATAAAGAAGGATTGAGCGTAATCACCACGCTTGCTCAATGCGGGTTGGCGATTTCAGACTTATAAAGTCCAGGTTTCCTCAAGATGTTTTCCTTCACCTTCTGTCACTGGTGTCCAAGATATACTTAGAAAGTACATATAACTTTAGAAAAGTTACATTGGTACTTGCCTGACCTGGAATCGAACCCGCACCCTCACACTTGAGAGGCTGGTGTTTTAACCACTAGGCCACCACGACTATATACGACTATATATGTATTATTAAAAGGCTGAATAAGGTTTTGGTATTTGCCATTTATGCCTTTGAGGAAAACAAATGTTTGAGAGTACCAAGAAAAACTATGAAGATTATTTCGTCATGGTATATTATGTACCTAATAGGAAAAGACAATTATTAAATACAAAGGAAAACATAGAACAAAATGAGCAAAACAGTAATCTATACTCTATTCAGAATCTAATCAAACTTTGATAAAGTAACCTAAAAATACATAACCACTGAAATGAATTCGAAAATTAGACATGGCGTCCTCGTTTGCCCGCGGTTAATTTGTTTCATGGCGGCCAAACGTTATGTCGATTAAATAAACGCTAATTTCACCCCCGTATCACCCCCGAACGTAGGCGTAGTTCTGTTATCGAACTAAGATCAGTGCGTGTTGTCGAATTATAATGAATGGAACGCGCCTTTTCCATGGTAGCCATTTTGGAAAAATGGGCGGCAAAATTTTCACGGCGCCATGACAGAATTTGGAGGTAATTTTTTTGAGTATTTTTTTTAATTTGTTAAGGAAGGCAATAATATTTGTGACCTGTTTTGTAGAACAATAAATAAACTCTTCTGAAATGAAATAACCCATAATGTTTCTTAAGAACAATCAACCTTACAATTGTACAGATTTATACCCAATTTGTTAGTATAATCTTAAAGTTACACGACACGTTTATCACATTCAGAAAAGTCCAAAATGAGCTTCGACGTACACAAAATAATTTTAGGCGTTCACAAACATCCATTGTTTCAACATGCTTAAAATAAAAATACCTAACTTGGCCGCCATTTTCATAACGCGCCAACACAAATATAACCTCAAAACTGAAACCTAAGCTCTCCCCCAACAAAATAGAGTCGGAAATCGGTTGAAAGAATTTTTTTATGACGATTTGTTTAATAAAGGACATTTTTATAATCCTTATCACGTGGTAATAGAGTTCAAAATGCGTGTCATATGTGTGTACGATTCAGTTTATAAGTAATTATGATTTAAGGCGACTTTTACGACACCGATTATTGTTGAGCGCTTGTAAATAGTTACTGCTGCGATTTCGTATGGTTATATACGTTTAGTTAAGCTCGGTTGCTTAATTATAACCATTTAAATCGAGTTGATTGTCAATTCAGCGAAAAAGCGTCATGGTTCTGGTAAATAATCTTGTGACGACTTTAAATTGCTCTAGTTATGTAGCTGCCTCGTTTAACTGCAATGTTCGATATCGCCTTCGGGTTGTCAAGGTCAGACGGCAGTCGCTTCACGGAAAATATCGAAATTTAGCCAAAATCAGCAGTTAGACTGGTAAAGGGGACCCCAGACTCCAAAGCTGAAAAAATCTCGGATGTGACTGGGATTAACGCTGAGATGATGATATAGGTAGCTGTCTCGTTTACACATTAGTTTGACTTTATCATATTTCGGTATTCAATGCCCATTGCTCCATTCATCCAGAAGTAGAAAACAACCATAAACTATCTCTTTTCTGGTGGTTCATTTCTTCTCTATTTAGTCAATTTTTCTCCATTATACAGACATGTCTAGCATTTCATTATGATCCCCATGACGTATTGGCAATGCTGGAGTATCATATAAGCATGTATATTCACCTTAGGCCCTTCAAACCGGAACCTAGATTCAATATGGAATTCTCTAGATCCAATCAAAATGAAATTTAGTCTAATTCTAGAATTAACCTTCAGAACTTCTATCTTCTTCTTTCAAGGCTTTCATTACATTAGGGGGTTTGCCATAATCCCCACGCTTGGCAGGCGGGTTAGGGATCGCGGTAGTTTAATATTCCACAGGAGAAGCGCTGCTGCCCGTTTCCCTGGTGAGAGTTCCCTTAGTCGCCTCTTATGACACCCACGGGAGGAGATGGAATGTTACTATTCTAAGCCCGGTACCATACTGAACAAAACATCTATAGGTACATCACACTTTTTAGCCTTTACACATTTATACACTTCACACACTAAATATTCCTCCATTCCTCTTCATAAAATTGTTCAGGGGTTTACAACTAAGTACTAATCTATTAGGTCACCCAAACTCAATATGGCTCGGCTAGAATTGCCCAACACCTCTTTCCCCCCCTCAGTCTAACCCTATACTTTCAATCTTAGATCTCCTCCACCTACAAATCTTGACGATACTCAGAGAGCCTTTGGCCTGATCCTGTAATGCTAGTTCTGCTTCTTTATTGATACCATTTCCTTCACTATGCTTTCATATCATCATCACGTCCTCCTTTTGTACGAATTCATTAGGAGTCTCCACCATGTCTTCTTTTTGCGTCATTCTTTTGTGCCAGTATCCAACCTATCAAACCTTTATTTATAGACGGCCTCATTAGTATTGTGCCTTCTTCTTTTATCAAGGTGAGATTCAACCTCAACTCTTGATCAATGGCCTCTGTGGAATATACACCACAATTTTGCCAATAACACGTGTAACAAATTATTGAAATTCTTTGAAAAATTTATTTCACAATAATGGCGGATATCGCCAATGGCAGTTGAAAAAGCGTCCGTCCGAACCGTCTATGAGGAAGGTTTGAGGCAAAGTCATGATGTGGCCACTATGCTGCGATATTTCAATGTTCTTTATAAATTATTTACTTAATGCACTTTTTACTACATATATCACACGTCTTTTTTAGTAAACGACATTATAAATAATTTTAAAAGTCTAATGAAAAATGCGCGTGACACTCATCTTAGACATCCCGTCAAAACTGCATTAGTAAGTGATCGCATTGAAATTATTGTAAACAGTAATAAAACAAAAATTGATGCTATAATTGACAGCTGTCACACAAATTCTCTAGGACACTCTATTATAATGAAGATTAGGGTTTTTTAATCACAGATACTAACGGCAGTCTAAGATAAAACTTATTGATCAATGGCCTCTGTGGAATAGATACCACAATTTTGCCAATAACACGTGTAACAAATTATAGAAATTCTTTGAAAATTTTATTTCACAATAATGGCGGATATCGTCAATGACAGTTCCAAATTATTGTAAACAGTAATGAAACAAAAATTGATGCTATAATTGACAGCTGTCACACAAATTCTCTAGGACAAACAGATTATAATGAAGATTAGGGTTTTTTAATCACAGATACTAACGGCAGTCTTAGATAAAGCTTATTGAATGTTGTAAAAAACTATACGTACATTATAGATAAATAATCATTAGGTACTGTTATCGTGGGTTTTTCAATAGTCACGTGAGGCTGCCTGTGTTTTGACACTATGAATTAGATTACGATAAAACGTAAGATTTCTTCGTTATCGTAGTATTGTATGTAAGTAGAATTATATAAATAAAAATAATACTTATTATTCAACGTTATTTTTTGTTTATACCTGCATATAGTTTGTTCAGAATAAGCAACTGAATTGATTCAAATCATTTTTACACCATGTCATATTTTTTCCCAAATACATTTAGAAACTGTTGCAGTATGGTTACTGAACGCGCACGGTAGATCATAGTACACCGAGCTCGCGCAACAGCTGACGCCAGAGGTCAATGCACAACGCTCGTCCGCCTGAGCGGAACGTGGACCATATTTTTGTTGGGACAGCCTAGTAGGATAAAAAGCTCATAACCATATGGTTTTTCATGATGTTTTTTTGAAATTTTGTACATAGATTCCTTGCTTAAAAATACTGGACACGTGTTTCGAGTTTCGCATAAACAAATGTTCCCCACACTTGGGATTTCTGTATCGTGGGTGCGTTTACAAACATATAAACTCACATACACAAACAGCCAGACCCGGACAACTACTTGTGGGTCATTCAAATATTTTTCCTTGCGGGAATCGAACCCGCGACACGCAACGCACTAGTCAATGGCTTAACCACTGCGCCAACCGTGCAGTCAAACAAGTTTTAGACTTAACAGATTCATAATTTTCTCTTTTTGTTTTTACACAAGATAAGGGTTTTGTCTCCTTATACGTACTTTCTAAGTCTATCTTGGACACCAATGACTGAAGGTGAAGGAAAATAACTTGAGGAAACCTGGACTTTAAGTCTGAAATCGCCAACCCGCATTGCGCAAGCGTGGTGGGTTACACTCAATCCTTCTCTGTATGAGAGGAGACCTGTGTCCAGCAGTGGGACGGTAAAAAGGTTGATGATGATGAAAGGTTTTGTCATATCGCAACTGCCGTTCGCGATATGCATCATGTAAATCGTATTCAGAACTATAAAATCCAACAGTACGGAGAAGAGAAGGTCAAGCTACCCGAAACTGTCAAATATCTCCAATCAACCTTGAGCCTTAATCCTTTAGATATAAAGTTGAAAATCTAACAAAGAAATCTGACAGATTGTAGTAGCTTGATGTTCTGTCGTCTGTACATAAAAATAATAGGAAAATTATTTAGTCAATAATATTATTCTTGTTTCTTTGAATTAATTTATTCTATCATTGGTTTGCTTACGTAGAGTCATTATTGACGAAGGTTACAGTAATGGCTCGTACGTCCAGCATTATCATTAATATTGTCACCTTCGAGACGGTAGGTATTATCAGTATGACTACCCTAGGTAGTAAACAGAGGGCCAAATGTATTTGTATGACATACTAGCTGAGTCCAGCGGTTTCAGTTGCGTAAGGTTCGACCCCGTGTGAATATCGGCATAAAAAGTATCATCATCATCAACCTTTTTATCGTCCCACTGCTGGGCACCTTCCTGCATAAACTTCTGCTTAAAAAAAAAATGAACTGTCAAAAAATACTTCCCTCCATTTTGACAAGTTTTTGACATTTGTCTGTTTGCCGCTGTGATGACACTGTGCCTACATTTTGAGCGCTGTAAATCACTACAATTCGCCTTCCGGTCGTTTTCCCTTAAAAACTAGCTTGAATAAAGTAAAATAGCTCCCTCACACAATTTTTCATTAAATGTACGTATTACACAGTCTCAAACGAACCAGTTTTAAAAAGTATACATTTAGAAATAAACGTTTACCCATAATAATAGGGGCATCAGTCCCCTGGATGCCCTGTGCAATTTGTCTAGTACCTAAGTTGGGGTGACGATGGCGGCTACAATATGCTGTCCAGACTAGGCACCATAGGGGTACTTCTTATTACTATAAGCTATTCGTCTTGTTCCGGCATGATGTCTGATGAAGCCGTACGGAGGGCGGGTCTGAGCAGTTGTGTTGCGATGTGTGCCGGGTACGATGTGCCAAATGTTATTGTGTCGGGAGTTTGATCGTGGAGGGTCTCCGGACCAATTTCTCTCTGGCGCAGCATCGTTGGTCGTGTTGTTGGGTTTAACATTGCATCACCTCGCTCAACTGCCGTCTTTCTTCCTATTCACTAGGTTTTTTTAGTGAAAAGGCTCTTAATAAACTAACGCGCTTTACCAACCACGAATGCATCACTGCTTACCATAAATAAATAAGTATATTTACAGCCTGATTATGGTCAGATTTATTATTAATTATTTTATGTATGCCCTTTTACTCCTCTGCCAACCAATTACAACTAAGAACTTGATCGACTCCTCTGCACAGAGCCATGTTTTAGTCATCTGGTATAAGTTTTGAAGATTTCGTGGCACATTTTTCTGATTTTACCGAGGTATTCGCTTGTAGATAAAATAATTTTATTATTATATTAGACACGAGAGAACTGTGGTCTTCGGGGAGAGAAGTGCAGGCTTAAGAAATGCTGGCATGACGTTCAGGAGTTCAGGACTGTTTCTGATCGTTTGCTTTTGAAGTCATAACAGGAAGAGAACTGGAATATTAAAGGAGAAACATTTGTTTAAGAGTGGAACACATACAAAATCACCATAGAATCTCACTGCCGGCGGATATACTAGGCCTCCTCTTAATGAATGGGAGTCGACTGTAGTCCGTGTTGGTACCTACATGTTAAATGCCTTTGAATTTTCCGTTCTAAGACATGGATGTTTTCTTCCACAATAAAAATACAAATAAACAAGGATACGACGCGACTTAATATACAGCCAAACATTACACTAATGGCGTTAAAAAAATCCATATACCTAAGCCAGTAAAATTCCCTACCACAAATAGAAACACGCTGTAAATTAAAAAAAAAAAAAAAAACAACAAAGCTTAGTGACATAGTTAGTGATAATTTCGAAGCCACTGTAATCATTACTTAATCTAAATAAGCGTAATACATAATACATTCGCCCGTATATATGTGCTAGAGAAAATCTCAAATATTCTCACATGCATGTGGTAGATTGTGGTGCTCCAATTTTTCGCCCATTGTGGCAACTTTCTGAGTGACATCAGTTAGACATAGAACGGATTGTTCATGCCCCTAATCCTTTGCTTTCTGCCAAACCTCGAGCGTGAACTTTAGCTGAACATATAAATTGGAAAGTGAGTTTGTTTGTTTGTTTGTTCCGCTTTCACGCCGTAACTACTGAACCGATTGCTTTGAAAATTTTGCATACGTAAAGTTAGAAGTCCGGATTAAATAATAAGGACCTTTTTATCGCGGAAAAAATTGATATTCCCGAATCTAAAAAGCGCGATATAACCGAACTCCATGCGGGCGTAGACCCGGGCGAAAGCTGGTGAAAAATAATTCTCTAAAAAAGATAGTGGAAAAACGAGCAAGTCAGGGCAACACTATGCACCTTAATCTATAGAAAAACGGGCAAGCCTATAGATTAAGGTGCATAGTGTTGCCCTGTACTATGCAGTAATTTAGAGGAATATCTAATTTAGAGATAAATGGTAGACAGTTCTTTGGTCACTCCCGTTCACTTGGCATAATTTTCTCGTTTACGTGCGAAAATTCAAATTTTCTCAGATACACTTTGATTGGGTCGTATTGGTTAATGTTGGTAGGTTTTAATTGGCAATGGCGCCACTAAACTTAATTTAAGTTGAATGCATTTATTTCTTTCTATGTGTTTCATTTAGTAAAGGATAGAAGATAGAATAGTAGTTCTTTCAAATTAAGATAGTCCATAGACTATTTATAAGTGATTAAAAATATGCCGACTAAAAATACGTCAAGTTACGTCATTGGCGGACTAATTTGACAGGACTAAATTAATAAAAAAGAGGCACTAAATTGAAATTTAGTTTGTGAATAATCGAAGAAATTTCAGAAAAGTATTTCCCTACTTATAAACAAAAACATACCTACTTGAGAAAAATAGTCGAGTATAAAAGTTTTGCCGCTACCAAACTGTCTTCTGAATAACGCAAAAACTGCTGAAAGTATTTTGATGAATTTTGGCACACATACCTACACCTAAATTATAACATGGATTACCAGCATATAAGAATCTTTAAACCCCGTAGTACCTACGTTACGATGGAATAATTTCCGACTCATAAAACGGGTAAAGTCTCAGGGAAATTCTATTATGTTAAAAGTTGAATTGCTATGCTTTTAAATTTGGCATAAAAGTAGACTTGTGACCTGGAGAAGAACATAAGTTAAGCTTTTCGTCCTGGATCACAATCACTAGTATTATATCCATACTAATATTATAAATGCGAAAGTAACTCTGTCTGTCTGTCTGTTACGCTCTCCCGCCTAAACCCCTCAACCGATTTTGTTGAAATTTGGGACAGACAATCTTTAGACCCTGAGAAAAAACATAGGCTACCTTTTATCCCGGAAAATGGGATATTACCGAGGGAAATCTAAAAAGCGCGATATATTCGAACTCCACGCGGGCGAAGCCGCGGGCGGAAAGCTAGTGTTAAATGAATAATAAACCAGCGGAATCATCAAATTCAAACAAAAGTACAGTCAGCAACAAAAGCCAGCGGTAAAGCCACCGTTCACGTACACGCAACAAAAACAATTACAATGAACTTAACATCACTAACGTACTAATAAAGTGACGTATTGAATGCGCAGTAAACTCCTGCGCAGGTACGGTTGGCAAAACAATGGGCTTTATCAGGAATAAAGTCACTTACTTTAACGTTGGTTATCAAGATTATAAATTATGTTTGAGTAGTAATGTTGTTAGAATGTCGTCTTTTGCGAAAGTAAGTCATTTCCCTTATTATGGTACGGTTTGCAATCCAACCAATGTTAAAATTATAAATGCGGAAGTTTGTGAATGGATGGATGTTTGTTACTCTTTTACGCAAAAACCACGGAACGGATTTGGATGAAATTCGGCACACACATACTAATATATAAAGCTGAAGAGTTTGTTTGTATGTTTGATTGTTTGTTCGCGCTAATCTCGGAAACTACTGGTCCGATTTGAAAAATTCTTTTTGCGTTGGATAGTCCATTAATCCAGGAAGGCTTTAGGCTATATAACATCATGCTGTGACCAATAGGAGCGGAGCATAACTAACTCCACGCGAACGAAGTCGCTTTCGGCAGCTAGTGGTTTATAACCAGGAATAATATATAGAATACTTTTAATCATCATGTCATCAATAAACGTGAACTGCTGAAGTATTGACAATAGATAGGTATAAGTTTATAATGTATCTGTCGCAGCCAAATGCTTTTTTATAGTTATAAACTAGTGAAGAAGAGAAGAAGAAGAGAAATAAGTAGTTTTTTTTTAATAATTGTAAACTAGCGCTTGACTGCAATCCCGCCTGATGGTAAGCAGTGATGCAATCGTAGATGATAAAGCGCGCTAGTTTATTAAGAGTCTATTCATTAAAAAATCTGAGTGAATAGGAAGGATGAGGCAGTTGAGCTAGGTGATGCAATGTTAAACCCAACAACACGACCAACGATGTTGCGCCAGAGGGAGATTGATCTGTAGACCCTCCACGACCAAACTCCCGACACAACAACATTTGGCGCATCGTACCCGGCACACATCGCATCACAAATGCTCAGACCAATAGCCGTTTAAGTAACTCCTTGGCCATTGGAACTATTGCTGGCCTCGTTTCTTTCTGTAAGCTGGCATGTGGTTGATCTTAGTTTTAATTTAACCCGGGGTCGTCCTGGTTTAGTTGCTGCAACCAATTAGACTCGGGCGTGATTGGTGATTTACCTGAATTATAATTGAATATCATTCAGGCCATTAGTTGAACGGCTGTAGTTTAGTTAAAAGACAGTTATTAAGCCAGTTGGCTGCGACATATCTACAGTTGTCAGAAAGTTATTATTTCACTATTGCCGCAGTTAGTAAGCAGATGATGCTTCTTCTTATCTTATCAAGGTCCACTACTGGGCAAAGACCTCCCCCAAGGCTTTCCATGATTTGTTTTGCCCTAATCCCCATTCTTGGTAGGCGGGTTGGGGATCGCAGTAGTTTGATAATCCACAGGTGAAGCGCTGCTGCCCGCTTCCCTGGTGAGAGTTCCCTTAGTCGCCTGTTACGACACCCAGGGGAGGATAGGGGTTGGTACTATTCTAAGCCCGGTATCGTACGGCATAGCAGATGATTGATCAGTGATTATTACTACATATTAATTTTAGATACAAAATAAGATGTTATGTGACTATTCAGCCGATGGATGCGGGCAGCACAAGACCGGTCATCATGGAAAGCCTTGGGGGAGGCCTTTGTCCAGCAGTAGACATCTATAGGCTGAGGAAGAAGAAGAAGATGTGACTATCCAGTATCTATTTTGACATTCTAACTTATTTTTGTTATGATTCTTATATCAAAAAGAAGAATGCCTGTCTAACATTTATTCTTTGTCTCAAAACTTAGAATTCATAGCTTTGATTTTATTTAATTACGCCATTTTATAAACTTTTCTGTCCAACCATAAAGAAAACTAAATGAAGAATTTAAGGCACATGATTTTAATAAATCGTTTTTGTTGTCTGTACATTGACGTATTGTTTACTTGGTAGTAACAGGCAAGGGAAGCAGGTATCGAGGCTTAGTATATCGTATAAATACTTATTTACTTATATACATTGTATATTATACAGTATGTTAAATAACAGAGGGCGTTCCCTTAAACTCGTTAATATATATCATTAATAGATTAAAATAAAAATATCAGCATAGAAAAATGAGCATAAAAAAATCCGAATAAAAAAAAATTCTAATTGGAAATAAATTTGAAACCTCCTGTTTTAAATCAAAATAGTAGTCGTCATGTATAAATAAATTGCGACGTTGCCGTCTTTCATGTTCGCGTGTACAGTGTGCTTCTTTTACATGTCAATTTAAAATTTTTATTGAATATTTTCATATTGGAAAAAATTTTAAAACATTTTGTTTTCGAATGGAAATATTTTTTTTAGCATGTATGTATGCTATACTATTTCGGTTTAACGGGAACGCCCTCTGTTAGTTAACATACTGTATACATTTTACTTTTTTCCAATGTAAACAGAACGCAGTGCCATTAGAATTGGGTTAGAAAATAAACAAAGCAATAATCGGAAGTAGTTTTTGTGATATTTAGTACCGCCGTAAGTCTTGCCGCCAAGCGATTCGTCGTGTTCCGGCAAGCCGTACGGAGGACGGGTCTGAGCAGTTGCGTTGCGATGTGTGCCGGGTACGATGCGTCAAATGTTGTTGTGCCGGCAGTTTGGTCGTGGAGGGTCTCCACATCAATCTACCTCTGGCGCAGCATCGTTGGTCGTGTTATTGGGTCTAACATTGCACTACCTCGCTCAACTGCCGTCTTCCTTTCTATTCACTAAGGTTTTTTAAGTGAATGGGCTTAATAAACTAGCGCGCTTTACCATCAACGATTGCATCACTGCTTACCATCAGGCGGGATTGCAGTCAAGCGCATGTTTATAATTATTAAAAAAAAAACCTACCTACTCTTCTTCTTCCCAGCGAAAGCACTAGGAACTGTCGAAGGGTGGGCGTTTTTGGGGGACTGTCTTATGTAATATTGACGTTCAAAAAGTGTTGATTCTCAGCCTTATTTGAATAAATGACTTTTGATTATGATTATTTTTGAATTTCCGGCGTTTTGGCTGACCCGATGAGTACTTACCCTCGTGCTTTTTTGTAGGTAGGTAGGTATAGCCGATTTGCTCTGTTCTGTCAATAAATAGAATCAAGATGGAATTACAACTGCCTTCAACTAGTTATATGCATACTTTACATATACTGAAGTGAAGTTACGTGAAGGTATATTTAGGTATGGATAACTGATTCTACTAACGCCTACCGAGCCGGACTAAACTTAAAAAATATCCCCTAAAAAAACAAATATTATTTCGCAGAAAGAGGCAACTTCATACACGTGCGGTAGGCAATACATGCGCGGGCGAAGGGGAGCAGGGCACGCGGCACGCGGTCGCATCGCTATTCGCTCATTATAATACCGTCAAAAGTAGTGTTGTCACTTATTAAAATATTACCAAATTTTGGGGAAGTTGGAATTAGTTCGCGGAAAAGAAGGTTATTTAAAAATTCATTAGTATTGTTACTATGATGATTATGTAAAATTTCATATTTTATTTGGTCATGTGTTTACCTAACTTTTATTATCCTTATGGTTCGGACGGGGTTTTCTTTACATATTGTATCTATATTCATAAGATAACAATTATGAATAAGTATTTTAAAAAGGAAAAACACCGAACTTTTTTAATGAAACATTGATGACAATAAATTGCTACATGTGTCGTAGAAGGGTAGAGAATATTAATGCCCAAATCACCCAGATTTTTTCCCAGTTATGTTTGAGTTGTCTGCCAACCCCAGTATGTTACAGACGACAGCAAATCTTCTTTTTCTTCTTCAGCCTATAGATGTCCACTGCTGGACAAAGGCCTCCCCCAAGGCTTTCCACGATGAACGTTCTTGTGCTGCCCGCATCCATCGGCTTCCCGCGACTTTTACCAGGTCATCGGTGCACCTTGTTGAGGCCTCCCTACGCTGCGTCTTCCAGTACGTGGCCGCCACTCCAGAATCTTATTGCCCCATCGGCCATCGGTTCTACGAGCAATGTGCACCACCACCTGCGCACCTGCCCACTGCTACTTAAGTTTAGCGACTCGAAGACGGCACATCAAGCTACTACAATCGTCAGACTTCTTTATTAGGTCTTCAACTTTATCTCTAAAGCATTAAGGCTCAAGATTGATTGGGAATATTTGACAGTTTCGGGTCGCTTGACCTGCTGTCCGTACATGCTGATCGACTGGCTATAATGACGTCACAACTCAGTTATCCGGTAACAATGAATTAATATATTGATCTTTTTATTTACTTCTACATATTAAGATTTTACAAAGCCAAAAGCCACGTCAATCACGTCAAAATTAAAACGTTCAAAGACCAGACAAAGCGGGGTTGAAGTGGTAGTGTTAAAAAAAATAAAAACCCGAGGCAAAGGTGCGGTAATGACCGGGCAAGTCTATCGATCGGGACAGAACGCATCGTCACCGTATTTGATGGCCGACGATACAAAATGGACGATATCAATATACCTACTGTATGAAGGTTTAATGGTCTCCCTAAAAACCTCCTCCTTTTATGAAGTCCGTTCAAAATAAAGAACAATTAAAAAAAAAAACTATTGGATGAAGAATTCAAGGGAATGGAAATGATTTTAAAGATAATAAAAATCAATTAATTCAGACAAATTTAGGAAAGGTAAGATTTTTAGCATCAGTAATTTTCCTTACTAATGTCAAAAGTAAATATACAGAAGAAATCGATGTTAAATACATATTTGAGGTTACTTGATATGAACACAAGCGTTTTCTGCATGAGGCAAAAAAAAAAAACAGAATACTATAGTAGGTATATTACAATTGTAGTACGGACGACAGCGGGTCAAGGCACCCCAAACTGTCAGATATTCCTGATCAACCTTGAGCATAAATGCTTTAGAGATAAAGTTGAAAATCTAATAAGGAAATCTGACAGATTGTAGTAGTTTGATTGAAAAATTGACAAATATAAAAGGCATCAAAGATCGAGAGCTGGTGACGTCACTGGTCGCTAAAAAGTGTAGCATGCAGTGACGTCACACGAGTTTTCAACGCGCTGTGTCGCGTCGTCTTCATTTTTGTTTATATGAAAAAAGAAAAAATACGTGTCTAGTATTTTTTGGAAATCTGACTGACGGACTAATTAGTTTTTTTTAGTCAGATACCCTATTCTTTAATAACGAACGCTAAATCGCTGATTTTTTCGACACTGCCTCAAAACTGCGGAAAATACGTACAATAATAGCGGTTGAAATTATACTATTTCTTTATTAACTATGCTAGTACAGAGATAAACATGCAAATGACAAGATTACCTACATTAGATATTGGAATTATCCTTATTCAACTCTTCTAGAAACTTTTAAGCAAAGATTTAATGGCGGCAAATATCCGTAGAGAATTCAAAACACCTACCAACCATAGGTCTATGAAAATCATTTCCATGCTATTTTTAAGGTCGATTGTAGGTAACCCTAATATTTATCAGGACCTTGCAAACAGCAACTACTTAACTAAAGACCAATTGGACGTAGTTATGCAAAATGGATCCAACCCACAAAAACCGTTTTTTGAGTTACTGTCATAAATGTCTAAAATCTAGACATCAACTTTAGTAGGTACATATCTATATGCAAAAAACATCAAAGCCGCAAAAAAGTGCAGGAAAGTGCAAACTCTAATTATTTTCTCAAAACCAAGTTTGCTGGCTGGATTCTTTTTGCATAACTATGTCTAATTATAAACGTTAAATATCAAGGTGCAAACTCATCTCAGAGATCACACAATCAATATCATGAAACTGTCAAAGAGTAGGAAAATTCGAGGTATTAATTATCATGGCTTTATGAAAAAAGCCATGATAATGGTCGCTCTGACCTCTATCAACCAATCATTGGGTAACACCATCGACATTTGTATAGTAATGGACATGCCTTAGATATGAGAATTGTGGCACTCCGAAAGAAAGAGAGGTAATGAAGTTTCGGTCTATCTTTATCTCTTCCAAAATCATCAGTCATCTATGAGAAAAGAGATAGTGACCGATAGCATAGGCCATCTCTCTCAGTCTTTTCAAATCAAAAAATTACTGCAGATTATACGCGTACGGCATGTCCATTAGTATAAGTCTATGGGTGACACTATACGTCTATACCTACCATAGACCAGTGGTCTCGAACCTACCGATTTTTCGGTATTACTACCGATATGGGCTCTGTTCTACCGAAATACCGAAATGCACGATTTTTCTACCAATTTAACGCTTATGGCATAGCAACCTCTTTTATTTCTGAATCGTGTTAAATATTACGGCGTTATAGACGGACATAATGCAAAATGATTTTAGGGTAATCTACCGACGTTTACTCTACCGACCTCGCTCTTTGACGTTGGAGACCACTGCTGATTGGTAAAAATTAAACCTGTACATGTTTTTTTCTTATAAATGAACGGATATAATCGAAAAATCGATATTTTTAGATATACCGATTTTAGGTGCTAATATTTTTACTGGCAATTATACCGATATCGCTCTTTGACGTTCGAGACCACTGCCATAGACTCATCAATGATATATTTTTTATTTACAATTAATGTCAATACATTTTATGCACTATTTTAATTTGAAACTGCAGGATCAGCAGTCATAATATTGCGATAAAAATTCCTCATTAATGGGGTGAAAGACTTACCTACATATTAAAATATTTTAAATGCTTCATATGTAAAAGTGTAGATATATTCTGAAGTCAAAGTTCATTGTACGTTATAATTATTTTTTTAAACACTACCTGTATCCCTGATAAGTTTGAAAAAAAAGTTGTTTAATAAAAGTTTTGGTACATTTATTAGTGATATTACAGATAAATAATTTAAAACAATTCCAAACAGAGAAAGTTCGTGAGTTATTATTTTTTAAATCAATATTAAGATAGGCAAAGAAACAATATTCATACAGCCAAGCAATATATTAAAAGTATAATCTGTCATTAAAGAATAGTATACAAAAGAACCACGAGAGGGCCTGTCAATTTTTTTAAATGCTCTAATCTGCTTAAAAGCACAGGCACGCATTCTGAAAGCCTACGGTGTTTAATTGAGGGTCGCCATTGATGTTAGATAGTAATCACGATGACTTAAACATTTTTAATGAATATTCAACGTTTCAAGTCCATCCTTTTTTGTTTTGTAACTCCTTTGTACGTGCGTTTAATTGTTGCTTTAAAAGGAATGTGGCGTATAGGAAGTATAATGCCCCGTCCGTGCTTTTAGGTGTTTTTTTTTTATGATTAAATGAGAATGAAGTTTGTTTGACCCTGTAGTGTCTACGTATAAAAGCTGATTTGATGCAGAAACTGTACTACCGCCAGTTATATACCCAACATTATTTATAATAAATATTTTTTATAAAAGCTTTTTCTTGTAGGTACGAAAACCGATAAGTACTCTATATCAAGTTTTGTACCCTAACTCCTCTTTCAGAGAAGATATCAGTAACTTCAATCCTCTTTCTTACTTTTCTCCTTTTTCCAACAGCCTCCTTTTCTAATCATTTTCTGTTCAAAATTTGAAGTTGCTGTTAGGTCTTCCACACAGTAACTCCCAAGAGTTAATATACAATATCTTTTTCAACATATAAACCTCCTTTAATCGTCTCTGTATTGACCACCATACTTCAAACCACTTTACCGTATACTTTTTCATCTTCTATTCCTTTAATTCCAAGTCCCTTTATTTGAATAGCAATCCTTTCAACTCGTCTATTAAGTACTTCTCCCTTATTAGCCTTTTTCCTAACCCCTGCATTAAAACTCTTACTATCATCTTCTTTTTCAGCAATATATTTAACACTCCATTTACTTCCAACTCCTTCATCCACAACTACACTTCAACCTCATATATCCACCTCTTTCTCAATACTCCTACTTCTATCTCATTCGCTAACGTCATTCGTCACTTATCTTCCCTAGCGACCTTTTCCAACTCCTTCTATTCCCAAACTTCTCTAGTCTTTTTTCCATTCCCAACTCTTTCATCTGTTCCTTTTTAACAGCCTCACTACTATCTCTAACCTCATGTTCTTCAACAGTACGACGAGAGCCTCCACGGCGGAGGCTACATGGAGGGCGGCGCGATGTACCATGAACACAGACTGTCTCACCCGCACCTTCCGCCTGTTCACTACCCCCCTCCCGCGGCGCCCGCGCACGCCCTGCCAGGAGAGCCACTCGTCCACAAGAGGGACAAAGACGCTATTTACGGGTGAGTGGTAACGTGTGATTTTGAGGTATTTTTGTGGTTAAGTCTTCATTGTTCTCTGTCACAAAACGATGTACGTCTTCCAGAATTCTTGCCATCCAGTTTTCCTAATTTAAAAGTCTTAAACTTATCAAGGAGGAGACTCAAATTAGATACTATCACCAAAATCTATATTCTGACTGCCATAAAGACTATTCTTGCTTACAGTACATTTATTAGTTGATCTCAAAGGATCCTCTTTCGTTTTACTTACTCACCCAGATGTGGACAACATGTGCATGGGATTTTGTTCTTAAAATGGTCAGCTAAAGGATTTGGGGATAGTCCTTATTTTATAAAACTGACCAAATTATAAGCCAACGGATGATGGTGGTAAGTTTTTTTTTACTGGTGTTTTTAAAATTGTAGGTGAACTTAGATATCTTCTTTAGACTGATCTGTGACTGACTGACTAATGCACAAAGATACTCTAACAACCTTACCATTGAAGACATAAACATGGAATATATACGATGAGTTTCAAAGGGTGTTCTTCAAGGAAGAACCCCACTCCTGAGCTGTACGAATAACGTTACAAACAAAACCAACAGTTATACCAGGGTGTGTATAACCTATAACTGCTTAAATTGCTCAACCAACTACAACTTTAATGAGTTAGAATGCCCTCTAGTATTTTACATACTATCTGCGATTAAAATCAACTCTTGCCCCAAAATTCTCTAGTCCCAATATTCATAAGTATTGTCAACCCTACCAATGTTTGTTTCCACTTTAAAACAACACTAAAACTTGGCCCAATCTTTGTCCAAAGTTTGGCTATCAGTCTCCCCCTGAGATGTAAGATAGACTACATAAAGGTGCCATATTTGACGCTTAACCGTCCGTTTGCAGCCATCTTAATGTTATCTGATCAAAAGTTGTCAAGAAGAGGTTAGGCGCCATTGGCAGCGAAATGTGAGGCCCCAGTGTTAGAGGTTGTGTTGGCTCGAATAATGTTTACACAGATATGCAACGGTTTTTTATATCCACGTATCGATTATTTGGTAAAAATTTTTGATGGTGCGAAATTTCAGGATTATCATTTAGTAGATGTGATGTGATGCTGGATGCGGGAGGCGCAGGTCCGATCGTCGTGGAGATTCTTGGAGGAGGCCTATGTCCAGCAGTAGACATCTTTCGGCTGTAAAGATGAATGATTATGATGAGATGTGATGTGGACAATGATATATATTGAATATAAATCAGCGAGACTATCAGTTTATAATTGGTAGTAAATTATTTGAGACAGATAAAAGAGTTGTTACGCTGAATGATGATTTTGCAGCCTTTGTAGGCGAAAATATTAACTTTCAAGTTTTTGTAACAATTTGGAATAATAAGTAATTTTCTCTCTGTATCAAGTTATCAATATCTTACACAAGATAATCGGTAAAGGTGTGAAAACAGAATAAAATTTAAATTCATTTCCTCATGACTGAGTAAACATGGAATAGCTATTTTATTTGTTCAATATATAATAAAGATAAGTCAAAAGTATGTCATTATTTAGAAAATAATAGTGGAATAAACTGCTCGTAATAATTGTAAGGGGTTATAAAAAATGTTAAACCAGGGAAAGTATAATAATGATAACATTTTACTGCATCTGTTTGCAATTTTATATTTATTTAGATGGGCTCAAGGCAACATAATGCGAGTAGACACTGAAATTATTATAAGGCTGCATCCATGGACAAATTTTATAAATCAGAAAAATAAAAAATGGGGTCGGACTGGTTCTGCGCCACCGAATAATATTTAACACTGCATTTTTTAAATTACTTTAGTAAAAAGGCACTGTTTACTAATTTAACTAAATTTGTTGTTTTGTTTATTTCTTGTGACAGACGAATTGACAGCGGAATTTTAACAATAGGTCAAACAAAATGTCTTCGTGTGTGCCCTATGGACAGAAACACTTAAAATAAAAACCTTTGCACAATATTCAAATTGAACCTAGTACAGTAATAATTTAAAACAGAAAATAATGCAATTTTATGGTGTTTCCTTTCTTATAAATTTCCTGGAAATAATGCTGTGTTCTTACGATGAAAAGGTCAGTACAGACTATCGTATGCGCATGCCCAGGTTTGATTGCAGTTTTTTGCTTTGAGAATGAAAGTGTAATTAATTTATATGTGTTTATTAGTTATTATACTGGAGTTGTTAATGGTTCTTTTAGATTAAATTGTTTTAATTACATGTTAATACTTATATAGGCTTCGGTGAAGGTGGTGGATGATGTACTAGACTCTTCAAGGCCTACATGGTCAGAGAACGCATGAGACAGGGAGGTTTGGAAGAAGAAAGGGTAGGTTTTTGCCTTGAAATAGGCATAATATAGGCTAACTAAAAAAAACATACCTATTAGCACTCCGTTTTATTTGCTTTTGAAGGGGAAAAATGTAAATAAGTTAGTTCTGACTTTGTCTTTAATATTGTCAGTGAAAAAAAAAGCCAAATGGATGCCTATGCTATCATGTTCTGCCTATTGCTTTTCCAACTTTTTTAGGATCAGTTTCCAGTCTGACCTGCAGTTGGATACGAATATTTCTCTTGTAGCCATTGCCTGTCTAACCTTCACTTGTCAGGGTCTCGGGTTTCAGATACAATAATCATAATAATACCCAGTCTTAGTACAGTCAGCAACTAAAGTACCATCTCTCATCAACTAAAGTACTATCCTTTAACATGTTGGCGTTGGCGCAGTTGTTCAGCTATTGACTACTGCACTGCGTGTCTCAGTTTCAATTCCAGTACGGAATTAATATTTGTATGATCTGCAAGTAATTGTTCCGTGTCTTGCTGTTTGTGTATGTAAGTTTATATGTTTGTAAACGCACCCACGATACACGAGAAATTCCTAGTGTGGGGCAACGTTATCTTTTTTTTTTAATATTGTGATTCGATAATGTACTTTTTAGCATTTCATAATATAAACTAAAGTTAAAGAAGAAAGAGAAATAATCAAATTGCTTTTCTTAGTATAAAAGTCACTTCAGTTCCGACTTTAATAAAATATTTTGCACAATACTTACTAATAATTACTTAATAATAATTCGAAAAGTAAAGTGTTATTTAATTGACTTTTGTTGTTGACTGTACCTAGTACATAGGTACTGATGTATGTTATTAACTCTAGTTAGTTATTTACGAAGCTATTAAATGCTTATTTTATTGTAAATAGTAAAAAAACACATCAGATAGTTAAGTTAATAAATATGTTAACAATGAGTTTTAATCGTTAACCTATGATTGTCTGTAGTTTGTATAATACTAGCTGCGCCTCGCGGTTTTACCCGCATCAGTTTTGATTCCGTGGGAATATCCGAATAAAAACTGGATATATACCATGTGTACCAAATTTTATACAAATCCAGCATACGGTAGTTTTTGTGTAAAAGCCTAAAAAATTTACAGTCTTTATAAACATTTAACAATTCATTGAGGTTACCATAACTACTAAAAATATTTGATTTAATTTTCGGACGGAGTACGGGTCTGAGCAGTTGTGTTACGATGTATGCCGGATACGATACGCCAAATATTATGTCGGGAGTTTAGTCAATCTTCCTATGGCGCAGCATCGTTGGTCGTGTTGTTGGGTTTAACATCGCATCACCACGCTCAACTGCCGTCTTCCTTCCTATTCACTTAGTTTTTTTGAGAGCGCTTTACCATCAACGACTGCATCACTACTTACCATCAGGCGGGATTGCAGTCAAGCACAGGTTAATAATTACAAAAAAAAAAAAAGAAAATGGAGTGTCAGATATTTAAAAAAACAAAATCATAATCAAAATATTATTTAACCAACGCAACATCTGACAAAGTTATTTAGTGATATATTGTTAATTTATTTTTACATTTTAAACATTATTTCTCTATCATACATTTACAGAACCCCTTTCACGCACTTGTTAACTTTATTAAACTCCCATTGGCCGATGCGTAGAACGGAAATGACGTATATCAAGTCATACTCCGTTGGATAAGCAATACATCTATAATTTAAAAAATATAACTACAACAAAATATGTACATATATCTTTCGTTAGTTATTACAGCTTGAAGTAAAATGATTCAAGTTTTTATTGAATTTCTTTGGTTTTAAAAAATGAAGTAGTTTCCGTGATCGTAGGCATATATTTTACAGTTTTCGTTTAATTGAAATAGTAAAATAAATCATTAATCAGTCTATGTATATTACGACTAAGAGATCATGATATTTTTCAATATTGATATATCATCATCATCATGGACCTTTTTATCGTCCCACTGCTGGGCACAGGTCTCCTCTCATACAGAGAAGGATTGAGTGTAATCACCGCGCTTGCTCAATGCAGGTTGGCGATTTCAGACTTAAAGCCCAGGTTTCCTCAAGATGTTTTCCTTCACCTTGTAATCAGTCATTGGTGTCCAAGATATACTTAGAAAGTTACTTACTTTTCTAACTTATATGTACTTTTTAATATCGATACATTCTTTTATAATTATAAAAATTCGTCACACATAACCTCGTATACTGGTATTCTCCTACTGTGGAAGGATGAGGAACAGGGAGTAAAGTTCACTCATCCTCCATAGAAAAGGGAGGACCCTCCGACCAGACGGGTGATATGTCTGGCGGGCACTTGCCCAACGTTGTATGTATGCTAGTTGCATGGTAAACTCTGATTGCGAGATGTAGAATTCGTGTGACGTCAATATGACGCGTTATACGCATATGGCGGTTGTAGATACAGCTACATCTACCATTACTATGTTGGGAAAAGAGCAAACAATAACCAGTTATTTTAAAAAAGACAAACTATCAAAAATATCTGTAAATTCCCTTAACTTTTTACAAGGACTTGACATTAATTATCGCCTAGGCTACATTTACATGGCGACTATATTTTGAAGGATTTTAATTCAAAGAATTGGTCTTCTGATTTTTAAAACACTTATCAAACTACCAAAATGATGTTCAACCCGCTGTCACTGGCACCCCACCCAACACAGTGGCAGAATTACTAAGATGATATCAGCGTCACGTACACATCTGCATCTGATCTCTGATCAGCCGCGTGAGAGGTCATCCTCTCGCAATAGGACCATATCTCCTACCTTTCCATCAAGATTTACGCCTTCTTATGGAGATAAAATGCTTTTAGAGGTTTTAAAATGACTTGTTTTTGGTTTTTTATTTGAGGACTCTGTACTAGATACTCTATTCCAGAACTGTACATAGGTATCACTTAGGTTTGAGCAAGAAAAGTAATATAACATGACATTTTTAAGTAAAGATTCTCGTTCTGCAGTGCTTTTCTGTAACCATTCCATTGGGAAAAATTAGGGGAAGTGGTCTGGCGTTCCAAGTAATAAGATTTGACACTATTGATCTCACCTTAGACCAAGCTCTAAACTCATTTAATCCACGATTAAACTTTTACAGATTCGATCGGTAGGAATATGGTATTTAATTTTGACAGTTGACTTTTTTACTGGCAAAGGATTCGAAGCTATACAGCCAGATATACTTCTTCATCTTCCTTCTTTTTTCAAGGTGAGATTCAACCTCAACTCTTGATCAATGGCCTCTGTGGAGTAGCTACCATAATTTTGCCAATAACACGTGTAACAAATTATAGAATTTAGACAGTTGAAAAACATGGCCGCGTGAACCGTCTATGAGACGGCTTGAAGCAAAGTCATGATGTGGCCACTATGCTGCGATATTTCAATGTTCTTTATGAATCATTTACTGAATGCACTTTTTACTACATAAATCACGCGCTTTTATTTAGTAAACGATACTATGAATAATTATAAAAGTCCAATGAAAAATGCGCGTCACACTCATCATAGCTTTCCCGTCAAAACCTGTATCAAAACTCCCAGCCAGATGTACTCTCTTTAAAAGTGTGCTATTATGGACATTAACATACCCTAAGTTTTTTCAGACCAAGGTATTCATTCATACAGCCACTACTTTTAAAATGAAAAAAAAAAAATAAAGCTAATGCTTCCCTGTTTCCAGGCACCCACTGTTCCCCCTGCTGGCGCTGATCTTCGAGAAGTGCGAGCTCGCAACGTGTACCCCCCGGGACCCTGGCGTGGCCGGGGGAGACGTGTGCTCATCAGAATCCTTCAATGAAGACATTGCAGTCTTCAGTAAACAGGTAAACTATTAATTAAGAGAAATAAGAATGCACGAACGGTTATTGTTTTGAAGAATACCAATGAGATGCAGTATTACTAGATACCTAGTATCTGAGTCTTGGAGGTCAGACAGGTAGTCCCTCCATCTAAAATATTGCTACTCACTTACTCAGGTGCCTCCGGGGTAGGGAGACGACCCCATCATAGTTTAAAACAAGATAAAACAGGCTATCATGATAATACCTAAATGTTGACATAGCCAAAATCTGCTCAAATTTTACATAGACAGGCAATGCTGATTTTTTGACCCCGTAGTGCCAGGATACTGTCACCAAAGAATTGATGAATGTTTTTAACCATCAACCAAGTAAAAAACGTAAAAGTTATTCCCTAAACCGGTTTAAAAATAAACGCAAAACCTCAAGTGAAAACATACTGGCAACTTTGCATATTGATTCGAATTTTAAATGTCGTTTAAAATGGCGCCCAGTAAATCAGTAGCGGCAATTTCTTTTGCATAATGCTTTAATACCTAACTATAAACTTGTAATTAGTAATGGTAAAATCGAGTACGAATAAATACAAGTTTTAGTGATTATCGATTGTTTACGCACTCGCGTCTCGCTATTCGGTTTGTTATCGATCCAGCTAAATCGAGTTTGCAAGCATTCGAGCTAATTTTCGATTGTTTGTAATTGATTGGTTGCGTATATTTCTTTCAATTTTCATTTACCTCCTGATTAGAAGGGTTTAGATACGGAATAATGAGCCTTTTTTAATTTTCTGTGGCTAACTAAGCCACAGAAAATTAAAAAAGGCTCATTAACTAAAGAAACGTTAGTAATTTTGAACAATGTAGATATCTGTATATCTAGCTATTTATGTATTATATGTACGTATATACATAATCAAATATACATTTGAATTACATAAGTATACATAATATTGGTTCAGCATAATGACATAATTTAATTGTGTTAAAAGGCTAGTCTGTTGCTCCATTAAAATTTCGTTTTTAAAACAACCAAAATATTTGTGACGCAACAAGTCCTTCATTTCAAACTAGACACTCATGACCATAAAACTAACAAATCACGTTGTAATAAGAGCGAGAAAAGCTGATAAACTAACATTCAAAGACATGCCTGATTTACGACTCCGACTACAGAAAAAAAAAAAAAAAAAGACGTCCCTTCAACCATAATCCGTTGCCAGGTTAAAAAAAATTTTTTGTTTACTCTCAAATTCTGAACCTACCTACTTCCTGGAAGGACACTTGTTCAAAATGGCAACATTATAAAGAAAGTGTTGCCACGTTTATAAAAATGATATTTCATTACGGAGCCTATAATAACATGACAAGGCAGATTGTTTAATACGTATTATTGAAATAAAAAAAGGAAAATGGAGTCATTTTGTAACAATTCGGGGCTTCGTAAAACTGGTAATCTGTAGAAACCAACAATCAAATAACGTGTAATTTGTATAAAATTATGTTACCGCGATATCTTTGTGGGTTTTTCATTTTTTTTAACAGTAGGCACAATGGCCTGTTGACATGTTACGACTAGTATGCAATTTAAAAAATAACTTTGATGTCTTCACATTCACGATTCCACCGGATGCAACTTTGTAAAGACGTGCAATTTGAATTTCACTTTAAAAATTTGATTGTTATATTATTCAGTTTATATCCTTGCAAGGGGTTAGTGGAAGAATATTTCTGATAACATTTTCTGTTATACATTTGAGTTTGTATTTTTTTCTATTCCAAAAAAAGCGTCGATATTAAAAATGGCTTTTCTAAAAAGTCCGTCTCGCATCGTGGAGCTAATATATCGATTCTTTATCAGTCAAAGACTTTATTGTCTTATAATTATTGAAATTAAATTGTATTTATAAGTGGAAACGGCGGTGACCCGTGGACCCCGCTGAGATAAATGCTGCACCAGTCACTCAGTGTCATGGAACTGACCAGTGTTTATGTATTTATTGACATAGGTTCCTTACTGATAAAGTGATTGTTAATATGTATGTACTATTTTAATACTTGGAAGGGTAAAATATTGGACTTTTCCGAGCATTAATATAATATACATTCCAACTTTGGTTTCTCCCAAGATTGATAATATGTATTTTAGTCTTACAATATTGTGGATCTTGGGATAAACCAAAATTAGGTATTTGTTTAATTATTTGGCCACATAATATACAAAAAGACAAGAAGGAAAATTAAAATAAGAACAGGGGTGATGCTTATTTCATAAAACATCTCTCAGGTATGGACTAGAGATTGGGCAGTAGATAGAGAGAGAGAGAGAGACAGAGAGAGATAGATGATTTATGTGGTTTTGTTAAATTTATATTTACGCCATCAGCTATGGTCATTTAAAATATCTTGCGGTTTTAGGTGTATACAATAATGTAAAAATTATATCTATTAAAATCTGCTAAGATTGAGACATTTCAAGACCGTTTCTTGCCGTGATAATGACATTTATATTTTTCCTAATTCCTTTCTCTGGTTGTAAACTTTTGCAACTAATGAACTAATAAATTACTTTTTCAATTACGAAATCATTATCGTTTGACACCCTGAGAGTAAACATAAAAATATACTATCACATACAGATTAGCATTGTAAAATGACACATTTATCAAATGTTTGGACGCGTAACACGTACGAAATCTAATCGGTCGCTTTAATTACTATAATAAAACGTTTATCGGTAGCCATGGCACGTGAAATCGCAATAGATAGAGATAAAACACGTATCGCCCTCTCCTTCGAACGCTAAATAAGTGACGTCCATAATTCATACCACGAAATAAATCATAAACCGTAAAGTGTTTATTTTCAACGTACTTAATATGTTATAAATTTATTTAAGTGGCGTGCGGTGCGATTGTGGGCCAAATGATTGATATAGTGCCCTCCCCGTGGCCGATCGGTTTAGTTGTGATACTGTCATCCCATCATGGATACTCGCCGTCACTACCGTGCTGATGCAATGACCGAGTACGTTCTGTACACTCGATACTCGACGACTCGAGTACGAACGATGAGTTTAGCTCTTTTTGTTGTCATTAATCGTTCCCTGAGTGACTGTGAGTCAATTTTTATAGGTTCAATGGTTCGTTTGTTTATCGCTGGATAGAGATGTTTTCGAATGTCTGTCAAGTGCGACGTGTCTATTGGAAGTAAAGAGCCACCCAGCGGATTAATGAGGCAATCGAGACAAGGTTTAAGTGAACTCCCCCATTTCTACAGCTCTCAATGACGTCACGTAGGTTCTTAAAGTTGTTTCTTTCACCCTGCTACATTACAATTTTCCTTGAAATTGAAGCAAATAACTTCTTAAGCCCCTTTTCTCTTAAAGCTAAATCTGGCAGCCTTATACACCCGAAGCATTCAACAAACAACATTCCATTTACAAGACAGCTTATTAAGCCATCGTGTAATGAAACGTTAAACAAAAATCGCAAACAACGCCTCCGCTAAATAACTGGATAAATCAAGATATTTTTATAGAAACGGAAAGTGTAATGAGATGTAATTAAAACTTAATTGCGGGAATTTTAATTGACAATTGTCGGGAGACGATCTATCTATGAGAGAATCGATTCCGAAATGTTTTTTTTTTGTTCGCATCGCTAATGACGAGGAGGGAACCTGCTATGTCGATATGTTAGTTTTTTTTTCTCTCCAAGTTGTGCATTGTTACGTCATAATACTACGCTTCATTGGTTTGACAGCTGGTGTCTATGTCTGATTAGTTCATTAGTCAATGTTAGATTAGAAATATCTGGAACTGATTGTAGTTGTGATGGAGTTAAGCTGTTGGTTGCTAGTTTATGTAAATTAATAGCTGGTACCTTTAACTTAAGTTTTAGTTACCTACTTAGTTCGGGAACGTTGGTGATTTTCAAAAAACATTCTTTTAGTTTGGTAACTTTTGTCCGTGATGTGTCTTGTTTTGACATACAATGATAATCTGCAATACTATAGGTTTTCATAGTGAAAGAATTTTCCAATTCGAATCTGAACTTCTGTAGATAATCTTCTACAAGCAGACTCACAAATACTTGTCTGAACCAACATTTTTTTATCCTGATATTCCAAAGATTGAGACTTATGCGGGACAAAGTAAGTTTGTATTAGTACCTATGGGTTGTCACTTGTCACCTTTTCTTACTTCTTTAACTGATAACCTTACGCTTCTTATCCATATTTCATTCAAATCCGAACCATTACAAGACATATTTTTTGTCAATTAACCACTTTTCATTCCCATTTCAATATGTTCATTGTTCTTGCACGATGTTTGAATGGCGTGCATCGATGTCGTTACAAAGATGTTCTCATAACTACGCTTTTTAGTACAGTTCACACAAAACTCCGCCGTATTGAGTTCATATTAGTTCATTCCGATTTAATTGTATATTTTTATTGGTTATTGTATGCCGTCACGGTGGCTTGGTGTTGCGGGATCGGGAGGTAGGTACTTACGTGTACCGTAAGTGGTTGAGTTTGAGTACGTACGTCGGTTTTCATCATCGTATGTGTTTGTATTGGGATTACACGCTTATTGGTAGCTATTATGACTGTATTCAGAATCGGAAATGTATAGAAAATCAATATGGTCTTTGAATTGAAGTGTATTCTTCTGCTAGACCTCGCATGCGATCATGCAAGCTAATCGTTTAAAAGATCATATCATTTTCATGTTCTTGTCATTCAGTTAACTTTCTCCATTACGTTAACGGCGCTGAAAATTAATTACAAAATCACAACATCATCAATTTGATTGAGTCTCGCTGATGTATTGGCTATTAGATGATTCTATTACAAAGCCACTGTTTGGCAGACTGATTACTGTCAATCACTTTCATCTGCCATTTTCTAAGTATTTCTGCCATTATTGCGAGTTTACTGAATATTAATGGACTAGTAATCGATCTTACAATGTTGTGTTTAACGATAAAAGAATATACAGTTGTTCCATAACTAGAATTTGCAATTACGACGCAAGTAGCGCCGCAGGAAAAAACCTAGTATGTGCACATTGCACACGCACGCGCACTACATGATCTATCTGCAGACATGAAGTTTAGACAGATTTATGCGTCATTGAATTTTTTTGCTTTCGAGGATTGTGTTTTTTCATTGCAATCGACTGTTGCAGATTACAAAGATTAGTTAAAAAGAAATTTTACTACAGCATAGTATAGATTTACGATGCAGATAGACTATCAGATGAAAACACAACTTATTATAAAAACAGACGTGTACGTAGTCATATGATTCAATGCGAGGAATGTCGAAAGTTGATGAAAGCGTTTTATAATTCTACAATCCCATATTACACGATATTGTGTATTCATTTACAATAAGGATTAGCACGGAGTCTTGAACATACAAGATCACTTCCCGGCCAACCGACCCGTGAACCGACACTGTCAAGCTGCCACAGATATTGCTCACACGCAGCATTGTGATGCGCAGTGTCAAAAGACAGTACATTGTGTATTTGTTTACATCTGCCCGTGTTCCGTTTAACGCTATAATTGACAATTGTCATGGGATTTGGACGCGCAATTTAACCTCTTTGTCGTACTGATCCAATTCAACGTTTCGCGCCGAAATAAAATAAATAATGGAAATGGCGGATCGGTCCGCTCGCGCAGCTGCGCCCGCGCAGCGCACCACGCAGTATTCATTAGCTGCACGCGCCAGAGTGGAACCGCGATACGATACGTTTTTTGTTATCTCGCTCGCACGCAGAACTTGCATTTTTTTTTCGACAACGCATCGGCGATTTCGTTTTATCGTCCCCATCGAGTGGTTTTTGCCGTTTGGAATTCCTTACGCATCTTGTTTCGGGTTCGTTTGTTGATAAAAATTGTAGGGTTTTAGATACACTCGATCCCGGACTCGTGGGAAACCTTCGAGGTCTCCAAGATGTCCAAGTTAATTTTCGTACCTCATTTATCCTCGGCTGACGACCTGGAGAAAACAACGGCAATGGTATCGCCGATTACAGCCTGTTGTATTTTTTGCGTAATCACCAGCGTGAGCGTAAAGGATACTACCTATTTAATACGCATTACCCACGACGTTGCTCGCGTAACATTGATGTGACCATTTAATTACAAAGTGGGGGCAACAACACGTATGTAAAAAAGAACCTTACGTAACGAACGTTTCTTAAGTCACATGCGAAAATGTGAGTAGCATACTTTTAAAAAGTCGATAATAAAATTTACAGCAACCGCCGCTACAAGGTTATGGCACTCGGACTTTTCTCTTTTATTGTTGTGGCATCTCCGTGAAAGTGGTCATTAACAAAATAAATGTTGTTCTTTGAAAAAATAATTATAAATGCGATTAGATACTTACGTTTCGCGCTGCATTCACAATTATTGAGGCTAATGAATTCTTGTCATGATAACCAGCGCTATTACAATATTTATTAGATTTGTAACTATCGCTTGGCACAGCAGAATACCTACCTGTTACAGAATTATTTGTGTAGTCAAGTCGACATTGTTTATACTAACGTAACTGTCCCATAAAACCTCAAAGGCAATTGAAGTTCTAGTAAACTTCTAATAGAGTCCAAACTACATTACACACACTGCATGAATGTGAAATGTTATACAATTTACTAAAGCGACTTCTTTTGATCTCGATACAAAACATTCCTCGAGTAAATTAAAGGTCAGTCATTCATTTATTCTGATTACAAACATCGATAATCTATGCAATTTTATAAAAGGTTGGTCACCGACAGAACTTAATAAAAGTATGTTATTATGAGTATTTTCTCTAACCTTTGCTTACTGATTGAGGCCCGGTTGCACCATGCGATAGCGTGCGCCTCTCAATTAGTGCCTGACACGCCGAGTCGACCGACTCGCGTCGAGTTTTTGTCCGTTTAAAGCGGCATTAATATGCCGATGAACTAAACATTATGCTCTTTCATCACTCACTATGACGTCAACTAGAAAACAAAAATAAAAATAAACAAAACACTACGACGTTCAGAGGTCACAGCAACCGGACGAGATTTTGGAAAATAGAACATGAATTACGGCCGTAGAAGGGACGCATTCGAAATTTAAATTCGTCCAAGGGTTCCCGAATTTGAATACGCCAATCGTGACGCGCGCCGACGTGATTGGTCAGTGGCTTTTCGACAGTCTTAAGGGTGTTCTAATTTTACCTAAACATTTTATGTACTAAAATAATAGTTAGTGAAAATATACCTACAGAATATTCGAACCCTAATTTAAATAAAACTGGCTATTTTAACCGACTCCACAGGCGACAGTTATCAAAAATAAATCTCCCTAAACTTCTAAAACACTACAAAAATAAAATATCTCCGTACCCATCCATCTTTAACACTCCTATAAATCCCTACCGATATAAATTATACCACAACAATGATTAGCGGTCCATTTTCGGTAGAAAGCTGGTCGGTTTGCGTAAAAAAACTGGTGGCGAGCCGTCGAGTCGAGCTGTGCTAGAGGAATGAGCTTTTTGCGCCTCCGTCAGAGCATTCGCGATAAAAATGGGTGCTAAATGAGTATTAATTCGCACCGGTTAATAATGACATAAATACACTAGGTGCAATCTTTTGTGTAAAGGGTGTTTGTCGTGGAAATCTGTTGAAAATTGAAATTGAATAGTTGTGGCGTAGGAATATTGTTTGTTTTGGTTTTTAAGAAATATTGCTACTTTGTTACGTTTCAGCTAATTAGTAAGTAATTATTATTAGTTAATTCAAACAGTTAAGTATCTATATTTAGTTAACAATAATGAAAATCGTAGTATAATAGTCGTCAAAAATAATGACTTAATATCATAATTGTCCTGCCTTTTCAAAATTTGTTTTGGGGTCCTTTTTTGCAATACATTTATATTAGAAACCTAATGTAACAAGATAATGATACCTATCCTCAATAATTTAAATAAATAAATAATAAAAAATCTGGTACTACTTCCATTTTTTTTTTAATGTTCGTAATGACTGTCTTGGGAATATAAATTGTATTTTTTTAAATGAAATTCTATTAAAGATTCACACAATACAAACCCAATTTAGAGTAATTATTTTCAAGTACTATGAATTTTCTATAACGACAAACATCCTGTATATCAAGTGCTGTGCAATTACAAAGTCTCAGGCGCATTCTTCGCGACACGTCGGCCGATTTCGTCGGCGACACTCACCGACATTCGCCGACACTGGCCGGACAGTCGCCAAACGTTTTGATTCCATTTTTAAATTTTTACAAGTACCGTACAAATACTGGTTTGGTAGAAAACGAGCGAATTGTTCAGACCTCGTGTCGATAACCCTTCATTCAGTTTTGATAAACATTTTGAAGCAACCAGAGTGTCCATAATTATTAATTTGTACCAATCAGTGCTTCGTTTTAGTGACCTATTTATTAAACTGGAAAAAACATGTAAGTTTATTATATTGACAAGTGAATGACAATTAAATACAGTTACAGTATTTTAAGGGAAGACATCTCAGCCAACTAAAATACAAAAAAAAAAACCCTGAAGGCACAACGTACGGCTGGATTAGGAAATATTTATTTCATTTGGTGACTTACAGTAAAATGAAGCCTTCCAGGTACTAACCACCTCTGGATCTTTTAGGTTTTTAACATTGACACTGGTAGTTAGCGTAAAACTAATTAAATGGTTTAATTATCAATTCAGAATGTAGGTAAGTAGTTCAAGTGAGTTGATTTAAGTATAAAATTTGGTGATAATAAATTCGGCATCAATCTTAAATGCAATAAAGTATAATATATTATACAATATTATTATATTGTACTTTTATTACAAAGTGTACTTCAACACAAGATATGCAAATAGTAAAGAAATGACGCTTGTCAAACTAATAAAGCGACATAAAGAAAAAAGAAATCGTACGAGACCAAAAAGGCTTCTAACTCCCCATAATGCTGCATCATCATCATAATCAATCTTTTATAATCGTCCCACTGGTGGGCACAGGTCTCCTTTCATACAGAGAAGGATTGAGCGTAATCACCAAGCTTGCTCAATGCGGATTGGCGCTGTAATAATGCTGCACACAGAGTACAAATTTCACATATTTCATGCAACATGAACTAAAAAAATATTGCCTTATCCAGATAACCGTTACTCTTAAAAAATAACCCAAAAATTGTCCATCGACCAAAGATTCGCGACAACATCGATCGTTTTAACCATAACTTTGAAAAATAAAACCGCTCATTATGTATTTGACAGCACAGGAGCCTTGTCACAGCCAGGATACCCCGACACCTCACCCAATTTAAATTCCAACAAAAAACTGTTCATCTTACACTGGACGGTAAACAAGCCAGTTTGGCGTGGCCCCTTGGTGTAAAGACTTTCTAAGTGCGGGTAGGTCAATGTATATTTTGGTGTAAATAAGGGTAGTCGGAGGGTAGGTTGGGGAGAAGCGGCCAGTCACAAGCAGCTGACGTGGATTAGAGGGAGTTTTTACCTACCTAGGGTAGTCTGATGTTGTTGAATTTCGTCATCAGTGAATGGGTTTTATACATTCATGTGTTTGGTTTTGAATTTGTTTGTTCTGGTTGGGGTTTGATTATGGCGGGTGAATTTATTGGTGTTTATTTTTTGTTAAGTGTTATAGGAAATTTTTAGCAGAGAATGGGAATACACAGTTTTCTTCTTTTGAACAAAAACAACGTCAAAGACAAAGTCTTGCCGCCAAGCGATTCGTCGTGTTCCGGCATGATGTCTGGTGAAGCCGTACGGAGGACGGGTCTGAGCAGTTGTGTTGCGATGTGTGCCGGGGACGATGCGCCAAATGTTGTTGTGTCGAGAGTTTGGTCGCGGAGAGTCTCCAGATGAATCTCCCACTAGCGCAGCATCGTTTGGTCGTGTTGGTCTTGGGTTTAACATTGCATCACCTCGCTCAACTGCCATCATCCTTCCAATTCCTAAGTTTTTTAAGTGAATAGGTTTAATAAACTAGTGCTATAACTATTACTCTAGTGTTATAATTATTAAAAAAAAAGAAATGGATTTTCCTATAAAAGACCTTCTTTATCTACTCAAATCTTGTTATCTCTTTGACTATGTTCAGTCGGAAGCCAGTTTTAGGCCTCAAGTTTAGATTGTTTTGACCTTGTGGTTCCTGCATGACCTCCAATGAAAGGTTATAATAAACGGAAGTTATAACTCTGTCAAATCTGCACCCTTAATGCATTACAGCATCAATCTTAATATGAATAATGTTAAACGTTGTTACTAGTTCATTGCTTGGTATATTCGAAAAATTTGTTTGCTCAACAACTTAAATAACGCAATGAATGTTGTTGAACTGTCAAAATTAAATCGATTGCTACCAATAGTGTTTTACGCAATTA
This sequence comes from Sesamia nonagrioides, assembly GCA_017933935.1. Lineage (NCBI taxonomy): Eukaryota > Metazoa > Arthropoda > Insecta > Lepidoptera > Noctuidae > Sesamia > Sesamia nonagrioides. The sequence continues at coordinate 406,863 of JADWQK010000369.1, read as the reverse complement.
GGTGCCTGGTGAGATTGTGTAGTGATTGGAGTTTTGTTCTCCGTGCTTCGTCATCTTCTTCTTCAGCCTATAGAAGACCACTGTTGGACAAAGGCCTCCCCCAAGGCTTCATTGCATTGAGGGCTTGGCAGGCGGGTTGGGTTCTTCATACAATGTTGAACAAAATTGGAAGGTAATGGCCCCAATCTCTTGTTCACAAACTAAACTAAAATTTTTAGTTCGTGCATCTTTTTCTTTACATTTCGTTAAGAAAAGGACAGAAGATAATTTATGTTACTTTAGACCTGACAAATTAAGAAGAAGAAGAAGAAGCCACTTGGCCGCTCCCGCTGTATACAGAGTGGTGCTGACAATACGACAATAAATGAAAACACGGACCATGCTGGTTCATAGGAATAATCCTAAACCATAGAAAAAAACCTGGCATCAAAAATAAAAAAAATAAAAAATTCAAACAAACTAAATCGCATAAAATTGCAAACGGAATAGAACATCCTTTAAAATATTGGTTCAATGACCTCCGATCAGCGGGCGACAGCGCGTTCCTGTATCGACTTGCTTTTTCGCGCTATTATTATTAAAGTTTAGTACCACTGGATGCGGCGGTCATCAACCTGTAAGCGCATCCTTATCAACATGTACATCATGTAGAAAATGTGAAAAATGAAAAATAATTTCCTGTGACTATACTAATGGACATATTTATATATTTTTTTGTTAGACTGAGAATGTGTTGAGGTACACGATGTTTAATTTATTGTCGTCTTGTCAGCACCACTCTGTATAAGTAAGATATACGAACTAAATGAAAAGCTCTTCTGCTGTTTTAACTGCATACTATTTTTTGTAATTTTAACCAAGTGTAAGCCTAATAAGGATTGAGCGTAACCACTACGCTTGATCAATGCGGGTTGGCGATTTCAGATTCATAAAGTCCAGGATTCCTCAAGATGTTTTCCTTCACCTTCAGTCATTGGTGTCCAAGATATACTTGAAAGAAAAAAAATATATAAAAAAAAGTAAATTTTTTCACAGATTATACAGACTGATGCTGACAATACGACAATAAATGAAAATACAGATTATGCTGGTTAAATAATTCTTTTAACCTATTTTTTTTTTGTTCAACTACTGTCACTCCGCGTATCAAAGCACAATTCTTGGTACACAAACTATATCAATACGTGTAGTAAAAAAAATATTACAGACCTACTTCCTTGTCGATGGTACACCGTAGACAAAAGCCACCCCCACCCTCTTTTATTGAAATTAATGTTGCAGCGATGATTAGTCGCTTTTCACCCCCGAATATAAACTAAAACGTGGATACAGTTTGCAAAGGAAACTTTGAATATAGGAAAAAAAAATGGCTTTATCATGTTCAGTTTTATCGGAGTGTTTATGGAAAACATTAGGTTTATTTTATCAAAGAAAAATAAACAAGGCTATAGGCTATATAACATCATCATCATCATTTCAGCCGAAAGACGTCCACTACTGGACATAGGCCTCCCCCAAGGTTCTCCACGTCGACCGGTCCTGCGCGTTCCGCATCCAGCGGTTTCCCGCGAACATCACCAGGTCGTCAGTCCACCTTGTCGGGGGCCTACCCACGCTACGTCTTCCGGTGCGTGGTCGCCACTCGAGAACCTGTCGGCCCCATTGGGCATCAGTCCTACGGGCAATGTGTCCAGCTCACTGCCACTTTAGTGTTGCAATTCTTCGGGGCTAACATAATCAGCCTATATTATTCCCGCTGTTGGGACACAGACCTCCTCTCGGTGAGAGGGAGTGGGCCGTAATCTACCACGCGGGTCCAGTGTGGGTTGGTAGACGTCACAAGTCTTCGAAGTTTTTAGCTCTAGGACATGCCGGTTTCCTCTCGATATTTTCCTTCACTTCTTTCTTACACAAAGTAAAGCGCCTGAAGATTTCGGTCTTCAAACATTGGGGTATGGGCGACGAAAATACCCGACGAAGTTTACCAAATGCTGCCCATCCCAGCTGGATCCTTCTATTTGCCTCCTTCTCGAAGTTGTTGTTTTATTCGTGTCTCGGCAAACGTAGCGTGGGACGCCCTTGGGCGAGATGGAGCGACGATATCAAAAAGTTGGCTGGTACTGGCTGGCGGAGAACTGCTCAGGATCGAGCTTGTTGGCGTGCCATGAAAGAGGCCTATGTCCATCAGTGGACGAGTAAAGGCTGATGATGATGATGATGATGAAAGCGCCTGATGGGTTTCGAACCTACGACCTATAACTTGTAAGTCGCGGCTGATACCACTAAGCTACCATTCCTCAAATAGGCTATATACAAGTATGGTATAGAAGTCTTCCCTTATAATACAGGTTTATCACTCAGCACAGGAGTCAGGGGCTTCACAATTCTTGACGTGGTGGCTGGGCGATCGACTGCTGCGCTGCTTGTCGCGAGTTCGTTTTCCGCACGGAAAAATATTTGTATGGCCTAAAAGTAGTTGTTCCGCGAGTCTGGCTGTTTGTGTGTGTGAGTTTATATGCTTGTAAACGCACCCACGATACAGGAGTAATTCTTAGCGTGGGGCAAAGTTTTTAATAATTTTAAAAAATGTAGTATAGTTAGTAGTACAACAGAGTATTTGAAAAAATCCATCAATTTCTTACCTATACAATTTCTTACTTAACTATAGTTATAAGAGATTACGCTCAATCCTTCTCTGTATGAGAGAAGATCTGGGCCCAGCAGTGGGACGGTAAAAAGGTTGATGATGATGATACAAGATTAACTTAGTTACTTACCTCTTCCTATTGGAAACTGTATTATATAAAGAATCTCACCACACACACAAGTGATCACACTAATGACGTTTATATGACGTGAGCTGTCAATAGTGTCAATCTCTAACATCAAGTAGAATGACAGCTTATTTCACTCAAGTTTTCACGGTAAAATTTTTCACAGATTATATATACCTACTCATTTTGTAGGCAGTGTGAGCGGTACCCCTGCCGAGATTGTTTATTTATCTATGTAAATGTCATAATAGACTCTAAATGCACCAGAGTCGATGCCCTTACTCTCTGCCATTACAAGATAAACAGTCCTAAACGCATATGCATGCATTCATGAAGGGGCTTAAAATGATGTTTAATCCCACCATGAATCACAATGTCTTATTACAATAATATTTATAATCTCTTATGTGAACGGGCGAACAGATCTGCCAACGGCCACAAAAAATGCATCGAAATTATCTAAAATGCACTTTATTTCAATGCAATTTAGATTAAAATTCGTGTGTCTAAATTATAATCGGGGATAAAGGTCTGCATCTGTTTCTTATAAAAAATACACATTTTTACAAAATGTGCAAAAAATGTTATTAATATTTTGTTTGTGTGTGTCTTTTCATCCCTGTCCTCCTCATATCGTATCGTATCTTAAGTTTAGATAAAAAACATTGATATTTTTTAAATTTTATCTTTAAGCGTTGAGTTATTAATGGTTTTTAAACTCCCATATCCGGCTTTCAGGATATCAATCAATAGATATTATACATAAATCTTGAAACCTTACAATAAACAAAAAAAAAAAAATCAGCTAAAATATCATAGAACAGTACTTCAAATCAATGGACTAACACAGACGAACTTCGTCCATTTTCAATACATTAATCATTAAAGGAAATTCCCTTCCCTATTCCTAAGGTAGCATAGAATTCCCGCTAATTCACAACATAATAGGGCATCAGTAAATAACTAACAACTGACAATAAGCACTTTATGGTTTAACCCTCTGAATATTTCAATTTTCCAGTAGCAGCGATCAAGTAATGCACGTAAAACCCTGTAATTTCTTAGTCGTCAATTTACCGCTGAATTTACCCCGCCGCAAATGATACACTGCGTTACTGAACTTGTCATTATTTTTAATCTATTCCACTGTAATTATTGTCTGTGGTAGCGGAAAATTCTATTTTGACGTTACGACGGCCATATTGTACGGTTTTGGCGCGAAAATAGGAGCCGCCATTTGTAATTCGTCGTGTAATGTTCTTGTTATTCGTGTTTTTTTGAATCGTATTTTTGATCACTTGTTTGTCGCGACGGATGGTACTTTAGGTTTTTAAAACATGCATGTAATGTCTACGTTAAATGACGTGCATTTATCATCACGTTGTATAATCTGACTTAATCATATTATGCAGTCAGAAAATATTAAATACAAAATATTCAAAGAACATTATCTTGGTACTTTAATTTTATTGTCAGTTATATCAAACTCACAGCTGGACGTCATTCAGTCCCCTTCATTCTTTCGAACCAGTCTCCGCCATTTGCCAGCAAACTTTAACATTACCTAGGTATATTTTTCGAGTAATTTTCGCGACAAGAAAAGCGCATCTAACCCTCTCACTGCGCCCGGTACGCGGAACAAAGAAAACACAAAGGGATAATACGTCACGCGGCGCGAAACCAACATTATTTGTAGCAGATCAATCAAGATTATGTCCAGTAATGCGTCTAACCCTTCGGTCTGTGAGACCCCGGGGGCCACGTGATTGTTTCATCAATGTGTCGATGATTAGGGGTTAACGCGGTAATGCTCTTGATATTAGTTTCTTCCTTTCTAATTTGTTCAGAGTGAGCGAATAGGGGTTATTGTATGAGTTGTAAATGTCAAAGTTGAAATGTGTACTTACTATACACGATAGTTTTTTAAACAGTGCGCTAAATATAACCAGAAAATAGTATAGAAATAAAATAGCAAAAGCAGTAGAAAAAAAAAAAAAAAAACCATCGTTCACACTTGTCGTCTCTCCTCCATAGAGATCTACGTTTTGAAATGGGCAACTAGCTTAAACAGTTTCGACTATTTGACAGACTATTTAATTTTAATTTTGATAATTCAAAAGTGGTTGTTAATCGTTTCATTGAAATAATTGCTTTGAGTTTACATTTATGGTTACAGTTAGTGCTCTGGTTAAAAAACACCCAGTAGGTACGCCTCAGGACATCTATGCCTCAGGATAAACCCTCTGGAAAAGCAGGAGTTATGTTATGTACCTACATAATATTGCTGATTTCCGAAATTTACAATCAAACTTTCAAATATGTCTTCGTCATGTATAAATAGTTATTACCGCAGACTGCACTGAGTGTACATATGATTAACATTTAATAGCAGAAACATTTATTTTGACATAAAACGTACACGCGCAATAAATTTGTTACTTATTAAACAGACACAATATGTTCAACACAAATGTCCTATAAAATAATAAGAGAACCTTTTTAATCGTAAACATATGTTTGTTCGTCGTTAAGAATAAGGAAATGTACAGTAATAATACTTAAAAAGTATTGTAGAAGATAATTCCCTGCAGTTTGCATCGATTTCCCGTCCCCTTTAAAAGTTAAACTTGAAAAGTTACATTAACAAAAGCCAAACATTCAGCGAACCCGCAGATAACATATTAAGCACTGCACCATTACACTTTAATTTTTGCCTGCTGGGATTTAGGAGGGGTTGATTAAAAAAAGAGGCAAACCAAGGGTGCGTATGCTTACGTATTCATAATGGCGTGCGTACTAAACGCGTTTATTTTAGTACAAACACGCGTACCAATCGCGTTTTAGGGTTGAACTATTATTTCATTATATTTCGATAGTACAAAGCATATTGTTTAAAAATATGGCCTTTTTTCGTATTTATTTGTTTTTTAAAATGGCGTGTGGAGTGCACTTCAACGGAAACCATGTTTCTGGTCTGTTTGTTTGTTTTTACGTTGGTTTGTGTATCGAGTGAGGTTATGAGAAATCTGAAGGGATAATTTGAAAGTTTTTTTGTATTGTTGTTATCTTAAGCTCGTGAATAATGGCGTTAGTCATACGTAAATAGTATGTGAGTGGCTATCTCGGAAACTGCTGAACGTGTTTTGATTAATCAATTGAGATGAGCTTTATAGCGGAGTTGGTTAAAGATGAAAGGGAGACAGCTTAATGCCAATTAGATAGTTTGTTGAAAAAATGGTGTTTTAAAAGTACTTTTATTGAACAATACTACATCAACGTTCTCTTTGACGTGTAAGCTTCCATGATGGATATAATTTGCCTATTTGTTCAAGGTTAGCTAACCTATTTTCTCGTCTTTATACTTGGATGTTCAGGTTAATTCCAACTTTATTAATTTTTTGGTAAATTTCTCCAATGATTGAAATCGGTCTATAATGTTCCCAATGAATACAGGAAGTTATTGGTATCCATCACCTTTACAGAGTTTCGCTAGCTAATCTAATTGAATCTGTAACAACTAAAGTAAGAAGATAAACAAAAAATAAAGCGATTAACACAAATTTACGACTAGTGTAATAGTCTGAACGAGTGAGACACCATTTAACCGACTGCCCCGAAGTGGGTAATTACCCACCACCTTTATTACTACCCACTAATTCCACGCCAACCCTCTGATCGCGTTAATGGTCGAAAAACTGACCTTCCGGGTCGAAACGACCCTCTCGGGACCTGTTAAGCAACTAACTCTAGTGTATGATACCTCTGTATGAGAACGTGTGATTTGCACAGTGGGCAACATCAACATGAGTGTAGAAGAAATAGTACGCAAGTACGCAACGGTAATTATAAATTAAATTGACAACGGAATGCCACGCAAAAATTTACTGCCGCCGATTACGCAATGTGTCAAATTATGATTATTTTTTGCAGACAAAAAAGTTAACTGCCTAAATAGCAGCAATAAAATTTTAAATTGTTTAGTGTAATGTCTCAATCGGTTCAAACAAAACACACGTATAAAGAAATTAAATATTAGTATTTGAGAGCTCAAAAATTATACGTTACTGACAACTGTCAAAACTGGGCACGCCCTCTGACGAACGGTCCGTGAATTAATAAATCAAGCTCCCAGATCCGTAGTGACAAAACTCACATCAGAAATTACAGGTCACAAATCGTCACACACCACGTTCATAAATCAAGTTGAATTCTTTGTGCAAGAAAAAAAGAAACTGAGCAAATACCCCGGTTCGGCCGCGTCTACCTGCCCCGTATCTTTGAATACTTTTCTTGTATTAAAATAAAATTTTTGAACGCACGGATTTCGGGACAAAAAACGCACGAAAAACGCTCGCTCGACCCCATCCTTGTTTCTCTTTGAGCTTTGTCCTTTTCTAGTGGGGATGATGCTACACAGGCAACGAGAAGCGTCATGTAGAAATTTTAGAGCAACAGTTTTATTTGTGAGCATCGCTGTCATGCGAAACACACAACGAGTGACCTTTCGGCACCGAACTTGGTCGAGAGGCCACTGGCATACAAACTTTTTGACAACACAAAAACAAACCGTAAAACATTTATAAATTCTAGCTAGTTATGAATAATTTCCAGTTGATTTACATATATTTTATGGATAGAAACACTACGCAAACAAAAGGACGGGCTCATTTCTAAGTTCTTTTAATTCCAACGCAGGGCTCGAACAAAAGTTAAACAACCAAACCTCATTTTATAGAGCTACGTTTATGGCCACAATATTCAGTAGGAACCATTTTGTTAAGAATATTTATGGTATTTTTTGTGCTCGCCAAGGAGAAATGACTGATATTTGACGTTTACAAGTATACCATAAAGACATTTGTTCATTACGTCCGTTTATGGCCGGTAGTAAAGCGGAGCAAATAAATATATTCGCACGTCGTTGTGTCAAAACAGGTGATTAAATGTGGAGCGGTCGTGGTCGCCAAAACAATCGCGGAGTGACGCGCGGCGGGCGTCCTCTCCGACGCGACGTACGAACAAGACGCGCGGACTATAAATAAAAATTTCGTAACAGGAACGCGTATTAATATACTATAATTTAAAAATTCGAACTACTTCAGTAGCGAGGTCGTCCGAACGACCGTTTTTTAAGTCGAAAAATTAAAAAAAAAATCACCTGCCGACCGCCGGCCGTACAAGAATGTTATTAAATAGGAGGCGACTTAACTAAATTACAAAACTCGACCTCTGAGCATTATAGAATAACTTAACATTAACGCCAGCCTGCGTACGCGCGATTCTATATCGTACGTTCAACTTTGACAAGCGTCAAAATGGCTCGAAACCGCTTGATTTATTAAAAAGCCCATCGAGATCGATCGCCGGGCATCTTAGGTAGCGTCTCGGTGCTTTATTTTATCTTATAAATAGATTTTTTATTACAAATTACAGGGTACCACGTTTGGTAGCGATTTTGGTGCCGCAGTTATTCCGTTACTTATTGTACTAAGTGCCTGTTGTCGATCAATTTATAATGCGCTTTAATTTGTGTCAAATAGGGTTTAATATTCATTGAGACACGTGGACGTCTCGAATGGGACCTTACGAATTTAATGATGAGTTCCGTAGTTTTTTCGAGAGTCCAGGTAGCGGGCAATCGGTGCTTAAAATCAGTGTTACTCGGACACAGCTCGATTCCAGTTTTCAGTGGGAAAAAATATTTAATCGATTAACTTGAGTGTTGTTTCGAGGTGGTTACATGCACATGCTCATGAGATCTCGTCCTTTTGAGGACAAAAGACTGAAGGAAGGCATTTATTCAATTAAACAAACAATACATTCCGACTGGAAGTGCACAAAGGCGGCAACAATGAGCCTCAGGTAAACGCAATGAATAGAGAAAACGACAATCGTCGTATCACAAAGATATTTGGGACGAGTCAAAAGTTATTTTGTTCACGGCCTGTTTATTTTTACGGGACAAACAGATATAAAACGCTTTTGTCCAACATTTTTTGCGAGTTAAATCGATAGAATACAGTTCGATGCATCGATTAAAATAAAAAAATATGGATGCAATAATTCGATTCGAAAGGGAATTTTTGCTTCGTATCAACACCTAACAATTCGTGCTGTTTTTGTCCCGATGTCAGTTGTAATGGAGGCATTAAGCGTTCCGATGTGAACGAGTAAAACTTTTGCGGCATTCATTATTATATTCACGCTGTAAACCTCTAAAGATCAGCAGAACCATGCGCTCCAATTATTGCCTAAATGTTAGCTATAGACCTCAATTATGTCCTAAAACATTAAATGAACAAAATGCTGAGTTGTTGAACAACAAATATCATGGTGGTTCAAGACTACGCAGTCAATCATCTAAACCAAAATATAACTTGAAACATTGGTTACTATAACAACATGTATGTAGGTACCTACGTACAACATGATAAATACATGCAAATCACTAAAGCTCCCATCACCAAACACATCCACTATAGCCTCAGCAACACCCATAAAATTCAACCTATAGCCACCAAAAATTGTTGTTCCGAAGCTTGAGTATCAGCCGATCGTCTTATTAGCATTTAATTTGTGTCCAAAGGGGCTTTGGTCTTGCTTCATGGGTCGCTGCCCCCCTAAATGAGACACTTCCTTGCCCCAGGGCGGGGGAGGGGCTATATTTACGTTTGTTATATTTTCGATCGTACATTCACCATTGGTTGAATTTTGGTAACTTTAGTCTATCATTATTGTGATACGAATCGACACGATTACTTGTATAATGACATGTTTGTGTGTTAAAGGCGGGTTTTGCTTGTGTGGGTACTGATGGCTCCTTGGTTCTTGGGTCATGGTTGAAATAATGATTCAGCCAAGATGGCGAAAGAAGGAAGTGTGGATGTTTGAAATTAATCTGTACCAGTAGACGGAGGACACTGAAATTGGAGTGTTATAAATAATTTTTTCTTTAACTAGTTTCTTAGTTAGTGAGCTTGTTGAAGTTAATTTTGTAATAATGTAGGTATATACATAAACAAAGGTGGACCGATGAACCTGGTGAAGGTCGCGGGAAGCCGATGGATGCGGGCAGCACAAGACCGGTCATCGTGGAAAGCCTTGGGGGAGGCCTTTGTCCAGCAGTGGACATCTATAAGCTGAAGAAGAAGAAGTACTTACATGTATATATCTGGCTGTTTGTGTATGTGACTTTATTTGTTTGTAAACGCACCCACGATACAAGAGAAATTCCTAGGGTAGGGCAACGTTTTTGTAAAAAGAAAGAATATGAACATATACTTACAGAAGGAATAATGTCGAAGTTTAGCCATATCAGAAGTTGGACTGGTAAAGCGGACCCCAGACTCCAAAAGCTGAAAAAGGCTTCGGATGCGACTGGGATTAACGCTGGGATGATGATTACAGAAGGAACAAAAATATAGCTAGATGATGTAATGATTAGATGATAAAGCTGGCAATGGAATGAATTCTGCGATGAAAGTAGATAACATTATATGAACAAGAACATAATTTGAGCCGCCCTCAAATAAACAAGACATGGACAGCAAGGTAATGATGAGATATGAACGGATACTCCTCAAACTATGACAGAAAGTTCAGACATTAGACGAACTACCACAGAACGGAATTATTTTTTAAATTTATTTATAAATTATAAACTAGCGCTTGACCGCAATCCCGCCTGATGGTAAGCAGTGACGCAATCGTTGATGGTAAAGCGCACTAGTTTACTAAGAGCCTATTCACTCTAGCCTTGAAGACACTCAAATTGTAGTCCGACGGAAACACCGCCGCTGGCATTAAATATTCAAACCAAACAATTACCTACAGTTAATGCACGAAGACCCGGCAGTAAAATTGTATGGCGTTACTTTACGCATTAAAATATAAGGTGTGAATATTCTTAAGGTATAAAACGCATGATTCATTCCTAGATCAGTGACCCACAGATTAAAAAAGCAAACCCACGCTCTTATAGTATATCTACCACCTTTTTTGTGACTTATAAAAGAGGTTAAATTACAATATTGTTGTGATCAATATTGTACTGTAAGTCCGTGATTGTTAGACGCTCTAAAACATCAAGAATTATTTAATATGGAACTATTGTTAAAGTTGCATTTAAAGTGTTTACTACTAGAAGAAACGCAAAACTGAAAAAAAAAATAAAACAAATTAGTTAAAAGATTTTTGTCCACAATTATTTCCACTTAACCCAATGTGCAGCACATCCGCAATCGAACTAGAGGCAAATAACAATTGTTGTGTGTTCAATAATGACACTAGGCGGAATGATAACCATTATGTCGTGGGCGGGATCGAAGCCGCTACCCAGTGCACAGCGGTCATTACCGGGCTATGATTTGTTGCTTTGCGTGGATCAAGGTGGGTTGGCATTAGACGTATTAAAAACTTTTTGTATGGCTTTGTTTTTTAAACTAAACTGACGGTTTTAGGCCGGTATTAGTTTCCTCTTCTAGTGAGTATTTACTGCCGTGATTATGGTCAGTACATTCTAAGTATACGAACCTCTTTTAACTCGCTCGTTGTCGGGTAAAAAGTACCTTATGTAATGTTGAAGCCAATCAGCAAGGTCAGTCATGAAGCTGACTGGTCAGATACTGAAATGCAACGTAAATGTATTTACTTAAATGAAGTCAGTTTCTTCTTTACCACATCTTATACTGTGGTTATTAATACTGATAATTTGAAAAGAAATAAGCCACCGAGAACAATTTCCAATTAATTAAAAATAATACCTTATGATCACACAAAAAAGACATAACATTTAAAACCGATCCTAAAACTATAATTATTACCAATGTAACAAAAAATCTAACTGGACAATTAAAAACGGTATTCATATTGTAATTAAGTATAGAAAAAGGTAGAAAAAAGGTTATATTTAAGGAAAAAAAAAGGATAATAATCAAAAGCCAATCAAAATTGCATGGAAACCGTATCAATCATCCATGGTCAAGTAAAATGTATAATTTTTATTTGACATTTAAGTCCCATAATAATCGATCCCATACATTTTAATAACCGTACCTTCAAGATAAGGCCATTTACCAATATAAATGCTACCTTAAGTTAAGTGGTACAGAGTCTACTTTGACTTGACAGAAACGCTAAATGGTTAACTGACATTTTTATAATTTTTGCAAAACGTCGTTTCGATACGCCGTTTGGTATCGAAATTTATGATCTTTCGCACTCGTTTTCTGGGGTAAGCAGGGGTGTTTGTTTGGTACGAAAAGGTCAAAGTAGGGCTTTCTAATCATCATCCTCATCATCATCATCATGATCTCAGCGTTAATCCCAGTCGCATCCGAAGCTTTTTTTTAATAATTATAAACTAGTGCTTGACTGCAATCCCGCCTGATGGTAAGCAGTGATGCAATCGTTGATGGTAAAGCGCGCTAGTTTAATAAGCCCATTGACTCAAAAAACTGATTGAATAGGAAGGAAGACGGCAGTTGGGCGAGGTGATGCAATGTTTAACCCAGAGGGCGATTGATCTGGAGACACTCCCACGACCAAACTCCCGACACAACAACATTTGGCGCATCGTACCCGGCACACATCGCAACATAACTGCTCAGACCCGTCCTCCGTAGAATTCGGTTGTATCCTAAAAAATAATTTAATGTCCATCAGATAGATTTATAAAAAATATTGAACACGTATTTTTTATTTTTTCTTTCATTCAAATATATAGGAAGTTATATTGAGTTGAAATGTCGCATGACGTCACGCCGTGGTACAAAATATACCACGGCGTGACGTAATTAGCCCCCATTCCGCAACTATAATACGCTATATCTCAGTAGTTTTTAGTAATTTCGACAAAATAAAAATACCGATCTTAATTTTTTTTATTGTCTATAGGACGGACTAATTACTATTTTGATTGTCATACCCTATTGCTCCAATCCCTATTGCTCCAAGCAATTTCTAGTACGTCTATTATTCTTCTAACGTTTAGGAATAACATCCTCATCCACAACCTGCCTTTCACATTCCTGTAATTCTCACAATAAATTTAATGTTTCATCATAAACTCTTGTAAAATTATTCTTAATTTTAGAGCCTCCAGCTTCAATAATGGCGTCCTTAAAATCTATAATCTGTTATGTATTATTGTGTGTATATGTCAATTGGTGCTTGGTACTAATTGGATTTTAAATAGGTATGCTGTGTATTGTTTTCCTACAGTATTTTGTAGTTAAACTTTATACGTTTAGCTCACTAAAGAGGTATTCGTCTTAATCTTTAGGTAATAGACAATTTATCTTCTATTTCCTAATCTTCTTAATTGGTGATATAAGTTTTATGGGATGTCTTGTCGTGTTTTCAATGTCTTCTTGTGATTGGTTTGCGACCTCTTTTGTTATAATATGTCACTAGCCCACTATCATCATCAACCTTTTTATCGTCCCACTGCTGGGCACAGGCCCTCTCATTCAGAGAAGTGTGTGTAATCACCACGCTTGCTCAATGCGGGTTGGCGATTTCAGACTTAAAAGTCCAGGTTTCCTGAAGATGTTTTCCTTCACCTTGTAATCAGTCATTGGTGTCCAAGATATACTTAGAAAGTGCATATAACTTAGAAAAGTTACATTGGTACTTGCCTGACCAGGAATCTAACCCGCACACTCATACTTGAGAGGCTGGTGTTTTAACTACTAGGCGACCACAACTTATGCCACTATGGATAAGGTGATTATTATATTACTCAGCCACGCATCTGGCAGGTGTTCTATCATCCGCTTGCCTCCATTCCAAAACCCGGCTGTCTTTAATTAAATATTGCTTTTTCTGGCATTCTTAAATTCTTCTAAATTAGGAATATTTTAACTTTAAATTAAAACTGTTGCCTAAAGAACTTAAAACTGAGGTTGAGTAAAAGGCGATATACCGTATACTGGCTTTCTTCTCCCAAAAGTCTCTCAAAAGTCCGGAATCAAAATTATCCTATGTTATTTCTCAAGGTCAATTCTACCTTTGTACCAAATTTCAATAAAATCAGTTCAGTGGTTTCGACGTGAAAGCGTATCAGACAGACAGACAGAGTTGCTTTCACATTTATAATATTAGTAGGGACAAGACGAGAAAAATGAGGAAATTAATTTAAAATACAGAATATAAATCGGAAGCAAATTGCTATGGTTTTGGAAATGTTATGTCATGTTTGTTTAATTAGTACATAATCATAGGTTAATTATTATTGTTGGCAACTAACATATAATAATATATACTGTGTTGCTAGATGTAAAAAATCGGGCCGCTTCGGTGTGCATGATAGTATCGCATTTCCGGGCAACACGGGGTTTTAAATGTCGAAAAAAAGCGTTTCTTAAGTATGGGCCACAGATTATGTGAGAGATTGGACAGATTATTTGCCTACGAGCGGTGTTGATAAGACTGGCATTCTAAAAAAAATTGTGGGAAAATGGGGGATTAGACAAGCTAAGGAGGTTTTTTTATGCAAATGAATCTAGGAAAAACTGTAATTTAGATCACGGTCACGAATGAAGAATACATTTGAAGACAATGGAAGTGATTTCTTTAAGAGTCAGATTCAAGAAGAATAAGTTTCTGCGACGATTATTAAGACCTTAACACCCGTTATTAAAACCCTTTCAATTTTATCAACATTGAAAGTCCACGCCATCTTCAACAAACTCAAAACCTATCCAGTTATTATAATTTATAGTTAGTAAATTGTCGAGTCTATGGTTTTAATCTCTTCCGTGCGCGCGCGCAGCCAAGCGAGCGAGCATTTTATTAGCCACGTACAAGCATTACGTCCCGACTGCGCCCGCCATTAATTGACTTTCCGACAACTTTACATTCATAATTATTGTGAAAAATATCTAATAAATACTTTTCTCTCTTCTACAGATACGCCAAGAGAAACCATACTACATAGCGGATCCTGAGGTCGACTCATTAGTAAGTATTGTCAACATTTATGACTCATACAAACCACAAGACAAATAAAACGTGAAATAACTTTTATGCCCCATAAAATAGAGAACATTTCAGCTTAATTTACGATTTGATTAGTCAAAGAGCTGTCCAAAATGAAACACAGGCAAACGAGAAATACTTCTCGGAATAACAAACTAGGGAATAAGTTTGGATAAAAAAATAAAAAAAGATATTATATTGTCACTCATAAAAAGCTGAATCGCACCGTGCGCCTCCCGCGGCTAGCGTGGACAAAAAGTGAAATAATAAAGTATCATGGCGGCCACCCACAGCCCGGTTCGACACGGGTACTTAACCGATTTTTAACAAATAAAATCTAAGGCATTACGAATTGCGTTGGTCGGAGGCGACGTTCATGTTATTTGATTTTGTTACTGAAAATTGGTTTTATCAAGTGTCCCCGTCACGCACGTAGCTGTCTTTGCTGTTAGATTGATTTGTTTGCCCAAAGCGCCGTGACTTATAAATTTAGAGAAATTAAAACCCGCTCAGAGAAAAACAGTAGCCAACAGTACGTGGGGGTTATAAACTAAGCTGTCATAGTAGCGTTGATAAGCGTCATTCATCCACACAGAGAAGATTTTAACCGGCTTGGCGATAAGAAGGCCAAACACGCTGCGACATCCGGGCGAAAAGCAAACTTTACTGAATTATCGTGTAGTGTGTTCTCTCCTGATGCTGACATGTGGTGCCACTGGCTGACGCAGCTGTTTGTCTAGCTGCATCTCGTATTTGACGCGAGTTCTTTTTGGCGTTATTTTTATGCTTAGCTGAATGAATTTGTTATAAGAAATAAAGTGATTTGGAGACAAAAAAGCCTGGTTTAGGTCGATAACCTAACTATTGAGAGTATCGGTTCGCGTTAGTCTATTTGGAGGCATTTTTTTTGTAATTTCTGCGCTCTTTACCGCAATAATGAAATGGAGTATAACATACCCATGCTACACACAGGCTTCAAAAGCTGTTGAGTGAGTACTACATAATTAGTATAAGTACTAACAGCTTTAAGTAGCTCATAATATTTTTTTTTCTACAAAAACTTGCGGTCGGCCCTCTGTGCAAACGTACAAAGCATACTTAACAAAATTATTTCAATATGCTATTATTGACTTTTTGAAATAATTGAAATGAATATAGTGGTAAGTAATTAAAATGGCTGCTCTGTAGATGGCTTTGAGAACCACAGGATACGTTCTAAGGTCATATTGGTTTAAAAAAAAACAATACTAATAAGGAAAATGTTGGTCTGTTCGAACTTTAATCTGTAATTTCTTTTTCCATAATCTTTTCTAAATTAAACTAAAAGTACTAAAATGAAACCGGAATGAATTAAGAAAAACACTAGCTTCATTTTTCTTAAAATCTGTTTGTGCAAAAAGACTAATTTCAACTTTAAAAAAAACAAACTGCCAAAAATAAAATATATCTATAATCTATCAAAAAAAAAAAAAATCCATAAACACAAGCAAAACCATGTCCCGAACCTGTATTCCTTCCACTAAAGACATTCACTTACCGCTACAGCCTCAGGTGCTTCTCTTTATCACCAACTGTCGTTAATACAATGCCAAGTGCGCTATTGAGCATAATTGGGACCCTGCAGTCTGTCGCTCGCGTCATGTCGCGAATTTAAAGTGTTTTGCGAAGACATGCTCGATGTGGGCCAAGGGTAACGAAGTAATGGCTGTTTCTGAGGTTTCTGCTGTGGTTTCGGTTGTAAAACAATTAAGGATTTGTTTATAGCGTGTTTTAAACAGGAATGGCGGCAAAAAAGTTCTAAAACTATTTCCATAAATTCATTTCAAACTGAACGCCACTAAAAACACTGGCACTGTGTACGATTTTGGTAAAAGTTTGAATTAAAAATAAAAAAATAAATAAAAAGAACTTAACATCAAACATTTGAAAAAAGAACACGTGGGTTGTACTTGTTAGCCTACATAGTGATGTACACACAGTATCGAAACAAAGTACTGTCAACTAAAAAATAAGTTGACTAAAACCAACAGAGAATCGACTGTTTTATTGACCCATTTGGTTAGAGAGCCGATTGGTTACGAGCCGTGGAGGTTGTTTGCCCACGTCACATCTGTGTTTGGTCTGTCACAACCTTTTGAGGCTTTAAGCTTCCTCAAACATAGTTGAACTGCAGTAGCGTGGGTAAATAGAACCGAATAGTTTTGTGTTTTACGAGTCATTAGTAAACGATATCGTGTTAACACTTTATGGAGGGACATAGTTTTAATCCCTTGAAATGTTATTTAATGAAACGCGGCCTTACACTTTTTTATTATTATTGTTTATTAATAATAAAGAAAGAAATGAGGTTAATAGTGTCATTTCGTTTAATTAATTGAGTTGTAATTTATGTTTTTGTCAATAAAAACGTTCTATGGTTCTTGAAACCGTGGTGTTATGGCCTTAATTACGTACCTAACAGTATATTTAACAATTTGAGCGCAATATTTAGCAAATAAAAACCAAACATGTTAGTTTACTTTAGCGGTACTTAAAATTGAGTTTAGTGTTGTATAACAAATAATTAACACAATTATCTACACGACATAGATAATGCTTTTCGAATAACATTTATTTTATTCCACTTATTTTTATTTTTGTAGTACTTTCCTTGCCAATTAATTTTAAAACAAAATCAGATCCTTTTTAACCAAAATTCGGTTTCCAAGCAGGGGATTACATTGGGACACTCATAGTCTCCCCTTTCCAAACAAACCCGTCTCGGTGGCAGGAGTGAAACAAGTCAAACACATTTTTATCTGTTAGTGTCGCCTGTGTCAACGAAACGTCTGAACAAACAGTCAGGGGTGGCGCTTTCGACTGTTTAATTGATATTACAGCAACACGAGCGGCACAGATGTTGCTGGTACTTGTCTGTTTACTGCGTAGTTTTTGGTTTAACAGGAAAGTAAGTATATAAAGTTGTAGTCAAATTAACAGGCATAGCTTTTTTTAATAATTACAAACTAGTGCTTGACTGCAATCCCGCCTGATGGTAAGCAGTGATGCCGTCGTTGATGGTAAAGCGCGCTAGTTTAATAATCCTATTCGCTTAAAGATCTTAGTGAATAGGAAGGAAGATGCAATGTTGAACCCAACAACACTATCAGCGATGCTGCACCAGAGGAAGATTGATCTGGAGACCCTCCACGACCAAACTCCTAACACAACAACATTTGGCGCATCGTACCACAACTGCTCAGACCCGTCCTCCGTACGGTTTTAGTCATTGTAACTTTATTACTTGCCTAGTCTTCTCTCAATTATTTTGGGCTCGATTTCCAATCTAACCGGATGTATCTGAATACCAGTATTTTATATCAAGCGACTACCTGTCTGACCTCCATAACAGAGTTACTATATTATACCATACTCCTTAGTAAGATTGGTGGCAGATAATAATGGTACTAAAGTATTTATGTAGTGATAATACTAATATCACAAATAAATTGTACCGCAATCATTAATATTACATAGAGACGCTTTTTTCCTGCAATCACCAATTTTATACACACAATACTGTTACCGGAAACACCAATTTCATTCAAAATAACATAATAATAACATTCAAATCAAAACTTATTACGTTGCGTAAAACAAAAAACGTACACAATTTAAATTCGAAACTGTGTAAAATCATCAATCAAAAGCGAAATAAGCCAAGATAGTCTTTTAGAATTCAGCTCGCGTCCTCAAGTGGCAATCAGAAACAAATCAAGACGCTATTAAAACGGCATTAACTGCTTTTTTAGATAGATATCGATTTGAAAAAGTCAACGATTAGATCTTTAAACACTATCAGACAATAGTCGATAGGATCTTAGTACGAAGGCATTTGAATTGCGCTGCGTGAACATATTCGTGTATTGTTTGTTATGTTAATTCGAAGCAATATGTGGTCTTCGATGTTTTAAAGTTGTGAAAGATTATTTGGTTGTGAAATTTGAATTAAATTATTTCCGCGATTTTTTGATTTTTTTTACATTTAAGCCTATTTTTAAACTATAATAGTTAAGTCTAATATTTAGTCTCGTGACCTATATTATGCTAATCATCCAATCTTGAAAACTATCGATAATATGTTAAGTAAATAAGATGGGCATGTCACATCACTATGCACAGCGGGGACTCGCTGTACATTGCCCATCCATTGTTGCTCACTTCGCATTGTGATATGGCCGATGGATAGACTTCGTGTATCATGTTTCTGACTAAAAGGGCAGGTACATGCCGAAATATACAGCCTAAACTGTATAACCAAAACATTTCATAAAAGCTTTACTTAGAAATAAATAAAAACATTAAAGATTGCTGCGATTTTGATAGATTAGTATAGAATTATCATAGTCATAGGCTCAAGGAGCATTCGAATTTCGAAGGACTAAGAAGTCGTTCTCGAATTAGTGACATCACTAATTAGGACAAAAAAAAAACCACAGAAACATGTGACATTCAGTGTTGAGTAATATAATGATAATAATAATGGACACTCCCACGACAGCTTTACAAAATAGAACAAACTCCTCTAATATTAATATTACTTATACCATATGATTAAGATAATGTATTTTTTTTACAGATGGTGCAAGCGATACAAGTTCTACGGTTTCATCTATTAGAATTAGAAAAAGTAAGTATATCTACCTACTATCTTGTTGGAATACATTTGGAATCGACTCTTAGGACCGGTTTTAAAAAATAACACCTTTCGATTATCTTTAGGCACGATTTTAAATCGAGATATCGTATCGATCTTGGGGCACGCAACGACTGCACGCACTGGCCGTTCGATGTTTAAATTAATCAAATTCACCTTTCGAATAGTTTAAAATGTGTTTGTAATTAAGTATTCACGCGAAGGACTTATGACGAAAAACCATTGAAAAGATATTTTAGAAATGATTATACCTACCTAACACATTATTTGATCAGTTTAACATTTGAAGTCGTATCGAAACTTCATAATCATGATCCTTGACATTTGATATGTAGGTATACGTCTTCTAGAACTGACTAAGGGCACAGTTCATACTGCCTTCTTGTTAAATAACAAATTGTTAACGAACTAAAAATAGAACATGCATTTTAAAGGTAGTTCCACACTTTATAAGTCGTTATTTAAGGCCGTGTCCAGCCCTAATTTGGAGTGAGCAAAACTAAATGTCGCGTAGTGCGGCGAGGTGTCGGCGCGCGAGTGAATGAGATCGGCGTTCGCATTTCGAATGTTGTTTGTTTTTCCCTTATCTCCCATTTGGGCGCGTTCCGTTCGGACCGGTTTGGCTTCTTGCGTGTGTCGCATCGCCAATTCTCGCCATTATACTCTCCAACGTAACGGTAACGCGACGGGACGCGAGCTTTTTGCTATTTGCAATCAGATCGAACAATTTGCGCTCGGTCGCATTAATTAGGAGCATAAAATTCAAATCTCCGGTATGTTTTTACGACGAGCGGTGTCGCCCGGCGAGGAATTAATTTAGCTTGTCAATATTATGGTCACGTTTCAACGAAACTAGTTTGACTAACGTCTATATCAAGACGAACGATCTCGAGAAACGAGATACCTCGAGCGTCCGCTCTCACAGCGGATTCCATAAAATATCGGGCGCCGCGCGTCTAAGCCGCGGTATGTTTGGGGATACGTTCGACCAAACCGTATGCGACGCACTAATACCGGCCGCTGTAACGAGATAACGTGTAATGCGATACCGCTGTACGGAACTCGCTGGCCGGAGGGCGAGATAAAGGCCGTTTTTTTGAAAAAATAAAATAAAAAAATAATGCGTTGTTCGAAATTCAAAATAGCGAGGGCCGCGCGGAGATTGAAGAAAATCGTTCAATTCAACGAGACGGATGATCGATTTTTAAATTCGGATCTGTTGATTTTGTTCGTTTTTGTGTGAAACAAGTAAAGTTTTTTGAAAGTCACACATTCGATGGTAGGTCATGTAACCAAGGAATTATTTATAGTACCTATATCCGTTTGTGTTGGCGGAGGTGAAGAGTTCGTGACACCCGAGGACCAGTTATTATGACTGACCCGATTGCTGCCTTGCATAGAAAGCGGTCTTTGGCACCGAAGCAATGAAAGCCGGGAACATAACTTAGCGGAAGTCAGTGAGTTAGATGCAGACAGACATGTTTACCTGTCTCTGTGATCTAAAAAGCTATTTTTTCCCTCCGTTCATATCCCATACACGTCGGATCCTATCACGTCTAAAGTTTTTGTTAGATAAAACTTAAAAAAAGATGCCGTTAGCTCGATCCGTTTCCGCTTCACTACGCACCGTTCACAGGTGATGTGGTTTTTTTAAGCTTTTATTTTATATTAAAAATAAAAAACTTCCAATGGCCCAACTCGCGTACAATAAGATCTCGTTAAGTGCACTGTTTTTTACTCCATTTTTACTATAATTGCTCTGTTTTTTTTTACCTCTTTTTTGGTAAAAAGAACAAGCTTGTAATAAAGATCTTTTGAATGCAGTTGAGAATTTTTTGACAGAACTTCTATAGTCGGTAATGAGGTATAATGATATTGCGTTAGACAAAAAAGACAGTTTCAACATTCTTGAACGCCATCTCTATAACGAACTCCCCGAAATTATATTTACATTGAAAATATCGTATAACGTTTTTGATTTATGTTTTAATATTTTAAATATGGCCGGCGGCGACATCGCTCGATGTTGAATCCTTTTCGGTCGATCGGTTCTGCGATTGGTCGTCGTTATGAGCGTTTTTTTAGTCGCGCTGTCTGCCTGTGCCCTAATTACGTTATGTGATGTAGCTCGGTAATGTCAGCATTTTATTAGACTCGTTCTTTTTTCAAATTTTCGAATATCGAAAACAGCCGATTACGGAGTCCGTTCGATGTTCATTCGTCCGAATCCGGATTGTGAAGGAGTAATTTTAAAATTGGAACGTTTTATTTTTATTTTTGGTCTTGGTTATTTTATTTGGAAATTCCATTGCTCCATAGAGGATCAGCTGTTAGTCATCTCCTAACTAGTTAAGATTCATAGATAGGTATGCTCACCTTGTGGGTATGTTATTGGTTATGGTTGGTGACCATTTAAAGAAGACCGTTGTACAGCTTTAAACCATAAACAAGACTCTAATGCTAGGAATGTGATTCGGTCACTCTAAAACGGCAGTCATAAAAAACTGACATTTTCATTAGTATTGGACGAGTAAGGTTCTGTATTTGGACTTTGTGCAATAGTGACGTATGTCCGCTTTCTTAGAAAACCAAGCGTTTCCTTAAAACACGACCAAGTGCGAGTCGTAATTTTAACTATATTGTTGTCAAGGTTTACGAGATACAGCCTGGTGCTAGACAAACATACAGTGTCAGTAACAGGGTCCCCTTTTTTACCCTTTGGGCACTTAACAATAACTTTCAAACATCACCCTCGCAAACAACTGACCACACGAAAACAAAATTAGAAGTTGTTTTTTTTTATATTTTGCTTGCGTATCATAAAATCTTATCTGTAACGTGGTTAACTGATTTATGAGGGTCAAAATGTCAGATTTGTTGGTTTACAGGACTCGAACCCCGGGCCGTTTTACTGCCGACCCGTTTTTACAACCGTTATACTGTCGGATTACTATACGATACCGTAGCGACTCTGTGTTGTATTACCGTTAAATCTTCACACGTTTAATTGGTAGATTAATTAACGGGTTTGATTCCTGTTTGTTGTTTGTTTTGGAAATTCAATGCCAGTTTTGTAGATTAATGAAAATAAAGAGCAGAGGAGAGGAATTGGAGGTTCTGGATTCCAATCCAGATGGCAGTTTACTTTCTGCAAATAATCTCTTCATCACTATTCTAAGCATTGAAAGACAACATATTATAGACGAAGCCTGTGACGCTACAGGAGGACAGGACTAAACAAATAATTTATCTTCTGTCCTTTTCTTAATGTAATAGAAAGAAAGAGATGTACTGAAGTTAGATATAGTTTAGTTTTTGAACAAGAAGATCAGCTACTGTTTAGCCATCCTAAAACCTTGAATGATGGTTTTAATAGGCACCTCTCATTAATTATTTATCTTCTTCTTCTTCAGCCTATAGAGGTCCACTACTGGACAAAAGTCTCCCCCAAGGCTTTCATTACATTGGGGCTGCCATAATCCCCACCCTTCTCAGGCGGGTTAGGGATCGCAGTAGTTTGGTATTCCACAGGAGAAGCGCTGCTGCCCGCTTCCCTGGTGAGAGTTCCCTTAGTCGCCTCTTATGACACCCACGGGAGGATATGGGATGGTACTATTCTAAGCACGGTACCACACGGGACAGTAAATTATTACTTATATCTACCACCAATCTGTCCATCATTTCTCCAAACTACATCAACCTTCTTCGATAGCACTTACTCATAAAACTCTCCACAATAAAACTAATAAAAACAAATGCTTGTCATTTTCACAATATTAGCTTGTGAGTACACATGTTCAGTGAAATAATATAGGTAATAAAATAGAGGAAATTTCAGTCAAAACTTCTCATAATAAAAAGAACGTCAATTACTAGAAAAAAAAAAAGCATAAACAGCAAATAAAAACATAAACGACATTTTTAAGAATACATTCGATAATGTGACATTTAGAGAGCGATGGCAACCGCGCATTCAGCCTGTCAAACGCATAGATTAAATAAAAATAAAACCATAGATTATATTAAAATGTTCCGTTTTTATATCTGATTGCGCCCACGTGCCTTAGCACTAAGAAGTGCTTGGTTTTTAGTATAATGGGATGTTTTTATAATTTTTGACCGACTTGGCAAATGATAATGGAGTTCGGAAAATATTTAGAGTGTTACGTTGATATTAAAATGCTATTGTTAGGATTAACGGTTATATTAACAGTGTTTTTATTACAACATTCTTTATAAAACATGCTTTACGACTCGTCAATGAATCAGGAATGTATTTAGACTTCCAGTAAGGATTTTCATATTTGTAGGTACCTATATTTTATAAAATGATCTCAATTATACAGCCAGGCAGTCTACAGCCATAATTCACTTTCTACCGATTCAAACACATAACCCCATCCTCCTTAACCGGGCGAGTCGGTTAGCCCACTCATATGGCCGTGGCCCACATCTGACTCCAGCCCACACTTCTGGCAATCGCCGGGACATTTCAACATTTTATATGACACCTGCCTAACAACCTGAGACATTCTGAATAATAAATGA
Organism: Sesamia nonagrioides; assembly: GCA_017933935.1. Taxonomy (NCBI): domain Eukaryota; kingdom Metazoa; phylum Arthropoda; class Insecta; order Lepidoptera; family Noctuidae; genus Sesamia; species Sesamia nonagrioides. The sequence continues at coordinate 382,866 of JADWQK010000369.1, read as the reverse complement.
TATTGGCTAAAACTGAAAAGGATAAGGCTGCAAAAATATAACTAAAAAGACAGGTAGAAATGGCACAACTAATCCTAAATAATATAATGGATCTATACGAGCATATACCTATCACAATAATGCTGTATTTATTTTTTAGTTATCTCAGCTTTAGGCTGAGAAAGGTGCATTTTGGGCTCGTCAATTATAAGTATTTCTTTTTTTTTGTTGTTTTAAATGCTCTTTTTTCTTTTTGTATTTCCTGTGCCTGTACCAAATAAGATTATGTCACTTTCTTCCTACTTTAAAGATAAAAAGGAGTTTATTTTAAAAACGGAACGTTCTTTAAATTCCATATTCAAAATCCCTTCTTATTCCAAATGTCACGAGCTGTTACGTATCACCTTTCGTTCCAAATTTAAAAAGTATCGGTGTGACGCCGTATCTTAATCCTGAGTTCCAAATTTAACATTTCTGGAAAGAGTTTTGAGAACGACAACTTAAGCTTACGTTATGTCAACAGTAATCCAAGATTATTTTAGAAGAAACACTAAAATACATGCTCTCAATAGTTCGACAACTTTAAAATGAGCGAAGAAAGTTAAATAACAGAAAAAGAGGGCAAAACTAACATTTTAAATAGTCAAAAAAATAACTAAGGTCAACGATATTGATGGAAATGTTAGAAACTGTGATAAAACTGATACAGCAGATGTTGTAACGTAATTTAAACATGTCGGCATTGGAATGCATCTCATTAGCAAGGGTCAGCGTGTCTCAAAAGACATGTATATCTTTAATAATACAGTATGTTAAATAACAGAGGGCGTTCCCTTAAACTCGTTAATATATATCATTAATAGATTAAAATAAAAATATCTGCATAGAAAAATAAGCATAAAAAAATCCGAATAAAAAAAATTCTAATTGGAAATAAATTTGAAACCTCCTGTTTTAAATCAAAATAGTAGTCGTCATGTATAAATAAATTGCGACGTTGCCGTCTTTCATGTTCGCGTGTACAGTGTGTTTCTTTTACATGTCAATTTAAAAATTTTATTGAATATTTTCTTATTGGAAAAAATTTTAAAACATTTTGTTTTCGAATGGAAATATTTTTTTAGCATGTATGTATGCTATACTATTTCGGGTTAACGGGAACGCCCTCTGTTAGTTAACATACTGTATAACTCATAGTAATGGCATACGTACGGATAACATTGAAAGGGCTAAAGAATTATGACAAAGAAAACTTATGACATCTGAGTATACTTATAATAATGCTAAAGAGTTTGTATGTATGCACGCGCCAATCTCTGGAACTGTCAGATTTTTTTTTTAGTATGACAGGCAAATCTTCTTGAGGGTTTCAAGTACTAGGAAGCTTTCCTCAAAAACAAACAAACATAGGTACTATATGACATGCCGTTACTGCAGCTTTTCAATAGAGAAAGAAATTATGGTATCGATAATTTCTAAGATCATATTTTTTTTTATAAATTACTAGCTTTCCGCCCGCGGCTTCGCCCGCGTGGAGTTCGGTTATGTCGCGCTTTTTAGATTTCCCTCGGGAACATCATATTTTTCCGGGATAAAAGGTAGCCTATGTTCTTTCTCAGGGTCCAAAGATTGTCTGTGCCAAATTTCATCACAATCGGTTGAGAGGTTTAAGCGGGAAAGCGTAACAGACAGACAGACAGACAGACAGACAGACAGACAGACCGACAGACAGACAGACAGACAGACAGACAGAGTTACTTTCGCATTTATAATATTAGTATGGATAAACTAGCGCTTAATCGCAATCCCGCCGATGGTAAGCAGTGATGCGACCGTTGGTGGTAAAGCGCTTTAGTTTATTAAGAGCCTATTCACTCTAGAACTGAGGGAATAGGAAGGAAGACGGCAGTTGAGCGAGGTAATGCAATGTTAAACCCAACAACACGACCAACGATGCCGCACCAGAGGGAGATAGAGGGAGAGGGGGAACTGAGAAGTTCTTTTTCTTTTTAATATAGTAAACAGACTAAGGTACTACATATATCGTATTCGTTGCTTCAATATCTCTCTTTATTAATTTCCCTCGTGACCTCCTTCATCCACTTCTCTCCCAGCATTGGTTTCAATAATCCTTGCCAGATGTTCCTTTTATTTTTTTTCTCATTACAAGTCAGTTGTCAAGTAATTTCGAAAAAGCTGTCGATTAGGAAATTAGTATCCCGAAACATAATTAACTGTCAACGGGGAGCGCGGTATCCGTTTCCGCTGTAGCGTTCTATTTTCAAATTCTCTGACGTTTCTCACCCTGCTTCGATATAAAAAATGAATATTATGAGTTATGTAATCATGTCATTTATGTTTTAAGAATTCTGGTGAAAAATTCTAGTAGTTTTTTTTTTAATTCTAAGGCAAGGCAAAGGCCGATTTATCTTGAATGCGATTTCTCTTCTTATTGTTTCTAATGGTTCAGTAGGGTCAACCTTCCCTACCATATAGTTCAAAAATATGCGGAAAGTGGTATGTTCAAGAATATTTGAAGTCACGGATTGTGATGATGATGATGGCTGACCTCACGTTGCAGATTAAGATATTTTCTCATGTAATCCATACTAATATTATAAATGCGAAAGTATCTCTGTCTGTATGTCTGGCTTACACGCCAAAACTACTAAACCGATTCAATGAAATTTACACACAGGTAGTCTAGAGCCTGAAAAAGGACATAGGTTATGTAACATCCCGCTATGAGCAATAGGAGCAGAGCAGTAACAAAAAATGTTGCGAAAACGGGAGCTGACGCAGACGTACTTCATATTGCTCCCATTATTTTAACAGGCGATTATTTTATATCAACTGAGCTCTTTATAATTTACGGGAACCACCGTGCGCTGTAAGCTGAAGTCCACGCGGACGGAGTCGCGGGCAACAGCTAGTAGAGTCCATACTAATTTTATAAATGCGAAAGTAACTCTGTCTGTCTGTCTGTTACGCTTTCCCGCTTAAACCTCTCAACCGATTTTGATGAAATTTGGCACAGACAATCTTTAGACCCTGAAAAAAAACATAGGCTACCTTTTATCCCGGAAAAAAATTATGTTCCCGAGGGAAATCTAAAAAGCGCGATATAACCGAACTCCACGCGGGCGAAGCCGCGGGCGGAAAGCTAGTTATAAATAACTTCTAATTCAACTGGCTGGAAAAGCCTATAATTCTATCATCAAAAGAGTTCCGAATTTACGATCCCCCGCATATTCATTCATCATAGCAACAGCAATGATGACACATTAATTATTCTAAAATTATACAATGATGTATAATTTAATATTGTTCTATCATTTTTTCGGTGACAGCCGCAGTATTTACATAGTATAGCGGTCACGCATGCAATCAAATTGGGGTTAGATGTTAGATATGAAGTCGTGGTGGCCTAGTGGTTAAAACACCAGCCTCTCAAGCATGAGTCTGCGGGGTCGATTCTAGGTCAGACAAGTACTAATGCAACTTTTCTAAGTTATATGTACTTTCTAAGTATATCTTGGACACCAATGACTGATTACAAGGTGAAGGAAAACATCTTGAGGAAACCTGGACTTTAAGTCTGAAATCGCCAACCCGCATTGAGCAAACGTGGTGATTACGCTCAATCTTTCTCTGTATGAGAGGAGACCTGTGCCCAGCAGTGGGACGATAAAAAAAGGTTGATGATGATGTTAGATAAGACTGGAGAGAAAATAACGAAGTAAGGGACATTATGTGTATCAATTATGTAACTTACATAAAATGTCAATTGATAGCAACGTCTTCCATTTTTGACAGTGTCTGACACTGTCAAATATTTCCAGTCAACCTTGAGCCTTAATGCTTTAGGGATAAAGTTGAAAATCTAATAAAGTAATTTGACAGATTGTAGTAGCTCGATATGCTGTCGTGTGTACATTCATTGCGTAATTTACGTTGTTGAGCGGATGACCTTTTCAAACGAACGCAGCAGTGGATTAGGAATTTCCTTCTAACTTCTCGGTTTGTGATTTAAAAGCGTGTTTTATGATGCAAGTCATACTGATAAGCGAAATAGTCAGCCCTTTTGAACAAGATCACATTCTAAGCGAGTTTACCAACAATTAGCCAAAATAAATGTTCGATTTTTAAAATCTAATAGAATAAGGATTTCAAAGCCGCTTTACACCTGCCGATATTTTACGACGGACCGTGTAAACGCTATCTAAAAGTTTCGTTGCCCATTTTATAGCTCTATGTTAATTCTAAGTTAATTATACCCATGAAAATTTATAAGGCTGGCGCACAAAATTAATATCTACCCTACGGGGTGCCTTTATAGGCAGAAATGGTAAAACGTCGTGTTTTTTTTTTCCGTTTTTACGATTCATTTTAGAGTTCTTTTTTTACACGCATGTGACAGTTGGTCGATTCAAAATGTATTCCTTTTTCTATTGTTGTTTTCTTTTTTTTTTTTAGCTTTTGTGTGCCGATGTTGTTAAAGGTTAGGTTTAGGTAAGCGGAACGAGGATTTAGTATCGTGGTCATCAATAAAGTAGATTGTAACGGTTGTTACATTGTATTTGCAGTAGATGCCAGAGTTGGTGCTAGATTAGAGCATCTAATTTTTTAAATGGCGCCGATTGCCTTTATAGGCAGAAATGGTAAAACGTCGTGTTTTTTTTTTCCGTTTTTACGATTCATTTTAGAGTTCTTTTTTTACACGCATGTGACAGTTGGTCGATTCAAAATGTATTCCTTTTTCTATTGTTGTTTTCTTTTTTTTTTTTAGCTTTTGTGTGCCGATGTTGTTAAAGGTTAGGTTTAGGTAAGCGGAACGAGGATTTAGTATCGTGGTCATCAATAAAGTAGATTGTAACGGTTGTTACATTGTATTTGCAGTAGATGCCAGAGTTGGTGCTAGATTAGAGCATCTAATTTTTTAAATGGCGCCGATTATTTTATTCAATTTTAAGTTAAGTGTATCTTTTTCGTAAAGTAAAGCATAGTAAAGGATAGTAGATAACATTTTAGTTTAATCCTGTCAAATTAAGATACTCCATAGACAGTTTAGACGCGATTATAAACATGGCGACTAAAAATACGCCAGTTTACGTCAGGAGTGCACTAATTTGACAGGTCTAAACTGACATTTTATCTTCTGTCCTTTTCTTAATGAAATATAAAGAAAAATATGCACTGAACTTAAATTTAATTTAGTTTGTGAACAACAGAATCGGGGTCAATGTCTTTCCTTTAGAAATGATATTTTATATACTAGCTTTCCGCCCGCGGCTTCGCCCGCGTAGAGTAGTTATATCGCGCTTTGTAGATTTCCCTGGGGAATATTAATCGGGATAAAAAAGTACCCTATTATTTAATACGGACTTTTAACTATACGTCTGCAAAATTTCAAAGCAATCGGTTCAGTAGTTACGGCGTGAAAGCGGAACAAACAAACGAACAAACAAACTCACTTTCCCATTTATAATACTTATAAGTAAGAATTGACTTTATTCAGTTAGATTAGATTCCGCTCAAAGTTTTAAAAATAAACTTCTCGATACAGAAAGTTTAGGCCGTTCATTGGCGTTATTATGTACAGAAGTAGAGATCTAGATCTATGTTCAGCAGTGATGTAAAGCTAACCAAGGATTAGATACCAACAATCATTTATCAACATCAAAAAGCAGGTCATTCATAGGGCATTTAGAGCAGAGAGCCTATTTCCAGCAGTGGATCAAGAAGGATTTAATGACGAAAAATTTTAGCAAGCAGAGAACCCCAAGTTCCAACCTCCACAAGATCCTCAACAGCCTCTCCAGCAGCTTCTAACCCTGAACCTCTCCGCAGGTACACGAGCTGTGTGACAACTTCTGTCACCGCTACATCAGCTGCCTCAAGGGCAAGATGCCCATAGACCTGGTGATCGACGAGCGGGAGTCGGCGCGCCCGCCCGACACCAACGGCGAGCCGCGCTCCGCCCCCGACAGCAGCCACGACGGAGCCTCCACCCCCGATGTCGTGAGTACCCCCTACACCAAGTCCCATCTGATTCAGAGGCGTGATCCCCAGCTTGCACCCAACTCAACCACGAGTTACCTCGTGCACCCCTGCTCTTAGTTTGGCCATTGCAAAAACGAAGTATAAAAAGGGGGTGCTCGCAGAATAGTTTTAAATTCCCGCCTCCCTCGTTGTAATGTTGCGCTCGGCGACTCTGTGCTGGAGACCAGTTCTTTCCGCTTCTCGATGGTCCCCACAGCGTCGCCGAGCGCGCACGCCCCCGGTGTCTCCCAGACCCTCAGGCCTCCCCTGACGGTCGACGAACCACCGCTAGTTTAAGTTCCTCTAGATCAAATCTTCGTTTTTGCAATTGGCCAACCTCTAACACTGTACGATTCAATTAAAGTAAATAAAACTATGATACAAAGAAACGAAAATTTCCAAATTATTTTTCATATCAACGTTACAGTGAAGGGGTGAAATCGGGTGCGATTGAACACTATGAGAAATAATAATACGGCGTTTTGTATATTTTATTGATGTCGCGGAGGTCCGCACAGCACGTGTTTAGATTTGTTTCTACTTTAGTGTTACGCTGAGTGGACATACGCGCCTGTGTCCATGTTACTATTATTTTGCACTGGAATTTATGTATACGATTGAAAAAAACATACGTATAACGTTGATTGTAATATGTGTATACTAATAAATACTTTTAAGTAAATAATACATTCAAGATATGAGTTGGAGAGCCGTTGGTCTTGTCTTGAGGCAGTTAATACAATGCCATACAAAATATTAGCATCGCGTTTCGGAGCTTAGATTTTAAAACGTAATTAGATGTATTAAAAACCTATTGGAAAACGAAGTATACGTAAAAATACAACTTTAACTTGCCTAAGTGAGATAATAAGGACTAATTAAGTGTTTTAAATTATTGTAATTGATTTAACGGTGGTAGTTGCTAGAGTGTTATTGTTTTTGGCTAGTAAATACAAACATGATACGTAAATAGTTGATATTTTACGTTTACTAAGGGATAGCACGATTAACTACATCTTAGTTAGTGAAAAAAAGGAAAAAAAATACGTACACAGTATACGCTAGTTGTAAAGAATGTCCGTGTGATATGCTCTACTCTTGTACATATTTACTGTAGTTAAGCATCTGCTTTATTACAAATGTACAGATAAGAGTAATTATCATAAACGGATAATATATGTATGTGCGTTAATGAATAGAAAACTAGATGCTTATACAGAATAAATTAAAATTAATCGTGGCGTTCATTGTGTTGCTGATATTAAAAAAGTTAATGTGTACATTTATCCCCATTCTCCTCTCGATTTTAATATAAAGTAAAAATAATAAGAATTAAGTTTCGCTGTATTTTTATACAATGCGTGGAAATTTTACAGATTTTTTTTTCCAATATTTCGGATCTATGCTTTGCTTTTTGAGTCTGTGGTGTCAGTTTCGTCACCATAGACAATTGTTTAATATTTTAAGGAATATTTTGGGCGTTGAGACTGAATTGTTTTGTTTGTGTTATATAATTATTATTTTCCACAATTGTTAACATTGGAAGCCATACTTAACTTATGTAAGAGCGCGGGTTCGCCCGCACATGTTAACTTGGGGACGATTAATTCTATCTAAAACAATTATTAGTTATTTTTTTTTGTCTGTATATGAGTTCTTTTTAACATATAAATTTTTCTGTAGTTGTTTGTCTAAGTTTAGGTTTTTAGAATATGACGCGATAGTGTTCCGTGCTTCGGGAGCTATATTTTTTCTTAAAAATCTAACTCTTAATGTATTATAATGCTAATTGGTGTACGTACATCTTGTATGTCAACGTGATTATAATTTTATAGTTTTATTTTCTGAACGGATTAAACAATAAAATGTTCTGTTTGAAATTAATGCGAGTTTATTTTCAAAGAAACCATTATTAATAAATATGACACTTTAGGATGAACGAGAAAAAACATATCCTACATTTTTTTTGCTTTTTGAAGAAAAAAAAAAACATATAAAAAAAATATTTGTTAAATTTTAGGCTTAGATTTTGAAGTTTAGTTTTTCAATATAATTAAGACTGCTAATCTGAAAAGCAGCTAACAAGACAGTTTGGTTAAATTTGTTACTAACCGAAAACACATTGGGTATTGAAAAAGGCTTTGATACGTAGCTTCAGCAATGGACTATTAGTGCTCAAGGATCCCTGACCAGAGTGACAATACTCTATGCATATGCAACAGGTGTAGGTACGCTTATCTTCCATATTAAATAATTAGAAATCACAAAATAAAATATATTTAACGGCCTTTTGTGAGTTTTTTGTCTTTGGTTTTCGTAAGCTTCCAAAAGCCGGGGTCCTTAGAATAATTAAAGTAGGATGTATGTCAATATACCTTCTACAGACTACCACAATAATAGATAAATTAATAAAAACAAATAAATTGTGTTTTAGTATGAATAATAATAATTATGTTATTATTAATAATTATGTTAGGTATATTTTAATATAATCTGGAGGAAACCTGGAATCATCAACCTGCATTAAGCAAGCGTGGTGATTACGCTCAATCCTTCTCTGTATGAGAGGAGGCCTGTGCCCAGCAGTGGGACAACAAAGAAAATCTTTAAAAAAAGATCTTTTTTACACCCACAAGGAAGATGACAGTAAAGAAACACTAAAAATCATCACCTGCCCTCAAAATCCCTGAGAAAATATTCTCAGTGAAATTTTCCCGCCAACAATACCGCAGTTTTATCATGTACCGTATTTCTTTAAGCAGTTGAGATCCCCCGGCGCGTGGGAAAAGCCGGAAAATTGTTTCTTTACGACACTCCAGCCTCTAATCTCGAGGAGGGGAAGCGACCATTAAAATATACCCAAAGTATTGACAATCTGATGTTTTATTATTTTCTCCTTTTGAGGTTTTTGACAAGTGGGGTGTTAAGGAAAATCTTGGCGGGAAAGATAATTTGGGTATTATGTTAAAAGGTATTTTTAACAAAGTGATTTCAAGGTAGTGTGCCTGATACCTGAAATGAATGGGGTTTCATTTTAAAGGACAAAATTAAGTAGTAAAAAGTAACTTCTCATTATAATAAGTACAAGAAAACTAAACGCTGTAGATCTTAAAGTATTTAGGAGAAAAGAAATTTGGAGCACGTAAAGCTTATTAGATGTTATAAAAGTAATCTTATCTACCAATCAAGCCAAAATAGCACTTTAGCTCAAACGAAATACAATCTGTGGTATTACGATAAATATTAGAGACAATACACCTAAGCCAATAGCACTCAATTAAGTGGTACAGGATTTAAAATAGACAGTTATTAGAGAGAAAGCAGACACACACGGAGCTGAAAGCCAGCCTCAGAAAGGAGAAGCAAGTGAAAAGGAAGAAGATGAACAGAACAACAATATGTATCATAATAACCAACCTCAATGTTAAAAAAATCGTTGCCCCATACTAGGTATGTGGTATGTATCCCGTATCGTGGGTGCGTTTACAAACATACAAAGTCACATATATGCCAGCAAACAACCAGAGCCGGAACACCTAATTGTAATCATACAAATGATGAACCTGCTACACACAGCCACTGCGTCAAGCATATCATCAAGTTATTACACTTCAGTAGATGCTCCTACTGTGGATAAAGCAGTCAAGTAAAATAACACTACAAACAGTAAAACACATAATTCACAAGCAAATTATCAACCAGCTCCTACTTGAACCCATAACAATCAAAGAGGAACAGCCACAGCAGGCAATCACAATTACAACCAACAAAATTAGTACAACTTGTTATTCATGACGGTCTCCAGAAATAACAATAATTCGACACAGCGCAATATGGGGATATCCCATGAATTATGTATGGGAGCAAGAGTAGATATAATAAAATAGGGGACTTGGGACAGTTGGGGACAAAGCAGGGATTTGGACTGGAGACGATTCGTCACGCGTCCGTCATGGACTCCTAACACTTGCTTTAAGGTTTTTTTTTTGTTAGAAGAATTTGCGTTGGAGTTCTGCGTAGAATTATCTTGATAGAATCCTTTCAATGAAGCATTTTAAATCTAAAATAATTTGACTCTTTTTAGTGAAAGCAATTTGCGGAGAGTCAATTTGATGAATGATAAGCAACAATATGCATTCTGGACTGCATGGTAGGGTTGATTTTCTGGTTTTAAATTACACACACACACTTCATATATAACTGGCACGATACTCATCATCATCATCTCAGCGTTAATCCCAGTCGAATCCGAAACTTTTTCAGCTTTAGAGTCTGGGATCCGCTTTACCAGTCTAACTGCTGATTTTGGCTAAGCTTCGATATTTTCCGTAAAGCGACTGCCGTCTGACCTCCACAACCTGAAGGCGATATCGAAGCATTGCTGTTAGACCAATTGTTGGACTTTTTGAGGGCTCCAACAACTCGTAACGACTGTCATTAGATGTTCGTATGGCAACTGGGAACAACGGCCTTTCCGAGGCACGACCAGACCAGTGCAAATATTTCATGGATACTAATATTTTGAACCCGCGTCTCCTTGCGTGACGGCCGCGTTCGCTACCGTTACGCCACGGAGGCATTCAATGTCTGTCTTGGATGATACTGAATCTATTTAAATCAAGATGTTAAAGAGCGATGATGCCTTCTTTACATTAATTAGTTAAGACAAGGTCCAAAATTCCTTATATATGATCGAAAAAACACTCCTCAACTGGATGTATATATATATATCTTCTTATTTCTGCACTCCAGATAGGTACTGAGTTTATCAACTTCTTCCCGGATGTATAGTTTGTTCACGTGTATACATAATATGTCATTTGTTTTTAGACATATAACTGTCAAAACAAAAGAGTTCTTACCACTGTTCACTGTCGTCTAGTCTTGTCTATGACACTTTCATCCCGGATATCTGTGTTCTGTGTTCATGTTCTTTCACAATACATATGTCACATCATGTGTCTGCCATAAAACTTAAGATTTTTACAATTGTCTTTACCCCTCCTGTTGGCTTTTCACTTGTCTTTGTCATCTTCAGACATCTTCATGTCGGAAGGAGAAATATATTCATTTTAGTCTCGACTATAAGACATAACATTATATTATTAGACAAAAGGGTATTTATTATTTAAGCCTGTCGTCTGGTCAATTGTCTAACCCACCTTCCCGGACATTAAATTTCAAGATATTCCAACAAACACCATTAAAATGGGATCTATTAATAATGAATACCATCGCCCCGTTTGTGATGCACATCGCTTGCGCAAGCGCATACTCATTAGTCTGACTGCTTTACAACATTATATATCAGCATCACTTTGCATGACATGGATCCGGCGTAAATAAAGCCAGGCTTTTAATTAATGGAGACAGTTTTGGTTGGAGGAATCATTTGTATGTATTTTGTATGTGTCTTGGGTGGGCAGGGGATAAGAGATAATATTAAAATGTGAGTGTTACAGACTGTTAAAGATCGATATGTTGGGCTTCCTCATTTTGGTGATTCAATGGCTTTGGTAATACAGCAAAATATACGTTCTTCTTCTAATTTTTAGACAGTTCACAGTCTGATCTTAGCTTCAGTCAAGAGTATTTGACTAGTTTTTGACTTTGTTTGTCACTGAGATGGTCTGACTAGTTTTTGAACCTCTTCACGGAAGTGCCTTTTTCAAAGACTAAATCCTTCTTTGGCTTCAGGTAAGATGTATTTGAAAATAGAATGCTTTTTGGCAAGACTGCCATCATTATAAACGAGGGTCCTGACATTGAGCCCAGCATTATTTTAGTGCTGAAATGATCCTCAATTGGACCTCAATCACCCGCGAACCGGGTTAAGTAATTAACACTAAAATGCCTCCCGTCCAGACTGGCCTATAACTCGGATTTAAAGACTGAACTGTCAATTTTGGCGCCAAAACAGCAAAAAGACGCCGCCTGCCGGTCGTAAACCGTCGCTTTCAAATCTGGAACGCGCTTTTATTGGCCAAGAGCTGACCAATAGCGTCGCGTGAGCAAATTTTATGGCCACTCATTGGTCGTCCGGCATTTTCTTATTTACGACTATCCTAAGGATCGCTCGCAAAATTTCTATTAATAAATTAGTCGTAAACTGTTTGAAATTTATTATCATTGCATTTCAGCGTAATTATTTCCTTTATAAGAATAACATTATTCCTTGTTAGCAAGGAAAGAGGTGGTTTATTTTTTACGAATATTCGTTTTAAAGCCCGTTTGAATTAAATTTGGATACTACATTTGATCTGTAAGGTAATGAATTTTGTTTGGTTTTCTTCAGAATGTTTTGAAGCCATTTTTGGGACACGAAAATGGTCTTTAATGTCTTTACAAAATCATTTAGGACTGCTGCCTTGAGTCAATAAGCTTTACAAATACATTAAACCAGATTGAATACTAAACTGTTTTCATTAATTAGGATTCTTTCTCCTCTTCTTTTTCTTCAGCCTATAGAGGTACAGTGCTGGTCCAAAGCCTCAAGGTTTTCCACAATGACCAGTCTTGTGCTGTCCGCATCCATGGGCTTCCCGCGACTTTCACCAGGTCCTCAGTCCACTTTGTTGGAAGCCTCCCTATGCTGCGTGTTCCGGAGTCTTTCTTGTAATACTTTTTATCAACAACTCCTAGAATGCCAATCTCGTCTGTTTGTTTTACCATTACCGAAGAAAGCTTAAAGAACTTTTTTTTCTCTTTTTACCTGGTCATCATAATAATCCTTAGCCATATTTTTAACTGGTTATAAGTGCCCTTTGTTTTTTAGAGGAACAGGGCGTTAAGTTCATTCATCCTCCATGGAAAAGGGACTTTTTTTAAAATAATTATTAACTAGTGCTTGACTGCAATACCGCCTGATAGTAAGCAGTGATGCAATCGTTGATGGTAAAGCCCGCAAGTAGTAAGCCTATTCGCTTAAAAATATTAGTGAGGAAGGAAGACGGCAGTTGAGGGAGGTGATGCAATGTCAAACCCAACAACACGACCAACGATGCTGCGCGAGAGGGAGATTAATTTGGAGACCCTCCACGATCAAACTCCCGACACAATAACATTTGGCGTATCGTACCTGACACACATCGCAACCCAACTGCTCAGATCCGTCCTCCGTACGGCTTCACCAGACATTATGCCGGAACACGACGAATCGCTTGGCGGTTAGACTTTGTCTTTGACTTGCCAGATGATGTTGAGAAGTTTTATGTTAGTTGCGCGGGAAATTCTGCTTGCGAGATGTAGCCCCTGTGTAATGTACTTATGACACGTTGTTCGTTGTTCTTTGAACTTCAATTCTCTTTCATTTTCACCATCCGTTACCCCTCCTAAATTTTCTTTCTAAACTCCCATTTTTTTTCTTCAATTCGTTCGCAATGCTCAATTATTTCAATATAATCAAAATATAGATTACAAAGGGGATCGTTTTAGGTATTTTTTCGCAATAATAAGCATTCCTGCTGTGCTTTCATGTGCTCCGGTACATTTGAAGGCCACGGGGCGCCGACGTCTTCATCTGTGGATGATAAATGTTCAGAAAGTAGATGGAATTGTTTTGTTACGTGTGATTTTGGATTAAGTAATGTGGATGGATTTAAGATTTCTTTTTTGTTTATTTGGGATGGATGACTGTAGAATCGAGTGAAAGGTGAAGCACAGTGGAGTACATACTGGTTTAATTGAGAGGAGGCAGAAATATGATGGCCATAATCTATTTATATTTGTACGCTTCTTAGCATAACATAGCGACCTATAAACATAAATTTAAGAACTGTATTCACTACCTATGTTATACAAATAAAATTCATTTTGATTTTGATAATATCAAAATGTTCAGTAACACAGTATCAGAAACAAGCGCTTTAATTTTGACAGTTAAATAACACTGGTTACGTTGATGAGTAGATTTTTCCAAGATACTTCTTCTTCTTCTTCAGCCTATAGATATCCACTGCTGTACAAAGGCCTCCCCCAAGGCTTTCCACGATGATCGGTCTTCTGCTGCCCGCATCCATCGGCTTCCCGCGACCTTCAGCAGGTCATCGGTCCACCTTGTTGGGGGCCTCCCTACGCTGCGTCTTCCAGTACGTGGCCGCCACTCCAGAACCTTACTGCCCCATCGGCCATCGGTTCTACGAGCGCTGTGTCCTGCCCACTGCCAGTTCATTTTAGCGACTCGAAGAGCTATGTCGGTGACTTTGGTTCTTCTGCGGATCTCCTCATTTCTGATTCGATCACGCAGAGAAACTCCGAGCATAGCTCTTTCCATTGCCCTTTGTGTGACTCTGAGCCTTCGTATGAGGCCCATTGTGAGCGACCACGTTTTAGTTCCGTAAGTTATCACTGGCAACACACAGCCGAGCTGGATTCGACGAGACACCTCTTTCTGGAAGTTGGACCTTTTTTTTTTTTTTTTTTTTTTTTATACGAGTGAAAATGCGTTACGCACCGTACCCGCCGCTAGCTAGGCGACAGGCGTGTGTGGGACTCGCCCGGCCGGAGCCGGGAATACCCACTAAAAACACTCGGTTCCCTCGAGCCCTGCGTTGAGAGTGACCCGGGCTCGGCCCGAAGATCTGACTCCGGGCCACTCTCAGGGCTTACCGGCCTAATGTAGGCCGGTTACCGCGCCTAGGGAGGATTACCCGGGAATGGATAATCCCCAGACGTGGTGACCAGTGCAATGCGCGTGCGGGAGCTACCCACACACGCTGGTCACACTCGGGGGCTAAAGGAGACGGGGGTTCGTCTCCCGCCTTCTTCGCCCCGCCCGTCTACGCCGGATGGGAGCGGCAAGAGCATTCTCTTCCCGCTCCCTCTCCGCTGCCTCCTTCTGCAAGAGGACGGTCTCGCAGAAGGAGGACCTACCTAGTTGGACTGTTTGTCTCAGGTATATATACTCGTCAACAACTTCGAGTGCAGAGCAACCAACTAGAATTGGAGTGGGTGCGACATGAGAGTTCGACATAGAGGCAATAGATTTATCCATAATACTTGACACGTGTTTCGGGTTTCGCATATACATAAAATTATTTTGTATATATGTACAACTTCTAACATCAACCGTTGGGCAAGTGCCCAATAGACACAACACCCTTCTGGTCGGAGCATCCTCCTTTTTTATGAAGGATACGTGACTCCCTGTTACCATGCTTCTAAATATGTTACAAATAGTTTGACATCAGCATCATATAACATAATTGAAGATATCAAAATGGGGAGACTTTTATTTACTTCTTTCATCATCATCAACCTTGATATCGTCCCACTGCTGGGCACAGGTCTCCCCTCATACAGAGAAGGATTGAGCGTAATCACCACGCTTGCTCAATGCGGGTTGACGTCAGACTTGAAAGTCCAGGTTTCCTCAAGATGTCTTCCTCCACCTTCAGTCATTGGTGTCCAAGATATACTTAGAAAGTACTATATAACTTTAGAAAAGTTACATTGGTACCTGCCTGACCTGGAATCAAACCCACCACGACTTCACTTCTTACTTTTTTACTTCTTTTCTTTTAGACTTTTAGACTTCTTTATTACTGCTTATCTTAAAAACCTACGCCAAACGTGTCACTATATTTATTTCCGTTCAGTAATTTATATTTTCGTATTTGGCCAATATTTAACGGAATGCCATAAAATAATATAATGTGCATTGTAAGGTTGTAACAGCAGCTTTGCCCTGTGGCGAGCGTGGGCTGAGCTGCGTAGTGACATCACCGCGACCTTTTTGGCGCGAATTGATGAGTCCTACATGAGTACATCCAACGAGTGCTGCTACACTGAGTACATACATACATATTAAGATGATTGTGAGCTAATTTATGGATACTTATGTTCTTCCATTATGGAAGGTTCCTTTCTTTGGGAAACATCTGTATTTTACGTATAGGTACAACGATATTTTTTGTTTCTGCGAAACCCGAAACACGTGTCCAGTATTTTTGAAGTAAATGATCTATGTTACCTACAAAATTTCCTAAAAGATTACATGAAACGATGCTGCCCCAGAGGGAGACCCTTCACGATCAAACTCCAGATACAACAACATTTGGGTGGACAAGTCTGAGCAGTTGTGTTGCGATGTGTGCTGGGTACGATGCACCAAATGCTGTTGTGTCGGAGTTTGATCGTGGAGGGCCTCCAGATCAATCTCCCTCTGGCGCAGCAAAGTTGGTCGTGTTGTTGGGTTTAACATTACATCACCTCGCTCAACTGCCGTCTTCCTTCCTATTCACTCAGTTTTTTGAGTGAGTACCTATGCGTAATAAACTAGCGCGCTCTATCATCAACGATTGCATCACTGCTTACCATCAGGTGGGATTGCGGCTTTTTTTTAAAAAAAAAAACGCCTATTGAACACGTCACTACCAGAAAAACCGTGAGTAACACGGCGTAAAACTCAAGTGTACCGATAACTAAACATAAGGAACATGCCGGAAATTGTACCTAAACATCCCCTGGACGCTCCCTACCCTGGCCATCACGCCGTGACAACAGGGAGCAGACAGGGGACCCCGCTGCGCTATTTGTTGCCAACCGCTAGGATTTCCGCCCCCAATCTTAGGGGACTTGAGAGTTTTTGGTAGCGCATGTGGAGGGAAAAGGAAAATTATGTAATGTGTCTGTAAAAGTATGTTATTTTGGTATTTGGACGTAAAATGGACGTAAAATCGAAATTCTTAAAAAAAAAAAAAAATGAACGAACGAACGTATTGAAAGTAGCGGGACATTTTACAGTAATGAGCCGCTCACTCGTAATCCAAAGAGTTAGAGACGGACAAACAAACAAACAAGCAAACAAACAGTCGTAGTGGTGGTTCTCGGTGGTAAGCCATAACATCGGCTGCCGGCAGAAGTTACCACCCACCAGACAAAGTCTTGCCGCCAAGCGATTCGTCGTGTTCCGGCATGATGTCTGGTGAAGCCGTACGGAGGACGGGTCTGAGCAGTTGTGTTGCGATGTGTGCCGAGTACGATGCGTCAATTGTTGTTGTGTCGGGAGTTTGGTCGTGGAGGGTCTCCACATCTATCTCCCTCTAGCGCAGCATCGTTGTTCGTGTTGTTGGGTTTAACGTTGCACCACCTTGCTCAACTGCAGTCTTCCTTCCTGTTCACTAAGTTTTTTTTTTAAGTGATTGGGCTTAATAAACTAGATCGCTTTACCATCAAAGATTGCATCACTGCTTACCATCAGGCGGGATTGCAGTCAAGCGCTAGTTTATAATTATTAAAAAAAAAACAAACAAGCAAACATACAAGTGAAGCTAATAAAAAGCATGTAATATTAGAGCTTCCAATGTCAGATGTATCTAAGGCCGAAGAATTTGCTTTTTCGTTCTTTGCGAATGAAATGCCTTGTGCCGTGACCAGCATGACAGTTTAAGGTATGTAACTGGGTTCCAAGCGTCCACTGGGTCTTCAACGGCTCTTTGCTCGAAGCCTTTTAAGGGCATATACATACTTACATAAATCTTGGGGATTGCAAAAAAACAAACCTGAATATATGAACTATTCAACATTTCTGTCTAACACGAGTTAGACTGGTTTCCAGTCTAACTCGTGGTAACTTCTCAATGGTAGGCCATAACATCTGATCCTCATCTGTCGTTCCAGGTAAAATAAACTGGTAGTCAGCTGAAGAAACTGGAGTCCGGTTAGACTGGGGGCTGACCCCAAAAAGGTTATTTTTTTAAACTTTGCCCTAGGAATTTCTCCTGTAACGTGGGTGCGTTTACAAATATATAAATTCACATACACAAACAGCCAGACCCGGAGCAACTACTTGTAGGTAAAGAAAGAAAGAAAGAAAATACATTTACTCAGCACAGACTTAAAGACACACAATACATCTAGCATTTATAAATATACATCAGGTAGCAACAAAATAAAATAAAAAACCAATTAAAAAGTAGAATAAAAACCAAACAAAAAGTAAAAAATCCCTGTTTAAAAATAGCAGCAAAGTGTGCCTCGTAGCTGCACCAAAAAGGTCCAATTCAGCAAAAATGCCAGGCAACTAGTGTCTGACGCTGGTTTTCAACTGAACCTGATGTGAGCAGAGGTGACGGATGTAAATCAGTTTTATACAACATAACGCGTATATGCATACTTAAATAAAAATAAATACGTGTTAGATAAAACAAAAAACCAGTATGTGCAAAAATAGTGTGAGATTGACTAATAATAAATAAATTGCTAAAAAACTAATAATAAATAAACTAAGAAAAGAAATACTGTCAAATATAATGTAAGACTTTTGCTTGTGTAAATACCTACATAAATTCATTGAACTACCTAAACCTGTTTAAACTAGGATATGTATACATATAATTACAATCACAGATTAAAAATATATAAAATCCAATCATATAATAAACTTAAAAACTTATTTGCGTTTAGCAAATAAGTGAAAAAAAAATGAAACTAAATGTTAAATAATCAAATTGAAAAAAAAATATAATAAAAATAAATGAAAATAATAATAATAGTAACAACAAATTGAATGGAAAAATCAAATAAACAAAAAAAAAACAAAAAAAAAAAAGTCAAATAAAATCCAATGCAACACTGACACATACTGACAGGATAAGTACTTAAATTATATGATTGAGACATTCAGTGTAACCATGTCTAACTTCCTTTGAGCTTCTGTGAGGTACTGCCGTAAACGTTGTCTAAAGACGACTATGCTGTTAATTGCTCTAATAGGTCATACAAATACATATTTGTTCCGTGCGGGAATCGAACCCGCGACCGATTATGAACTAATGGATAACGGAAATAGAATCCGTGGTATTGGAGCCAAAGCCAATGCATCTACAGTTCGATTGATATCGATTGAACTTAACACAAAAAAAAAACTAAATTAATTTTCTGAAGATTGAACTTTTTCAACCAAAAATTACGATTTATAACTTAATAGTTTTATAAAAAAAATTACACTCATGTGTTATTGATTACCTTCTAAATAAATGTGTGAGAATATTACAGGAATGTAGAAATCAATTTTGTTTTGAACTCAATATAATCACCGTTAGCGCTGCTTGTCTTGATTCTCTTAGTTATTAATGTGTATGAATAAAACTGTGATTTGTCTGTCTGTCTATTTGTTAGTGATACAAAACTGTGATAAAGAAATTTGTTAGCCTGTCTAATGAAAATTAGCTTTTTTTTTGGCAGGAGTGGGAAATCTTCATGGACGCCCAGGCTGCCTCACTAATGAACCAGTCTGGGCAGTGCCGGACTCTTATCGGCTAAAACCTACTCCTGCTTTTGCTCAGTGTCCTTCTGACATGGTCGGAGACCTTCTTTGGCAATAAGTATGTTCTATCTGCGGCAATGAAAATGATTTGGCTCCATGTAAAATACTGATATTCAGCTGCCGGTCAGACTGGTAGCTGACCGCAACGGACCCCGGAAATGGCTAGGCAGATGATGGAATGACTTTGAGTTAGTAGAAGTAGGACATTTTACTCGTCCAAGTAAGACGACAATGTTTGATAATGTTTCTTTTTTTTTTGGAAGAAACTGGGTAATTTTTTAGTGTCAATAACTATGTCGATGTCCTTCATTTCAGTACCTAAAATAACAAAGCAAAGATCATGTCTCAGTTACCCTTCTTACTGTTTGAGTGAAAGAAATCAAAACGTGGGTCCTAAATTTATTACATTATTAGTTAGCACGAGTGAATCCTTGGACATTGGCTAGTATCTCCCAAAAAAAACCCAGAACCATAAAAGCCGACACAGTAACACCAGAAGTGGAAATAGCATTCGTATAATCAAAAATTTCGAAATTTAAAAGTTCAATTATAGAAGGCCGATCAGCTTCCGAACACATCCAAGCACATTTCCTAATTAGCGATTGGTCACGCGCTCGGCGGCAGCTCTTCGGGCTCGTTCGGCATCGAATCGGGCAATTTGAATTTGGAACGGTTGCATACAATGTGCCATACTAAAAAAACTGTTATAAACGTGGACAACTGGATTAGTTTTCATTAAAATGTATCGTTAGGGTTAATTGTGAATGATCGTTGCGTTATTAAATGGCGAATGGAATAGGTTGATGTCCGATTACGACTACCCTTTTTAATAGATATAAATATGAGAAACTAGCTTTCCACCCGCGGCTTCGCCCTCGTGGAATTCGGTTATATCGCGCTTTTCAGATTTCCCTCGGGAACATCAAATTTTTCCGGGATAAAAAGTACCCTATTATTTAATCCGGACTTCTAACTTTACGTCTGAAAATTTTTAAAGCGGAACAAACAAACAAACTAACTCATTTTACGATTTGTAATATAAGTGATCTTTAATTCTTGTCTGTACAGATTATTTTTTCATTAACTACTCCAAGCTATATTATACATTCATATTATGCTTATAAATAAGAAAGATTGTATTTATTCAAAAACCCTGGCTATCATATCCTTCATCAATTTAAAACAAACACTCAAAGAAAAGCTTCATAAAAAGATATCATTACATCAAAGTCTCTATCAATGATAATGAGCAAAAAAAAATTAACAAAGTCAATCAAGATGTCGAGAAAGGAATTCTAAATCAAACGTTGTCCTGTACTTAAATGGCCAACAACACTAAATAGAGTGATGTCGTCATATCAATTAAAATAATTATACCCCCTTAATAAGTGTCAATTCTTAACGAATGTGCGTACGTACGATTTTTATTCACACGTTTCTTAGTGCGGTATTGAATTTGTTAACACACCAAACGAAAGCAAACCTTATGCAGCTCACACAAGCCAGATAATCAAAGAAACATTTGAAAATTTTACGACCATTTTTATTGACGGTTAGTCTCGACACTCATATGTAGCGATTTTAAATGAAGAACATCACACGAGTAGGATGTGTCAATCAGAATTGAACCCTATAAGGAATTAAATAAAGTCTTATTTAGAATCTGCATGCGGATACGTTCGGGGGCGCAGAGGCAGTTAATACGAGGCAAGTCGAAGATGAACGAAGTGGAAGCCATCAAATTTTAATTGTCCGTTAAAATAATAATCAATGAGGCGACTATCACTCGCAAATAGAAACTAATATTGCGAACATGTCCGAATATTCTAACGGGGTTGGTTCTGCTGCAACATTGTGAGGAATTTATGGAAATTCCGACTACTGTTCGTCAGGAGACAAAGATTTCGAAACAGCAGAGACTTTAGCTGTATTTATATCTGGTCTGACAGCTTTACATGAAAATAATCACCATAATGTCAAAATATGCAAAGGTAATAGAGGTCAAAGAGGAGTTGAATATTTATGAATATTTGGCCAAGTTTTCTAACATTCTCGAATGCGTAGTGTAAAATTTCATTCTAATATCCCAAAATATTCAATTACTAATACACTTTAACTGTCATATTTATAACTATTTGATGCAATCCTGCCATTGAAGCGAAGTTAAACCTGTTGGGATTTTTTTAAACCCCTTTTTTAAACGTTGATAGTAACGTCTGCATTTTATTAACTATGTCGAGGTCAGATTCTAATCTAACCGTATGCACCTGAATACTAGTGACAGCAGAGACCACGAGATAATGTGGTTTTCGAGACCCTTCCGTGCTTTGCAAGGTATGTGTGGGTAAGGAGAGTTGGTCACCCATAGCCAGACAACAAGCGTATCTTAACTGGATGGACTCTTAAACATAAAATGAAGTATATTTAACCACCTCCTCAGAGTACCCTCATTCCTTTACTGCCCACAGTAGCTCCCTCGATTTCCATTTCTAATTGAGAATTGTTCGTAGCAGCAATAACATTTTATGATTGATGTGTTAAGCCACGGTTCTTATGGCATTAACTAGCGAAACGACGTGGAACGCGTGTTTTCGGCTTTTAATTGCACTTAAAATACTATTGATGAGTAATGAAGTCGTAATAACGGGGGCAATTAGTGGTTTAATAAAACGACGCTTAAAGATTATAATGTTTTCGTTATTAGAAAGGTTAAAATCCGGCAGAATACTTGCGAAACCCACTGTCATTAGCAATGGGTTTAATTTTGACAGTTCAACAATATTCATTGCGTTATTTACGTTGTTAAGCAGATACGTTTTTTGAATGAATGCAGCAATGGATAAGCTGAAAGCATCAAAATGAATGAATTGAGAGTAAGTTTGTGTTACGCAATTCAGGTGCTGGATCAGTTGCTTATAATTGCTGTGATGATATGAAGTTTTCATAAAACCCAAAACAGTACCAACCTCTTTCTGATGAAACGGTTTAAAATAAATCAGTAAAATTGATTTCCATATAACTTGCTATATATGGAAATAAATTTTACTGATTTAATTTAAACCGTTTCATCAGAAAGAGGTTGATAACGCACTAAGTCACAAAAAAGTCGTTTATCAAGAAGATAGTTTCATTCAAAAACAAGTTTTAGCTGTGATTGATATCCGAACCAATCAATATACAGCTAGTGAATTAGAAATATATTTTTAGAATCACTTTTTTACCACATTTTGGCATGAAATTGGACAAGACGTGAGAACGATCTCAAAGACTTAGATTTTGGCAATGAATACCGCTTTTCTTAAATTGAAATTACTGTTATTCTCTGTCTGATAATCACATGAGACGGTTTACCGCGTCAGAGGCGTTGTCAGTCGTCATGTTCACGTTTTTACGTTCGTACTGACGCAATATCAGAAGTTTTGTAGGTATTATCTTTTCTACTAGACGTTGCTGTTTATTTCAGTGCGTTGTAAGCTGCCAGTTTCGTCTCAAGAATGTCCCAGCACGTGCCCATGCTATGATAATAATAAAATGTTGGCGCATTATTTATTTATAGGCCGTCTCGCGGCTGTCGCTCGTCCGTCTGTCCTGCTTGTACGCTTATGTTATTATATATAAAGTGTTGGCTGAGCGAACACAGAGTAGCGTTCCTTTGTCTCGGCTTTAGTTGGATTGAAAGACTCATTTTTGTTATCCTCTATTTCATTACTATTTATAATCTCACTGTGTTTAATTTAATTTTTGACAGTTGCAATTTTATCGTTGGGTTTTATTGAGCTTTCAACTTCATAGTCGATTTTTCTAATGTCGAATGACGTCACGCCTGACTGGTAATTATTTGCATACCACTCGAGATTCTTAAAACCGCACAAATCTCGCAGTGCGTGCTGTACCATAATATCATACCGGTATTGTTTTGCTCGGCAGAGATGGTCGCTATTTGCGGACGTCTTCCCCCCTCGGCCCGCGCCCCCCCCACCGGCGGTGCCGTCCCCCTCGCTACGGTGCCGTCTGTACATGAGCTATATTTTATCCCTGGCTTGGGCCGCAACGTAAACTGTCAGAATCATTCCGATGAATCTGCAGGCCGTTCAACTTTTAGTTTGAAATTTTAAGAGGTTGGGATCTGTCTGGATGTCTGTTTTTGGATTTCATATTGTGTGTAAGGAACGAAGGATGGCGCATTTGTCATAGAGTATGGTATTTGTGTAGTGAGGATATTTTGGGCACCTAGAAACAGTCCACATGCTTGAAGTGTAAATTCAAATGAGTAATTTCATTGTAAGCATTTACACAGTGTCTTGTCCAGAAATGCTGCTGCTCTACATACCTTGGTTATTACTATAATGTTTATTTCACTCAACAACATGTAATAAATTAATCATAACCCGCCACTTGGCATCTGCCAAAAATTATGAAGCACAAAGTCCACGACACGCTCAGAAAAATTTCAAACTCATTTCAATCTTGAAAATATTGTAAAGATCTTTCTTCAAGACTCCAAGACGCATTAATACATCAAGACCAACCATCTGTATCCCTTGAACAATAGAAGAAACAATACGATTATTTAATCAAACAAATCGCCTTAACGACACGGGGAATGTGCCGTGAAAATGTCATTAACAACACTAATAATTAGATATATATCATCGGAATCAGTGTGACGATGCATTGATAAAACGCCTGTATATATCTCAAACGTGCTTGAAATATGGCGGCCACGTCGGACCCGACAGCCAGTTGGCGCGTTCCAAAACTCCCGCTAATATGCACATGATTGATTTTCGAAATAACTGGTAAGGAGCCGTCTTGTCGCTGCAACGCCATCAAAGCAAATGACTGACTTTTCTAATTTTGAAAAAAGAACATGGCGTTTGTGTGAAATCTGTTTCGAAATTAGAACGTCCAACACAAATTAAAATTGAGTAAATTATGAAGGTATCTTGTCGTGAGCGCGTTTCTGATTCTTTATTTCGCCTCGTTATCTAAGTATGAAGTGTCTTGTTAAAATCGCAGGTGACGTCCACTGTACAAACACTATAAATTATTACTCAAATCACATCTGATGCGCATTTCCCTGTCGCCCACAAAAACCTCATGTATCTTTCTCGATCTTCACGGCACGACAAATGTGTAACAAATAAATTATGAAATCAACGGCCGCGGTTTTTATATCTCACGTGTTATATGATCTATCCCTTTCTTACTAGTTGATTTATCGTATGTTTTATCCCGCTTGCTCGCAGGTTGTCACCGCCACACCGCACTATATCATCGACCGTCGGCTAATGATGACGTGTCTATTTATCTGTTGGGATTTAGAACGTTTCATGCAAATTGCAATTTGAAGTATGACAGTCCAACGCACTTTTTATTGTTATGCTTAATTATTAATTATCGTCAACAGTATATCACGGAGTAACAAAATAACAAAATTAAATCGTCGTAATTCTTTTAAAATGTCATCCGGAGACGGGAACGGACGATAAAAAGATGAAATATCAGTAAAGGAAGTAATATGTTTGGATTATTACTAAAACTTATTCAGTTAGGACTATCAATCTCAGTGTTACACAAGATGTGAGGGAATATCTCAAAAATATTCGAATATATTTCAGTGAAGTTGCGAGCCGTTAGTTTTAAATGAGAGTGTTGCTAATTAAATATGATCACGGTGGTCCCGGCGAGCTCTTTTAATATTATTTCCTCTTTGACGAACTTCCTACTTAATATAATAATTGTAATAACATTCTCTCTGCAGCTACTCATAATAGTGTCAACGTAACATAGGTTCACAAGACAACCTGTTTTATAGACACCTGTTGAATCAACTGTCTTGTTAAGAGAAAGCTCGTAGCTCATTCTAAATTCTTCGTCAATTTAGCACACGATCTACACTTGAGGATATGTCATTTCACTTTAAGTTTTCTTTTTTTATCCAAACTATATCCCACTTCTTATAGAATTTTGCATTTAAATCAAAATTTTGTATTGCACATTTGGAAAAAATACACAGAGTTGGGATTAATGCCAAAATCTTTCCAAAAAACATCCAGAAGCAGCCATCTCCCAATTAATTAGCATGGTGGCTATAATTAGCAGCGCACGCGCAGTCGATAGGTGTAGCTGAGACGTGTGACAGATGGGGACATAGCGTTGGCGCACTCTCCGCGCTTCTTTGAACCGGAATGCTTGAGGAAACTTGGGAGTTAATTAGAAACGAAATTTATATCACCAGGATCTATCATGAGGAGTCAAGGTAGCTTGTTAGTGAACCGTTTTTTGAAGTGACGGACGAATTATCAGATACTTATTTCGATATTAATTTAAAATAATGCAACGCAATAAATATGGGACGGATTTTTCTGAAGATTTTTCTGAAAAGATTTCTTGATGGTTTTTTTTAACAGATGGATCTACTAATAGGACAATCAATTTTATTGTAGGAGTTATTTTTGATTCAGTAGACAACAAATAACATGATAAACCTAATACATTTTGTCGTCATATGAATATTGAGAAGCATCTTAGACAGAACTTTCAATATGAAAAAAAATCGTCAAATTCCATGACATTAAACATAAATCATAAAAGGCTATAAAATAATATTTTGCGTACATTTTATTTTTCCAAATATATCTTGAACACCAATGACTGACTGCAAGATGAAGGAAAACATCTTGAGGAAACCTGGTCTTTTGGTCTAAAATCGCCAACCCGCATTGAACTAGCGTGGTGATTACGCTCAATCCTTCTCTCTATGAGAGGAGACCAGTGCTCAGCAGTGGGACGATAAAAAAGTTGATGATGATGATACATTTCACTAGCTCATGATTGGTCGTCGACGACCAAGATGAAGTTATAAAGATGATGTCCAAACCAATTCACGTCAAATATCCAATAAAAAACTTCACAATTAACTAACACATGTGAGTGTCATAAAATGTGAACTCGTTTACAAAAACAATTAAAACCTAAGATTCACTCCACGATGCGATATAACGATATCTTCATCGACAAACTTATACCAACATCTACCAAGTCCTTAGCTGTCCAAATTATGTCTTATGCTCCTGAAAATAGGAGCTCTTCCGAATCCTGTTACGGTATAGTAAAAGCAAATTGTAAAGTTGTATTTTAATTATATGCTTGTCTCGTACGCGTAGCTGCGATTTAAACCTGTTTAGTGGCTATTGTTTGTCCGTATGTCCCCAAAAAAGGTAGTAACACGATTAGTGACGATCTTTGGACTAACTTTTTCTATGAGTGTAATTAATATTTTATTTGCAAAGTTTTGAGGCGGGCCTTGTTGGATTATATTATCTATATTTTTTGTGTTGTTCTGATAATTTATGCACATATAAATAATGCTCGATTATTATGTTATTGGTAAAAAATTGTTCTCATTGAATTCAATTAAATAAATCATATTGGGAACAGATTTTAAATTTAATTAAATGTATGTAAAAATTTAGCTATCGGCTAAAACCAGTGATACCAGAAAATGTAAAAATCCACTTTGACACTTTCATTAGTGAAATATTCAAGAAACGACTTAAGGATGGAAGCGAATGCGGTTCAAAGTAAAATTTATCCATTATGTATTTAGTATAGGTGAGGTGCGCGCACGCAGCGTGTTGCGGTTAGGGCTGGCACGTGGAGAAAATATGACAGAACACGAAAAACAAACATTAACAAATTATGATTATTTCCAACTAAAGTGAAATATTAAAAGACATTTGGAACAGGAACTCATAAATATTACAAAGCAACACGTTATTTACTAATAGAAGAAGTTATTACATCTCCATACCTACCTTAAAAGTCAACTTACTGAAACATCGTAACCATCCGAAAATTCAGATCAATCCAGCTAAACAATGTCAGAGTCAACCCTGCCGGTGCCCGAATGCTGCGCACGATTCGATCGAAATCTCGCGCGGAACAGACGCGGCGAGCATGCGCAACGTATCTGCTTAACTAAGCTGCACGTGGTAAATAAACTTAATCCGTACGGAACCACTCGTGTGAATTTTTTAGGGTACCTCCGTGAGAAATGTTGCGGACCATTTTGGGTTCTTTAGAATTTAGGTATTGGATTTTTTATTGGAAAGATCTATCTGCAAAGTTTTTGTACATTTTACTTAGTGCTAGCTTACGACCAGATCTTGATCATAAATATGATCTGATTACACCCAAAGCTGACCCAAAAGATTACAGATGCTAAATAGGAAATGAACTTGAGCTAGCCTGTCTACATTTTAAACTGAATATTTACCAGAGTATCGATTCTAAGCTTCATTTTCCGCCTGAGCCCATGAAAAAAAAAAAACAAAATCCTACAAACAAAATTTTGGCTATGACGACCCGCCTCAGCAGAGATCAGCCTTCGGCGAGGGAGAATACTGCAAAAGCGTGCCACCACGACATGGTACAACCTTTAGCTACATAGACAATCCAAGATAGTCCAAAAGTAAGTAATCCAGGATAGGATAGGATCTAGAAGTACAAATTAAAACAGTATGATACTGTAGACTAACAATTATTAGTCATTCCCAGCTCTGTACAGAGAGAAGGAGAAGTAGAGTAGGGGAGATTTAGCCCAGCAGTGGCAACACAGATAATCTTTCTTGTCTTTCTGAAAGCACTTAATGCAACCAAAGGACTCATTCACGACAAACTTAAATCATAAAGCGTATCTGGCAACATTATCTAAACTCTGGGAGATATTATCGTTGATATTATACCTAATAGTACCTACCGTTAGGAACTGTATTAAAGCTTGAATGTAGTTAAAATTGCTTTAAAATGACAGTAAATATTCTATCATAGTATATATCTATATTCTTGTGGTAGTATAAAGATTAAAAGTGTTTTGATGTCTTAATCCTGATTCAAAGTATCTGTGTGCAAAATTTTTTTCAAATTCGTTTGGTAGTATTTGCGTGAAAGGGCAATAAACATCCTCCGACCTTCACTAACCTCCTCAAAAACTGCCGCGTTTATAATGTTAATATTATGAGAAAATATAATAGACACGTATCTACAAAAGCTACAAATGACAAACTGTGTTTGAAACGACGCAATGTAAGCATCATAAATGTCATATATAACAAAAACCCACCTCCCAGAAATAGATTTCAAAAAATAATTGAAACTGACGAAAACTCACAACAAAATTAGAGTTCCTGAATAAATTGCTTCGTCATACTTTCTACCTTACCCGGCGTAAGCTTCCAACTATCAAATGACGTCATAATGAAACAGATAATCCATTTATTTGAGCATCAAGTAGCCGGACCACCAGACCACGTCACGCCTACCCAATACAAATCTGATCTGATGATATCTTTGCGCGTGATTTTTTTTAATTCGCCTACTTATGCCGCTATTCCGATGGAATGTGATAACTTGGTGTTGCCAATTCAAATATATTCCTATTGACATTGACACCGACTGCTTTATTGGTACATAGATATAAAGAGGTCTCATTCGTTGAATGTTAAATTGTAAATTATTCCGGATTTTTGCTTGAGGCAAAGTTATTTGTGGAGATGTTAATAGTTTACCTATCCCGAGTAAATATTGATAGCCAATTTAACATATAATTTGTCGAACATTGGTTTTTCCATTTACTTAACTAGAATATTATACCGTACTTCGATGTTTTGAATAAGTATCCAGTTCATATTTAAATTAGTGGAGTCAGCAGTTGCAAATTCAAAGTGCACCTTTTCCCAAGCTTATTACAAAGAAATTATATCGGACTCAGCCAATAGCGTTAGCCAGACCCCGCAAACCTACAGTTTTAAGGCGCCAAGCCTCAAGCGCGTAATTCAAAATGCAAATATTGTGCACTTATAATGTATTTTGTATTCAAGCGGCAACGATGCAGCAGACCGGCCACGTCTCTCGTCAGTTTTACTGGAGAATCATGTAAAAATCGGCCATTTTTATTCCGTTCGCGCACACCTGATTGGCGGTTCCCATGAGGTTAATTTTCACGAATTTCTTAAAAAGCAATATTTGTCTATGGTCGTGAAGAATTCGCGCGCGACGAGAATATCGCCCCCAGTGAGGTTCGATATTCAAATGGATTTATTGTTTTCCTGTATATTGGCAAGCGTGCAGGTTGTGTGGTTTGCATCAAGAATTATGTTGTTACTTTGACTGAATGTGCGTAAATCCCTGAACGGTTACGGATGTAATTATGCGCCTGTCTTCCTTCATAAATATTTGGGTACGCAGATCTCGCAGAAACACTGTAATGTTTAAGGTATTCAGAAGCATTATTAATGAAATATTCTCTACAGAAATATACTTATCAAAAAGCCCAATTCTTTAACAGATTCACCCAAACATTTGACGAAAACATCAGCTATTTATAATTTACCAACCATAATTGATCACAACACTGGCCCGGCGAAGCGCGAAACCAAACATCTTGCGTTTAAAAAAAATCGAACTACCTCGTTAGCGGCTGATACGTCATTTGAATAAGCCAAGGAGAAGGATAATGCAGAAGGTGCAGTCTGCCATGATAACACAGAGAAAGATGAAGATAACATCAAAAATGAAGCGCCATCTTGGTCTGTTAGTTGGAGATTTCACATCGCTGTGACGAGTTAAGCTTCTGTAGACATATTCTGTGAGACTGCCGTGTATGTACCAGACAGTGGTTCTGTAGGAGCTTCTATAAAAAGGTGCTTCGCCTCTCCTCGCCCCCCGACATCCCCCGCCGCCGTTCATCTAATTTTAACCCGAAGACGATCCAGCACGTGTGCACTTAGTCCTCACCAACTTGAATAAAGTTTCCTTTAAGAGTCGGCTTTTTTTTGTAAGAAAAGATTTGGGTTTTAATTTAGAATAGTTTTGAGTTAATTAGGGGCTTAATTAATGTTGGGAGATATGCTTTATTGTTGGTGTTCCGTGTCCTGTGGTGTCTCTTAGTCTTTAAACTATTTTAGATTGAAATTCAAGCTTTCTATCAAGAGTTCTATTTCTGAACCACTAGATGATACTTTCGAGGCTCAAGACGTAAATCGGGGTTCTATATATTATGACATAAAGAAAAGGCGGTTTTAAAGTAAACAAAACTAAACAACCCTGCCAAAACAAGGCCACTTGAAAACACGACAAGTAACAGACCACCACAGCTTGAGTGCCGTTACCAAAAAAAGATAAAATTTCACCAAAAAAGGTGCATCGATAAAAACAATCGATGAATTCATTCGGACACCGGATCGAAGGCCAGTAGAGATATAAAATTAAAAAGTATAAGCGGACGGAATCGAGTTTATTAAATTTCAAATATTTACCGGTTGATATTACAATTTTAAATGTTTTTCGAGTTGCCGCGACATAGTTGTTCGTCTCGTCAGGTCATCTCTAAGCCGACAGATGGGGCATTCTGAATTCGAATTATCTCTTTGAACCTAAAATGTTGCTATACGGAGATGATTATACTTTTATTTAGCACTCATGATGGTGACGATGGTGACGTCATCCGATTTCGGACGACGATTTCGGCGACTGTCTTCAACTCCAACGATTTTGGAGACTGTTTTCAACCCCGACGATTTCGGCGACTGTCTTCAGCTCCGACGATTTCGGTGACTGTTTTCAACTCCGTCGATTTCGGCGACTGCCTTTATCTCTGACGATTTCGGCGACTGTTTTTAGCTCCGACGATTTCGGCGACTGTCTTCAACTCTGTCGATTGCGGCGATTGTCTTCAACACCGGTTTTGCCGTTATTTAGTACTTTGCGGGCGTTAGCCAGATTAACAGCTAAGACAGTTAACAAAGACATCTGTCTTTTACTATAGTAATAGTAATTGATCTACAAATTGTTAGGTTTTATTTTATCAAATTCTGAAGACCTATTCCCGTACTTGAAATACGTTCAAATTCAAATCGCAATTCCATCTCAGTAAAAATCAATGTCGAAAACTTGTCAACAATTACTGAAGCGACATTAGAGGTATTTTGGACAGATCGAAACTGAGATCTGCACGCTCATTGGGTAACACACCATTGCTATCAGTTGGAATCATTTTGAAGCTTATTGCTATTTCATTGCTCCCTATGTTCTAAAATGTATCTTACGTATTAAAGTATCGATCAGACAAATTCTTAGAAAATCTAGACAACCTGGATTAATCTGTCAGTGTTATAGCTATATAAATATTATCGACTGTTTAGATCTCTTGCAAGAAATTGATGAAGTGGTTTCTCAGCGGTAGCTACCTACAGTGGAAATTATAGAACCTGAGGTCGTGTGTCCAAATTCCCTGATTCATCATGCATCATCATCATTTCAGCTGAAAGACGTCCACTGCAGGACATAGGCCTCCCCCTATAATCTTCAAATTTCCCTGATTAATAAAACAAAATTAATCTTATAATTTTTTTCTGGTAATAACAGCAGCTTAATTGCGTAATTTTTAATTACTGAAACGTATTGCTAATCCATTTCTCCGTATGTTTAAAAAAGATGTCTGTTCAACAGCGTAACTAACGAAATGAATGTTGTTGAACTGTCAAAATGAAACCCATTGCTACTGATAGTGTGTTAAGCATTTACCCTGTGAAGGTACTAAACAATACTAGGATTGCTTCACTGATAGATGTAAAGTCCCTAGATTCCAATATTTATAAAAAACATGTATCGTAGCTGATAGGAGGGCTTCTGTGCTATTTACACCATTCAATGGTTCAATAAAACAGACAATATTGATAACTTCAAGAACTACTGTTCCAACTTAGCATACTAGTGCGGTGAGGGCGACATCTCTTTCACTTTTATAAACTTATTCAAATTCTATAGGTAATGTTCCGCGCTCAAATGTCAACTGTTTCCTCTGGAATATTAAATTTAATCAAATCCAATACGTTCCACGGTCATTTGAGAACACTTGTAGGTAAAGTAATCTTAGTTCATACGTTTAATATATCATCATTATCATCAACCTTTTATCGTTCTACTGCTAGGCACAGGTCTCCTCTCATACAGAGAACATTGAGCGTAATCACCACGTTTGCTCAATGCGGGTTGGCGATTTCAGACTTAAAGTCCAGGTTTCCTCAAGATGTCTTCCTTCACCTTATAATCAGTCATTGGTGTCCAAGATATACTTAGAAAGTACATATAACTTAGAAAAGTTACATTGGTACTTGCCTGACCTGGAATGGAACCCGCACACTCCTACTTGAGAAGCTGATGTTTTAACCACTAGGCCACCACGACTATTCGTTTGATATATGTATTCATCATCAATATTTTTATCGTCCCACTTCTGGGCACAGGTCCCCTCTCATACGAGAACATTGAGCATAATCACCACGTTTGCTCAATGCGGGTTGGCGATTTCAGACTTAAAAGTCCAGGTTTGCTTAAGATGTCTTCCTTCACCTTTTAATCAGTGATTGGTGTCCAAGATATACTTAGAAAGTACATATAACTTAAGAAAAGTTACATTGGTATATTGATATATGTGTATGCTACTACTGGATTTTGTTCACATATATTTAACAAAATTTTAAACATTTGACAGATGGTTTGAAAATGTCAATATTGATGTTATCACAGTACAAGTATAGATGATTTTTTGTACTTATCAGGTAAGTACAATAAAAGTAAAGTCATGCTGACTTTCATTGATATCTATGAAACATGACCGGAATTCAACAAAATCGATTCGAATTAATATCTAAGGCTGTAGACTTGACAACGATTGTACCGAACCTGTGCTACCACTTTTGGTTTTCGTATGACGTAACTGCTTACTTTCTATTCGGGATACCGCTGGGCACGAAAGCACATTAAGCTACTACAATCTGTCAGATTTCCTTATTAGATTTTCAACTTTATCACTAAAGCATTAAGGCTCAAGGTTGATTGGGAATATCTGAGAGTTAGGTTTAGCTTGACCTCCTGTCGTCCGTACATTGAAATGATTCCAATGATGACCATGTTATTGTGACATAATGGAATTGAGATCTGGTTAAGCTAGTAGTTGATCTCATCGTAGTTTGAATATCTTACGGTGATGATGAGGATATTGGATGGTGGAGGATATTGGTGGACTTAGGTCCGTATTCCAGAAGGAAACTCAAGCATTGATCTCTATTTAACCATGCATTACTTAAAACTAGTTTCAACTAATCAAATGGCTTGGAACGAATTTTATTTATTTAATTAAGGTTCGCCAACAGTTGCTACAGATATTTCACACATTATAAATACATACAAATTATTGACTTAAATCTAACTGCACAACCAATTACAGGCAAACACCACATGCTAAGTGCTCTTTGTAAGTTTTTTAACTAACACACTAATAACGGCTGACAAATGTGGATATTGAGTCAGCGTGGACGTCAACCAGGTCGCTGCGTTCGTTTATCAGTTTGCACATGCCAGGTACAGGTGAATTAGCACCAGACACTGTATGGCGAAGAGGTGGAGTTAAGGGTGTTATGGGTTTACGAGGTGGTCTACGTGGGAGTACCACGTAAAGTTGAACCTACATACCAATTGTGGGCAGTCAATGTTTCAAAGTCATGGTCAAAGTTTAAAAGTAATGCTTGAGTTTTGAGTGAGCTTCTGTAATACGGACCTAAGTCCTGGTGGCCTAGTGGTTACAACACCAGCCTCTCAACTATAAGTGTGCGGGATCGTTTCCAGGTCAGGTTAATGTGACATTTCAAGTTATGTGTACTTTCTTAGTATATTTTGGACACCAATGACTGATTACAAGGTAAAGGAAAACATCTTGAGGTAAACTTTAAGTCTGAAATCGCCAACCCGCATTGAGAAAGCGTGGTGATTAATCTCAGTCCTTCTCTGTATGAGAGGAGACCTGTGCTCAGCAGTGAGAACACAAAAAAAAGGTTGATAATGATGATGACGGTGATGATAAGGATTTTATTCTAATATTTTTAGATAGCGAAGTGATTTTTTCCTGGGATTTCGTGTAGATTACTTTTTCTTAGAGATAGAGCTAATACAGCTTAAAGCGTGTCTTATATAGCAGCGGATGAAATGGCTTTTTACTTGTGGAGATGGTATCATCTAGAAAAACTATAATGGAATAGTGACGAACGAAATTTCAAGGTCTAAATCTTCATAGCATAATCAATACAACCCTTGATTATTACAAAAGATTGGATAATAATTTTTACCACTCTTTGGTTCTAAAACAATGAATACTGACTTCGAAAAGCGATATTAATCTGAAACATCTACTTTAAAGTACTTTTTTTATACATTACTAGTTTTCCGCCCGCGTCTTCGCCCCCGTGGAATTCGGTTATATCGCGCTTTTTAGATTTCCCTCGGGAATATCAAATTTTCCGGGATAAAAAGTAGCCTATGTCCTTTCTCAGGGTCTAAAGATTGTCTTTGCCAAATTTGACCAAAATCGGTTGAGAGGTTTAAGCGGGAAAGCGTAACAGACAGACAGACAGACAGACAGAGTTACTTTCGCATTTATAATATTAGTATGGATTGCTTGCCGGCAATCTCGCCTGATGGCAAGCAGTGATGTAATTGTTGATGGTAAAGCGAGCTAGTTTATTAAGAGAATATTCACTGTACTCTTTAAGACACTTAAATTGTAGTCCGACGGGAACACCGTCGCTGGCAAATTGTTCCAGTCCCTCGAAGTACGCGGTATAAAAGACAAGGTGTAAGTTTAAATGTCGCAAGAATATCAGGATAAAAACTAAATTACCAGTCTTGGGACCGATTGATAGAAGTGAAAAATTTATATCATTAAAAAACATAAAATACACAAAAAGCAAATAAATATTACGGTGTCGGGTCAGTACCGCTCACGCGAATGCAATGCTTTTCCCCATCCATCATTTTATTTTTAAATAAACGTTGCCCACACTAGGAATTTCTCTTGTATCGTGGGTACGTTTCATCATTTCAGCCGAAAGACGTCCACTTCCTGCGCCTCCCGCATCCAGCGGTTTCCCGCGACTTTCACCAGGTCGTCGGTCCACCTTGTCGGGGGCCTACCCACGCTACGCCTTCCGGTGCGTGGTCGCCACTTGAGATCCCGTCGGCCTTATCGAGCATCGGTTCTACGGGCAATGTGTCCAGGCCACTGCCACTTTAGTGTTGCAATTCTTCAGGCTATGTCAGTTACTCTCGTTCTTCTGCGGATGTATGTAAAACTCACATACACAAACAGCCGGACCTGGAACAAGAAATTGTAGTCCATACAAATATTTGTTCGGTGCGGGAATCGAACCCGTAAGCGCAGCAGTCGTCTTTCAACCACTACACCAATCGTGTCGACTTCTAACGGAGAAGATGTCAACTTCTCTAAAGAAGTTTACCCTTCAAAAATATCCTATGTGGTCTTTCTGGTTATATCTTCCTCCTCCTCAAGTCGTTCTCCTCATTACTGAGGGTCGTGATGTCCCTGTGGAATTATCTTCTCCTTTACGATAGTTCGCCATCTGTTACGATCCCTGGCCGCGAGTACAGCATCATGCAGATCGGTGTCCAGAGGTAAACAAATTTGGTCGGTCCACTTTACTGGACTGTGACCCCTAGAACGTCGTCCATCCACCTTACCAGTAACTATCAGATGTTCGTGGTTGTCTCCATCTTTACTGGCAATATGGCCAAAATATTCTAAAATTCTTCGAAGGCTGACAGAAGAAAGTCTTATTGTGACACCCAGCTCTCGAAGGATTGATTGATTTGTGCGGAATGTTGTCCAAGATACTTGAAGCATCTTTCTTCAGTACCACATTTCGAAAGCGTCAATACGGTCTCGACCGGCTAACTTGATTGTCCACGTCTCCGAACCATAGCTGATGATGGGAGATCTGATGACTTTCATCTTAGTCCTCCTTCAGATGTTACGGTCACGTCATAATTTGTGTAATTGAGACATAGCATTATGATTATAAACTACTAGCGGCCGCCAGCGACTTTGTTGGCGTGGATTTAGTTAAGCTCCACTCCTATAGGTTGCAGCGTGATGTTATAAAGCCTAAAGCCTTCCTGGATTAATGGACTATCCAACGCAAAAATAATTTTTCAAATCGGTCTAGTAGTTCCTGAGATTAGCGCGTTCAAACAAAAAAACAAACAAACTCTTCAACTTTATATATTGGTATAGATATGTGTGCCAAATTTCATCCAAATTCGTTCAGTAGTTTTTGCGTAAAGAGTAAGGAACATCTATCCTATATAATATGATATTTAATATAATATCACTAGGAAGATTCTCAGAACAGAATTATATATTTTGAAATATAAATTCAAATCTTGAAGTTAAAAATACATCTTAGTCTTAATGGATTTCAAATCACATTTACGAAAACAATCTTTGGATTTATCTTAAAACACTCCAGCTTCGATTTTAACGAAACATTGTATATATGCCGTTTACAGCAATCAAAATTGGTCTTTATGTCTTTATGTTTAAAGTTGAATTTAGTATGCATGATGATGTTGATTAAGACGTTCTGTGTATCTGTTTAAAGATAAGTAAAGATTTCCAAAATACGGCGAGTGAAATTCGAATGTCAGATAGTTTTTGCCTCCTCCGCTTGAATAATACCCTGTGTATAATTATTTCAGCCGCTAATTATTTTTTAGGGTTCCGCTAATTATTTTTTAGGGGAACGAAAATCTGGTGTTATTTATTATTGTTTGTTTGCTTTTCTAACTCCTTTCTTGTTTCAACTTCTCTGTCAGCAGCTAGACCGGTTTTTATAAGACAACTAATGAACAAGCATATTTTCTACGGCTGCAACACAGTCTTCTGTCTTTGAGAAGGAGTGGCCTCTATAGGAAGGAAGTGGAGGCCACGTATCGGAAGACGTAGAGAAACCCCAACAGGGTGGACCGATGTCTTGGTGAAGGTCGCGGTAAGACGATGGATGTGGGCAGAATTAGACCGGTCATTGTGGAAAGCCTTGGGGAGGCTTTGTCCAGCAGTGGACCTCTATAGGCTGAAGAATGAGAAGAGCTTAGATGTCAAATGTCTTCGATCGTTCTTTTCTGGGACATACCGATTTCTTTCATCATAGATATTCAAGTAAATGGTGTAACCTACACGATATCAATGATAATTATGACAGCATGCAATTTCCTTTCAACTAAAGGCTGTTCTTTTATAACGTCTCTATTTTATGTACCATTCAAAAATGCTCTTAAAGTCTTCAGTTCTATCAGCGAGTCAATACTGGTCACCATGTCTCGCCAAGTCATCATCACCTCAGCGTTAATCCCAGTCGCATCCGAAGCTTTCGGCTTTGGAGTCTGGGGTCTGATTTTGGCTAAACTTCAATATTTTCCGTGAAGTGACTGCCATCTGACCTCAACAACCCGAAGGCGATATCAAAGCATTGCAGTTAGACCAATTATTAGACTTTTGAGGGCTACAACAACCCGTAACGACTGCCACTAGATGTTCGTATGGCAACCAGGACCAACGGCATAACGTGCTTTCCGAGGCATTATTTAACTATTGACATTTCAAGTCTATTAACCAACTTACATACTGACAGGAGGCATTCAATACCCTAATATTCGACTACAGAACCCATTATATGTAGCGTGTAGTATGCTTGTCAGTTTTTTTTTAACTACAAACATCAACAAGGAGTTAGGTGACATTTTATGACTTGTTCCAAGCACAGAATGTTTGTAAAAAGTCCAATTTTAACATTCACATGCGACTGTGTCATTCTTTAGTTTAAGGTGTCGTGAATAACTGAATGGAATTAAGTCACTTCGGGTTTATTATTTTAGATCAAGTTTTATTACTTAGTTACGTACTCTTGTCAATTCATCAAAAATAGTCGTTTTATATTCTTAGTTATGAATTGGAAATGAACAGAATTGATGACTGTTGAATATCTCATTTATAAGAGCTATGACTGAGATATGTCGCATTATCTAGGAGATAGTTCAATAAAATAAATCTTAACGAAACACGACTAAAGTCAGGTGCAAAAAAGCTAGTTACGATAAACAACAGTTTTCGTATCAAAATCATTTTATTAAGAGTACGGTACTAGGCGGGCTGAACAGGCAAGGAGGTTTAATGAACGTATCGGTTACGGAGTCGAGTTACACTCGTTAGTGGGTATGTCGTGGCTGCTACCCGTTCATTGTCTCCTGGTACTCTTACGATGATATTTTGTTTTAGTGGTATGGATAACCTGGATTTTTGCCCTTTACGGTTTCTGGAATAAGATTTAAGTAATCTTTTAGACAGTAAAACAGACAGAGGTACTGTTAACATCGACATCACAATTCTTGAAGTCGGAAACTTGATTGAGCGGTTACAAACAGCCGTCATGTCCACTAGCACAATTGCATAGTAGAAATCGTTCGGCCATCCTTGATTGACGTTAGATTTAATTCTGACCGACAGCTATAGATCCCGGCATAATCTACCCACACTCCCAAACAAAAACAAACACAGAGTACACTCCAAACAGTCCCCTGCACGCGTCAACAAAGCGACGACTGAATAGAAGTTGCTTCTGACGCGGTGTTGACGAACCGTCAATTTGTCAGGCCACCAACACCCAGACAGTTTCGAGCTCTCCCAACCACCCGAAGAATGGGCACCGATGACGGCGCACGAGATATATTGGAGCCCCGACGTCCGACGATTAGGCCCCATGCCAACCCGAACACGCCCGATGATTCACGAACGGGTTGAACGAACGCACCCGAACGCGATTGTGTCAATTGTTTTTCTTAAACGGACGAACATTAATTTGAACATGCGGGTTTGAATTTCGAATGTCGCACATTCTATTTAAGGCTAACTGTTTTTGTGATAATAGTTGATTTTCTAGCGAAGTAAGGTAATTAGAAAGTCTCCCAAAAATTGGTTTAGTTTCGGTTTGATTGATAGAGCATAAACGAGTTGCTGGTAGTTGCCAACAAGCCGAGGAACACTATCGCTTCATTGGGACGTTGCGATGAGTACTGAAAATTGATGACAATTCTGAGCAATGATGTGTGCATTTTATGAACGTGGTCTTCAATCAACTCCGGTTGAGCTCTGATGATTCGAGTAAAAATAAAGATGTCCGTCTTAATGACTGGTATTAGACGCTGCTCTTCTATCCCTACTTTTACCATAATCGAGAAAAGAAATGAAGCTCCTTTCAACAGCTTTTTAGGCCTTACTTCGTTCTACGGTGAAGGAAAGGACACCGACCAAAAAGGAAACCGACATGTCCTAGTCAATAATTCGAAGATATGTGGCATTACCAACCAGAACTGGGCACTGGTAGTAGATTACAGGGCACTTCCCCTCGAAGATTGGACTCTAAGTCTAAGCATTTTTTTAAACGACTTTTCGACACTAGGAATTTCTGTATCGTGGTTGCGTTTACAAACACATAAACTCACATACAAAAATATCCAGGCCTGGAACAACTACTTGTAGACATTAGGAATACTATAGGCTAATTATGCCTCCAATACTAAAAACTGCACTACAGAAACGGGTTAAATTGACAAGCAGAAATCTTCTTTTCTTTAGAGTGAATACTACTTCAACTCTTGAATGGCCTCTGTGGTTAGATACCACAATTTTGCCAATAACACGTGTAACGAATTATAGAAATTCTTTAAAAAAATATTTCCCAATAATGGCGGATATCGCCAATGAAGTTGAAGCCATTATGTGGCCACTATGCTGCGATATTTCAATGTTCTTTATGCATTATTTACTGAAGGCACTATTTACTACATAAATCACGCGCTTTTATTTAGTAAACGACACTATAAATAATTTTAAAAGTCCAATGAAATCGCGCGTGACACTTAACTTAGCTTCCCGTCAAAATCCCAAGCAGAAATCAATGTTTTGATCTTTACCTGCAACTGACAGTAATCATCAACAACAAGAAAACAGAACGAAGACGTTCGCATCTCAAATTAGATATAAATTGCGAAATATTGAATCTGGCAACACTCAGGCCGCGTTGACATCGGGTGTGTCAATTATTTGGCAGAGACGCGGCGCATTCTGGGCCATCACGACCAAGAACACTCTTTTGTCACCATTATGATGATCATCGCATTTCTGACCCTACCGCCACGAATTTAGGGCTGAATTTTCAATGTGCTTCCAGTTAGTCTTGAACGAATTCTTGATCGTTTTTTAGCTCGTTCCAATATTAATGTGTTCTTAAATTATTATATTATAAAATGATTATTTTTGGCGGCGGAAATTAATTATTTAATTGGTACTTCCAAAACA
The DNA here is from genome assembly GCA_017933935.1 of Sesamia nonagrioides. Classification (NCBI taxonomy): domain Eukaryota; kingdom Metazoa; phylum Arthropoda; class Insecta; order Lepidoptera; family Noctuidae; genus Sesamia; species Sesamia nonagrioides. Next base: position 342,310 of record JADWQK010000369.1, on the reverse strand, counting down.
CTCTTTTTCCTTGCCATGTGATAGTTAAAAATACTTTCCATTAGAAATATCTAAGCACATCCTGCGTATTCATAAAAAAAAATCGATAAAAAAGAGGGCCGTAAAAAATCGATAACTATTTATATCGATTAAAATACAAATCGAATAGAATACTAATAACGAATTCATATGACCATTTATCATAAGTACGTTAATGAGATCGATGTTCGCGGATCGGTCATTACAATCGGTTTTGAATCGATTCAGCGTTTGTAAGAGACAATGGCCTCCGGGTGTCCGTATGATTTACGCTCGCTCGTTACGAGCGCCGTAATGAGCTGCGCTCGCGCTGTTTAGTTTACATCTTTTCGATTATAAATAGTGATGACTAGATGCGGATCTTTTTCTCGGATATTGTAACTAGCGCGCTTTACCATCAACGATTGCACCACTGCTTATCATCAGGCGGGATTGCAGTCAAGCGCTAGTTTATAATTATAAAAAAATAAAATAAAATATACGAATATAGTTAATGTCATTTACAAAAACCGCTTTGTGGTTTTATCTACTTATATGTAGATACGAAAGTAACCTTCATGATTTTTAGCGTAAGTTTGTGTCTAAAATTGTCAAAAGAAGTATACGATTAATTGTAGTTTGTAATTTTTACTATGTGGATTAATTTGTAAATTTATCCTTTTCATGTTATGTTAGGTTTATTAGCAATAAAATAATTCATATTAATATTGGCGTTTATTTGATCACACCCTAAGTACGGACGACAGTAGGCCAAACTGCCTCAAACTGTCAGATATTCCCAATCGACATTGGGCCTTAAAATTTTTAGATATAAAGTTGAAAATCTAATAAAGAAATCTGATAGATTGTAGTAGCTTGATGTGCTGTCGTCTATACAACACAGAATACTAATTACATATTAAGAATATTCGTACAAGAATCTCACCCCTTCACTGAAAATTATCGATAAAATATCCGACATTTAGTAATTCGGATATTATCTCCACATCACTAGAGTCAGCCATTTCTGTATTAACAATAGTAGGTAATGTTAATCATAATGATGGAGAATCGTCTATGATTGGAATTTATATTTATTTTTCCTTCTTTCTTTACATTATTTTTACATCTTGTTTCAGGTAAGTCCATTTTATGTTTTATAGTAAAGGAGCTGGCAGGTGGTAAAACAAGAAAGAGGTATTGTAACGCATGGTTTTGTTCTGTTTGAGACTTTACAGAATATTGTGGATATATTATTCTCTTTAAAATCATGTATGATAAGTTATTTATTCATAGAGACAAATACACTATGTTAACTGACAGAGGGCGTTCCCGTTAACCCGAAATAGTATAGCATACATACATGCTAAAAAAAATATTTCCATTCGAAAACAAAATGTTTTAAAAATTTTTCCAATAAGAAAATATTCAATAAAAATTGTAAATTGACATGTAAAAGAAACACACTGTACACGCGAACATGAAAGACGGCAACGTCGCAATTTATTTATACATGACGACTACTATTTTGATTTAAAACAGGAGGTTTCAAATTTATTTCCAATTAGAATTTTTTTTATTCGGATTTTTTATGCTTATTTTTCTATGCTGATATTTTTATTTTAATCTATTAATGATATATATTAACGAGTTTAAGGGAACGCCCTCTGTTATTTAACATACTGTATATTGATTGTAGTATCTATAGTTAGTAAAAAAACTAAAGAAACAAAAAAAATGGACACTTCTAATAATACTGTCTCCTTCTTACTTTTCACATCCATTATTGTCAATGAAATGGAGTAAATATCTTATGCAAAATGTGTCAAGTAATTTTAAAATTGGTATTTATTAATTAACTAGCGGCCGCCAGCATCTTCGTTCGCGTGAAGTTAGTTATGCTCTGCTCCTAATGGTCGCAGCGTGATGTTATATAGCCTAAAGCCTTCCTGGATTAATGGGCTATCCAACAAGAAAATAATTTTTCAAATTGGACCTGTAGTTCCCGAGATTAACGCGTTCAAACAAACAAACTCTTCAGCTTTATATATTAGTATAGATTCCTTAAAAACGATTACGGCTATGACTTCTTAACTTAACCATTTTTCTGAAAATATTTCGTGTATATGAAAAATGAAAACCCTGTCCGACCCGTAAGGATAATAAAGGTTAGGTAAACGCATGACCAAATAACATCATCATAGTAACAATACTAGTTAATTTTGAAATAATCTCTTTTTCCCGCGAATTAATTCCAACTTCCCCAAAATTTGGTAATTTTTAAAAAGTGCCAACATTTTGTTTTTGACGGTATAATTCTGAGCGAATGGCAATGCGACCGCGTGCCGCGTGCCCTGCCTCTGTCGCCCGCGCCTGTATGGCCTACCGCAGATGTTTTAAGTTACCTCTTTTTGCTAAATAATATTCATTTTTTTGGGGGATTTTTTTTTTAAGATTAGGCCGGTTTTGTAGGCATTCGTGGAATCAGTTATCGATAGCTAACAATACCTTCACGGGTCGGACAGGGTTTTCTTTACATATTGTATATTTGTTGATTATGTGAAACTAGTTAGCATGAGAGATCATAAGGCAGGCTTTTTTTTAAGGGAATGGGAAATCATCAAGGTTTCCCATTCCCTTAAAGAAAAGCCTGCCTTAACAAAGGTGGGAAAAAGTTCGGCAAATGGGGATGCTATAGCCTTACTAATATTATAAATCGGAAAGTGAGTTTGTTTGTACCGCTTTCACGCCGCAACCACTGAACCGATTGCTTTGAAATTTTTCAAACGTAAAGTTAGAAGTCTGGATTAAATTATAGGGTACCTACTTTTCATCCCGAAAAAAAAAAATGATGTTCCTGAGAGAAATCTAAAAAGCGCGATATAACCGATTTCCGCGGGCCGCGGGCGGAAAGCTTGTTAATAAATATTAAAGAAAAACAGTTTTCAAGCTAATACAACAGCCCTTTCATTTGTTTTTACCACTTGGTCAGAATTTGAGTCATTATTTTTTTAGACAACTCTTTAATCTATCACCAGCTATCTAGTACAAAGTTTTATTACAATCGTACATAACATTATACAGTATGTTAACTAACAGAGGGCGTTCCCGTTAACCCGAAATAGTATAGCATACATACATGCTAAAAAAAATATTTCCATTCGAAAACAAAATGTTTTAAATATTTTTCCAATATGAAAATATTCAATAAAAATTTTAAATTGACATGTAAAAGAAACACACTGTACACGCGAACATGAAAGACGGCAACGTCGCAATTTATTTATACATGACGACTACTATTTTGATTTAAAACAGGAGGTTTCAAATTTATTTCCAATTAGAATTTTTTTTATTCGGATTTTTTTATGCTTATTTTTCTATGCTGATATTTTTATTTTAATCTATTAATGATATATATTAACCAGTTTAAGGGAACGCCCTCTGTTATTTAACATACTGTATAAAAAAAGAAACATTTAAAATTGTAAAATATGCTAGAACTTTAACCCGACGGCTACCATACATATTTATTACAATAAAAGTATTTATATCCCAATAAAATAAAGCAGTAGCTCCAACAACTTACAGAGGGAGTAAAATTTATATTTTCGTGATATATATCACATAAAATAGAGGAATAACTATATATGACAGCCTCCGTGGCGTAGCGGTAACGGACGCGGCCGCTGCGCAGGGTGGCGCGGGTTCGATCCCCGCACAGTGCAGATATTTGTATGCATGAATATGAATATTTGCACTGGTCTGGTCGTGCCTCGGAAAGCACGTTAAGCCGTTGGTCCCGGTTGCCATGCGAACATCTAGTGGCAGTCGTTACGGGTTGTTGGAGCCCTCAAAAATACAACAATTGGTCTAACTGCAATGCTTCGATGTCACCTTCGGGTTGTGGAGGTCAGACGGCAGTCGCTTCACGGAAAATGTCGAACTTTAGCCATATCAGCAGTTGGACTGGTAAAGCGGACCCCAGACTCCAAAGCTGAAAAGGCTGCGGATGCGACTGGGATTAACGCTGGGATGATGATGATGAGAGGAATAACTATATATTTTCTCTAGATTCTTATAAATACAGATAAAGTCAAAACAATGGATCATCGTAATTTACGTTGATATGTATATCCTTGGATGTAATGTAGCTGCAAACGAGACTGAATCTCCAAATATGTCAAACTAGCTGTTGCCCGCGACTCCGACCGCGTGTTGATATAAAATAAGCGCCTGTTAAAATAATGGGAGCAATATGTACGTCCGCGTTTGCCCCCGTTTTCATTTTTTGTTACTACTCTGCTCTTATTGGTCATAGCGGGATGTTATATAGCCTATGTCCTTTCTCAGGCTCTAGACTATCTGTGTACCAAATTTCATTACAATCGGTTGAGTAGTTTTGGCGTGAAAGCCGGACAGACAAGCAAACAGACAGAGATACTTTCGCATAAATTTATAATATTAGTATGGATTTACACTTCCTGTTCTCAATAGTTTAATTTTAACAAAGAAGTCATTATTTTCATAATTTCACCTTTGAGATCTATGATGGATAAGGATCTAATCCCGACTGCTAGAGTTATTGTTACAAGTCTTACCGCCAAGCGATTTGTCGTGTTCCGGCATGATGTCTGGTGAAGCCGTTCGAAGGACGGGTCTGAGCAGTTGTGTTGCGATGTGTGGCGGGTACGATGCGCCAAATGTTGTTGTGTCGGGAGTTTGGTCGTGGAGGGTCTCCAGATCAATCGCCCTCTAGCGCAGCATCGGTGGTTGCGTTGTTGGGTTAAACATTGTATCACCTCGCTCAACTGCCATCTTCTCATTCCTTCCTATTCACTAAGTTTTTTAAGTGAATAAGCTTAATAAACTGGTGCGCTTTACCATCAACGATTGCATTCTTACCATCAGGCAGGATTGCGGTCGGGCACTAATTTATAATTGTCAAAAAAAAAAGCTGTTGCTTATGACTTCGTCTATGATCCTAGATGAAAAGCATCACCTCGCTCAACTGCCGTCTTCCTTCCCATCTAGCGCGCTTTACCATCAACGATTGCATCACTGCTTACCATTAGGCGGGATCGCGGTCAAGCACTAGTTTCTAATTTAAAAAAAAAAACAGTTGAAGTAATCCTCTTCTATGAAAGCATCATATCTATAAACATACATACAACATATTGCATACATATTGCAAGTAAAACAGCCATTTAAAACGCTAAAATCTAATCCAGAATTCTTACCGTCAGAGCCAAAAGGGATTCTTATACCCACTTCCCCAACATTATATCGATAAAATAAGAAATAGGAGAGAAGTCACGGGCATAACACACTACACCCATGGAGTCCCACAGGGATCTATTCTCGGCCCCCTTCCTCGAATCTCGAAAATATATTTTTTCCACCATCTCTAAGTGTGGTATTTATAGAACTATACGTTCCGTGTTAGATTTAGTTTTACTTTAGTGTAAATATGTCGGATTTTTCAGTTGAAACGTGAATTTGAATAATGTTACTGTAGATTACAATAATGTGGTTAAATATGCTTTTAACAGATATTTAGTTTGATTGTGGAAGTTTTATGAAGGATTTATGTGGTTCTAAAGAGTTTTAGTTGAAAGATCTTCATGCTTTTAAGATCATAATGGTTTAATAGGTCTTTTAAATGCTTTTGTTCTTCGTTGAGATACTTAGTGGCCGTTAATTAATTGTGGGTATTAAATAATTGTAACTATTTATTAGAGTTGGCCTTGACTTTTGCAGCTACAGATGCTAGAAATAGTGCAAAACGCTCCACATAATGTTTAACAGCGAGAAAGAAAAATTAAACAAACTACAAATATATTAATCTGGACTCAAAATAGATTTTAAAGTACGGAAATATCAATCTAGAGTAGACCGAACCAAGTAAATATATTAAACAAAAGCATTTTCCGATCACATTAAGCAAAAAAGTAGTTTTCAATTACAGTAAATAATGGGTAACGAGATAATGAATTAAATCACGTAATATGCCGTAAAAGCTTTTAATTCAACACTAAAAATCATAAATAAGATTTACAGCACGACGTCCATTTGCAATAAAAACAATCCCATTACCACCGCACATTATAATAACGAAAATTCATTAAGGTACCGACCATTAATTTCATTCCGCATCCGATGCAATGCCATTACTCTCATTCCTTACCAAAACAAACAAATCCTACAATTATTCTAACTCCACAAAGTCATCAGGGTGACCAAACCAATCTATTCTAACCACTATTCCTTCACGGATATGGTCCACATCGACCGCAGCCACTTTACCATCTGTGAATTCCTCTGCCTTTATATCACTAAGAGTATTTTCTATAAATTCAACAAAAATGACATTTATACCCATTACGTTAAGGTTGAGAGCATCTGTATTGCTATCTGGTAGAATCTGATCCCCAAGTTCTGTCCCGAAATTCTCAAGATATTGAAAGATTAGCAGTGGGTTGCGTTTTGGATGTCCCCATAAATAATACATCGACTGGGGGACAACCGTGATGGATCGTGACTGTCTATCCAGTTTCTATTAGTCGGGAATTCTTAAAGGGTGGTGTGGGGTGGTTGTTATTATTAACGGCAACCAATGTTAGCTTAGCAAGTGATATCGTGGACTCATTAATTCCGTGGACTATTTCAGAGGGGCATTACAGTTGTCATGTAAACAGATTTGCTATAAATCTTTGGAAAGCTTTTGTCGACCTACAATTGTGCTTTCTTCTTGCAAAAGAAGGGTTGTGATAGTGTTATGTATTTGTATTTTTCTGTTCTATTATCATAAATATTACCGGTTGTGACGACCTGTTTATGTTATAATGGGGGTACAAGATAAAGAGATGTTATTAGTATTGCTGTTTGTATCTCTGGCAAGTACCAATGTAACTTTTCTAAGTTATAATTTGACGCTTGAAAGGCAATCATATCTAAGCGCCAAAAAATCGAAAATTGAGTTATATACACCAGTCGAACCGCCAGATTTTTCTGCGTCGTTTGGTCTATATAACTCAATTTACGAATCTAAGTATATCTTGGACACCAATGACTCAGGGTGAAGGAAAACATCTTGAGGAAACCTGGACTTTAAATCTGAAATCGCCAACCCGCATTGAGCAAGCGTGGTGATTACGCTTAATACTTCTCTATATGAAAGGAGACTTGTGCCCAGTAGTGGGACAATAAAAAAGGTTGGTGATGATGATCTACTAATAATAATTCCGTATTTATTAGTCAAGTTTTTGTAAGGTAAGACGCTTTAAACGCTGAAATGAACTGACGTTTTATAAGACAAGTATAATCTTTGTTTGTGAGAGTTGTTTGACTGGGAGAATTGACGTTGGCTCGATACCCAAGAGAATCGTATTGAAAGTTTTCAGTTACAACTTCAAATGGTTAGAAAATAGTGGAATACCCTATATATAACATGTAGTCCATTAGATTAAACGTAATTGACAGCTCTCTTAGAAAGTACACATTCCAGATAACGCAAAGTTAACTATGAACTGCGTAAAAAAGGCATTTACAAACTCCGTTATCTTATTGACTCATATTATTAATACAGTACGTGTATTAATCAATGTGTTGTGTGTTTCTGCTGTTACTAGTTTCATCTATCAAAAAATGGTTTATTTAGTGCACAGAAAATATACTGAGGGGTTATAACTATACTCGGTAACTTTACTTGGTGGTAGGCCATAATATCTGCTGCCGGCAAAAGTTACCACCCACCAGACAAAATCTTGCCGCCAAGCGATTCGTCGTGTTCCGGCATGATGTCTGGTGAAGCCGTATGGAGGACGGGTCTGAGCAGTTGTGTTGCGATGTGTGGCGGGTACGATGCGCCAAATGTTGTTGTGTCGGGAGTTTGGTCGTGGAGAGTTTCCAGATCAATCTTCCTCTAGGGCAGCTTCGTTTGGTCGTGTTGGTCTTGGGTTTAATATTGCATCACCTCGCTCAACTGCCGTCATTGCTTACCATCAAGCGGGATTGCAGTCAAGCACAAGTTTATAATTCTTAAAAAAAATACGTATATCTACATATCATACACTAAATATTTTATGAGAAACATCTATAATAGGTAATAAAGACAGGAACAGCCTCCATGGCGTAGCAGTAGCGAACGCGGCCGCTGTGCAAGGAGGCGCGGTTTCAATCCCCGGGCAGAGCAAATATTTGTATGCATGAATAGGTATGAATATTTGAACTGGTCTGGTCGCGCCGCGGAAAGCACGTTAAACCGTTGGTCCCGGTTACTATACGAACATCTAATGGCAGTCGTTACGGGTTGTTGAAGCCTTTAAAAGTCCAACAGTTGGTCTAACTGCAATGCTTCGAAATCGCCTTTGGGTTGTGGAGGTACAGACGGAAAATATCGAAGTTTAGCCAGAATCAGCAGTTAGACTGATAAAGCGGACTCCAGACTCCAAAGTTGAAAAAAGTTTTGGATGCGGCTGGGATTAACGCTGAGATGATGATGATGATGATCTATAGGTAATAAAGATGCCTGAACAACAATATTTTTTATAGATGTTTTATCATATATAATTTATTAAAATTACTTTTAAAGACATTTTGCATAAAATCTTTATTTCGCTTCAATGGTAGTAAATAATACGTAGACCCTACGTATTGGATGTGAAAAATAAGAAGGGGTCAGTAGTTATTATGTGTCAAGTAGCTTTTGTATGTATTTTTTTTTTGTTGTCGTTTTTTTTTCTTCATTTTCACGGCTTTTTTGTACCATATTAGACATTTTTCTTAAATATATCGTCTAAGAATAAAAACACACAATCTGAAATTGAAAACAAAACATTTGGCCAACAATTTCACACGACACTTGAAATTAAATAAAATCAGTACTGTTGTAAATCAATCGGTTTACTAAATATTTGCTGATGGCAACATTCCTGTGCGTAACATGGGAACCTTTATCATCACCTTATCAAATGATAACCAAGAATTTGGGTGACCGATAACACATAGATGAAAAAAGGTTATAGCACCAATTTACTTTATCAACTTAAACTAGGATTATTATTTCCTTTATTTATTTACATTCATATTTAATTATATTTCAAATATTTTGATTTAAAAAATACATACAAAAACGTACATACATAAAAAAATGTAGTCGTGGTGGCCTAGTGGTTAAAACACCAGCCTCTCAAGTATGAGTGCGCGGGTTTGATTCCAGGTCAGGCAAGTACCAATGTAACTTTTCTAAAGTTACATACATGTCAAGATATACTTTCTAAGTATATCTTGGACACCAATTACTGAAGGTGAAGGAAAACATCTTGAGGAAACCTGGACTGTAAGTCTGAAATCGCCAACCCGCATTGAGCAAGCGTGGTGATTACGCTCAATCCTTCTCTGTATGAGAGGAGACCTGTGCCCAGCAGTGGGACGATAAAAAAGGTTGATGATGATGATACAAAAACATTTGCTCAGACCCGTCCTTCGTACGGCTTCTCCAGACCTCATGCCGGAACACGACCAATCGCTTGGCGGCAAGACTTTGTCTGGTGGGTGGTAACTTCTGCCGGCAGCCGATGTTATGGCCTACCACCGAGAATGGTGCGCCAAGTCGAGATATTGTTTTTTTTATAAATTATAAACTAGCGCTTAACCGCAATCCCGCCTGATGGTAAGCAGTGATGCAATCGTTGATGGTAAAACGCTCTAGTTTATTAAGAGCCTATTCACTCTGGCCTTGAAGACACTCAAATGGAAGCCCGACGGAAATATTATTATTATTTTTTTCTCTCTTCACAACATTGGTTTCCTTAATATTTAACAATATTTTTGCTTATGTACTACTAGCTTTTCGCCCGCGGCTTCGCCCGCGTGGAGTTCGGTTATATCGCGCTTTTTAGATTTCCCTCGGGAATATCAATTTTTTCCGGGATAAAAAGTAGCCTATGTTCTTTCTCAGGGTCTACAGATTGTCTGTGCCAAATTTCATCAAAATCGGTTGAGAGGTTTAAGCGGGATAACGTAACAGACAGACAGAGTTACTTTCGCATTTATAATATTAGTATGGATTATTGGAAGAGACTGGAGCCTGAACTAGTTTTTGAAGATGCCTGAATAAAGGAGACTGTATGTGACTTGGCTCATAATCAGTCTATAACAGTTCCCACTCCTGGGACGCAGGCCTGGTCGCGGTAAGAAGAGGTGGGCCCTCTGCCACGCGGTTCTAGTGCGGGTTGGTAGACGTCACATGTCTCCGAAGTATTGGCTCCAGGACATGTTTGCTCACGATGTCTTCCTTCACCGTTTTGAGAGGAGTGGTGATGAAATAATCCTTACTAATACTATAAACTAGCTGCGCCACACGGTTTCACCCGCATTTTTTTATATGCTCCGCTCCTATTGGTCACAGCCTTCTTGGATCAATGGGCTATCCAACGCAAAAATAATTTTTCAAATCGGACCAGTAGTTCCTGAGATTAGCGTGTTCAAACAAACATACAAACAAACAAACTCTTCAGCTTTATATATTAGTATAGAGTATAGATATAAAGGGTGTATCTGACATCGACGCACAATTGAGTACCATGGGTCCAGTACATGATTCTGAACCCCCCAGTGCTGGAATTTTTCGTCGGCTTTTTCATGATTTAAAAAAAATAAATGTAGTTCATTTTCACTTCACACCATTCACAATTGCTATACTTTTATAACCCAATAAAGTTTTAAAGTCAAAATTAAATTATTCGCTAATTAGGTACATAAAAAAGCGCAATGAAAACAAAACCCGAAAAACGATCTTATCAGCTGATTTAATAGAGTTCACATCAGGGATCAACGTCATACCTACAAACTCGCACGGCGGCACGCTTGCAACGTTCAAAAGCCGAGTCGACACTTTTGTATTCTGTAACCGTTCATTAACGACATAAATTACTATCATAATTTTATTAGTGGCATGCGGTCTAGCCTTTTCGCGAAGTTTGCGTTACGATGTCAGATACAGCCTGTAGATGGGAAAGTGAGTTTGTTTGTTTGTTTGTTTGTTCCGCATTCACGCCGTAACTACTGAACCGATTGCTTTGAAATTTTGCAGACGTAAAGGTAGAAATCCGGATTAAATAATAGGGTACTCTTTATCCCGAAAAGAAATGACATTCCCGAGGGAAATCTAAAAAGCGCGATGTAACCAAACTCCACGCGGGTGAAGCCGCGGGCGGAAAGCTAGTTATTTATAAATTAAAATAAATCGAAGAATAATTTAAATTTTCCTCGATGAACACATTACTTTTTTTTATTTAAATAGTGTAATAAAAAAAAAACTGCCTCACACTAGGAATTGCTCCTGTATCGTGGATGCGTTTACAGACATATAAACTCACATACACAAAAATCCAGACCCGGAACAACTACTTGTAGGTCATACAAATATTTGTTCCGTGCGGGTATCGAACCCGCGACACGCAGCGCAGCAGTCAATAGCTTAACCACTGCGCTGACCGTGCAGTATAAGTGTAAGATAATATTTACAAACTTCTATAAATAAATAAAATTTTGAGTTTCTTTTACCTCAATTGATAAGTTGCGACAATTTCAAAACACGTTCTTCAACAAAATCTCTTCGCCTCGTTTCCAATACTCGAGAAACTCACAACACGCCGTTCACCTGTTTTATTTGACTTTGAACGATGTTTTTATTATTCATCCGGTGTCCTTTCGATAAAAGTTGTAAACTTATCGACAGGACCAGCTCTTGTTATTTTTCAATAACTTTCACAAGACATGACAACTTTTGGAGTGAACTGTTCTGATTGAAGAATTACTTGCCGTTTGGTTCTTGAATTGTTTTGTTTCGGTTTTTTTTTTGTTGTCTGATATTGGCTGTAGTAGACAATATTTTCGATATTACACACTAGGTTTATTATCTATAATCATCATCCCAGCGTTAATCCCAGTCGCATCCGAAACCTTTTCAGCTTTGGAGTCTGGGGTCCGCTTTACCGGTCCAGCTGCTGATATGGCTAAACTTCGACATTTTCCGTGAAGCGACTGCCGTCTGACCTCCACAACCCGAAGGCGACATCGAAGCATTGCAGTTAGACCAATTGTTGGATTTTTGAGGGCTCCAACAACCCGTAACGACTGCCACTACATGTTCGTATGGCAACCGGGACCAACGGCTTAACGTGCTTTCCGAGGCACGACCAGACCAGTGCAAATATTCATATGCATGCATACAAATACTTGCACTCTGCGGGGATCGAACCCGCGCCACCTTGCGCAGCGGCCGCGTCCGCTACCGCTACGCCACGGAGGCTGTCAACAACTGTGAGCTGCATGGAGGTTTATTATCTATAATACCTATAATTAATACAAAAATGATAGCATCAATCACCAAATACCATCTTTCATCACCATTCGAGCTGATAACTATTCGAAGTATAAGATCACAATATGTCCTATTTGTCCATTCAACGCCTTTTAAATTATTAATAGCTTCTCTAGAACTCCTACCCAGAAAACACTAAATTCAAGTAAGATCTTATTAAGTTAAAGAACATCACATCCTTAGTAGAACAGGATTCAGCAGTCCCCACTTTGCTCGTCCCCCGGCGCCGTCCGCTTATGATAATGCATCCTGAAACATTTTCCTACTCCACTCGTATTCCTGAAACTGCGATATATTGGATGTGGCTTAATTTATGGGCGTTAGCGATTATAGAATTTGGAAAAGGGGAAATCTAGTGTTTGCAAATAAATGAAAGGGAATGCTGTTTTTTTAGTATTAGTAAGTAAATTCCCTGTTCTCTTACCACCTCCTTGTCCAGAGCTGCCAAGGACCAGTCTTCAATACATGAGACCAGCTCATACAGACTGTTATGTACCTAGGTAAAAAAAAACAATTTTACTTGAGCAATTAAGTGCAACAAAAAAGTGATTTGATTTAGGAACTATTAATGAAAAATAATGGACTAATAATGGATTGAATAAAGGTTACCTTTATTCATTAAGAAAAAAAAAAAAAAACATTTATCTCTTTTGGACCACACTAGGTTTCTCTGTGTTGTGGGGTCCAGTCTGTTCAGTCCAACTACAACTACTTATACATATGGTTTTCTTTTATTTTATTCTTCTTCTTCTTCTTCAGCCTATAGATGTCCACTGCTGGACAAAGGCCTCCCCCAAGGCTTTCCACGCTGACCGGTTTTGTGCTGCTCGCATCCATCGGCTTCCCGCGACCTTCACCAGGTCATCGGTCCACCTTGTTGGGGGCCTCCCTACGCTAGGTCTTCCAGTACGTGGCCACCACTCCAAAACCTTACTGCCCCATCGGCCATCGGTTCTACGAGCAATGTGCTCTGCCCACTGCCACTTAAGCTTAGCGACTCGCAGAGCTATGTCGGTGACTTTGGTTCTTCTGCGGATCTCCTCATTTCTAATTCGATCACGCAGAGAAACTGGGAGCATAGCTCTTTCCATTGCCCTTTGTGTGACTCTGAGCCTTCGTATGAGGCCCATTGTGAGCGACTACGTTTCAGTTCCGCAAGTCATCACTGGCAACACACACTGGTCAAAGACTTTAGTCTTGAGACACTGTGGTATCTTAGGGGACGAGATTTTATTTTATTAGTCAAATGTATTTGTTTGTTTATTATAAATTACAGGTCAGATTTAAACAAATGTTACTGTATTTGATATTTTAATTTTTGAGCAAGCTTATAGGCTACATAACGCTATGACCCTTAATAGACGAGCCAAAATAATAAAAAAGTCAGAAAGAACAATTAATAATCGAAAACGAAGCTAAAGCAAGGATTGGTTTTACGGAAGCATAGGAAATTTCTCGAAAACAGAAGCTAGTATGTTATAAAATTTTGTTTATAAAAAGATGTTCGCATAAATTCACAAAAATCATAAATATGCAACTTCTCTTTCAGCCCAAAACTCTTAGCTGGCTTCATAATTTCTCATACCACAATACGCACTTTCCGATATCTTCAGAACTTTCCTCTCCCTCTTCAATTACACCACACAAAAGAAAACTTGAATCAATATCAACTTTTTATTATTGAAAGTATTTATATTATTTTACTTTGTCCCCTTTTCCTTTAACTGAAACTTCTTCTATAGGTTTAATACACTTAGAGGGTAGAAGTTTTTGTCTTTTGTTTCAATCATTTTTTCCCTCACGTTGCAAAGTTTTTCAGCTTTTCTTCTTTTTATTATCGCGAGAGTACACTATGCTTTTAGAAGACAGTTCTGAGTCTCGGGATTTCAAGATGACAATTGCAAATAATGTGATGTGTTTGTAAAAATCTTTGTTTTTATGCTAAAAAGGGAAGTTTTGTTTGTATATCTTGTGGTGTTAAATTTACTGGTGTTTGTTGAATACGTAATATATGTGTAATATTATCTTCTGCTTTTATCTTGCTTATATTTTTGAGCATATAATCTAACAAAAATATACGGAGAACTTTAAATTTATAATTATGTAAATAGTCTCAGCCCGTATATATTTTTAAGTCTACACACCAGCTTGGGTCTGGCAAATGAAAAAAAAAAAAAAAATTATGTGCTAGCATTTGCACATAAATTTTGTAGCCACATTTTGTATCTACCATAGTTTCATTCTTCCTTCACCAATCACAGAATTGGTGGAATTTGTATGTACGGTTTGTTCTTTTAGATTTATAATAAACTTTTTTACTTTACTTATTTTACTTGTCAAGTTTAATAATTAAATTATACTACAAGTGGTGGCCTGTGTCGACTGTCCATCACATCTGTTATAATTTAATTTGACGTGCGTATATTCTTCCCAACTGTGTGTGTATGTTGTAGTTTGCTTCCAGTCTATACTATATCTTACTTATCACCATCGTCATCATCATCTCAGCGTTAATCCCAGTCGCATCCGAAGCTTTTTCAGCTTTAGAGTCTGGGGTCCGCTTTACCGGTGTAACTGCTGATTTTGGCTAAACTTCGATATTGTCGGTGAAGCGACTGCCGTCTGATCTCTACAACTCGAAGGCGAAATCGAAGTATTGCAGTTTGACCAATTGTTGGACTATATCTTACTTATATATGTACTGTATACTGAACCAGTATATTATATGCTAAAGTCAGTGAGAATTATACATAATATAGAATCTGCATCTATATAATGCTACATAACGCTCTAAAGATTAAGTTTCCCGGTAAAACCATAGCATATAATTACTTGTTTAACCATTCCAGACGTCAGTAGAATTAGTAGAATATGTCACTTTTGTTTTCAATTTAAACTGAGTCATTAATATTTCTGCTAATTATTACCCGCCGGGCCTGTACAAATAAACATTGTTTGTATTTTTGCTTGTTTATCATTTTATCAGCGAGAAAACTGAAAGTAAATCGGTCTTTGACGTTTGTTTTCTCGTGAAATATGACGACAGATAATTTCTGGGAAGATGAGATTAATTTGAATCAGACAACCGGTATTGTAAAGAATAGTTAAGATAAGATGCTGTAAATGGAGTCACTGCTTATCTGGCTTATTTAATTTTATGAAGTAGAAAACATTACTTGTCAAAGTAAGAAGAGACCTTAGTATTTGGCAAAGTTACAGGTTACAATATAAAAATGACTATTTCCTAAAAACACTTTTATAAAGTTTTTTTTTTTCATCTTATTTTATATCTATCTCTCAAAGACTCTAAAACCATTTCAATATTGACGACATTAAAAATTAATCTTCTTCTTCTTCTTCTTCCTCAGCCTATAGATGTCCACTGCTGGACAAAGGCCTCCCCCAAGGCTTAAAAAAATAATTAATTAATCAAAAATTAATCACTTAAAAATAATAATATCTAATAATTAGGCTCGGCTCGCATTGTCAGGAGCATGTAGCATGGATCCTGTTCCCGATACCGGCGGGTAACTACTTTTTATATTTTTAAATGATTTTTATATTTTTAAATTATGTCAATATTTAAAATGTAATTAATGTGTAAATCAGATAAAATAAAGAGAATAATAATAATACTGAAAAAAAATAAAGCAAATTCAAAAGCAAACATTATAAATATCAATGCACAAACCGTAGTTATTCACAATGGGATCCGGCCGGAGGAGGGAGAGGGCAGAGCGTAAGACAAAGGGCTCAAATCTATCGCGGTTTAGAGTTACATCTGAAAATATAAACAGGCGTATGATATTGAATACGAGGCCCTGGATGATGGTAGAATGGATATGGCAAAAACACGCTGATAATATAACATCATAACAGTTACAGTATTTTGACTGTATCACGTGAAAGTTGAAGGAAAATATTTTGAGAAAACCAACATTTTCTAGGATCTAAAATTTGAAGACATGTAACATCTCCAACCCAAACGAACCACTAACTCTCACTGATAGTCTCTCTTTCTCTCTAACTAATAGGAAGGCTGTGTCTCAGTAGTGGAAACATCAGCAAGAAAGAACGAAAATACATTTATTTCTGCCAAATATAAAAAAGAACGATTGGGAGGAAACATCATTCACGCTGATAAGCTGATTATGTTATGTAAAGGTTGGTCATCAACTTGTATTTCATCCTCATAAAGAGGAGAGTTACAACTGCAGAGTTCCAGCAGTGAGAACATGGTATACTATATGAAATAATCAGGTTATGAGCATTTCTTGATCAATTGTATTCTTATACGGATATTCAACTATAAAACATTGCATAACCTTCACCTTTGGAGACCTGGAAGTAAACTTCACTGAAAAATTATTCGAAGTTCGTATTAATTCTAATGATTTTAAAGTTTTCGTTAACAAGTCACGTGTCGACTTAAAAGCAAGAACTTACAATACTTACAAACAAGCAGGAACATAATCTACTCCACACGCTCCAAAGATAACACTGGCCCGCGGCCACTATATTAGCCGCCACAGCTCCTAACCACTAAACATTTATTGAAAGTGTAAATCAAACAAACATCCAGCCCCACGTCAAACTGACAGTCGACAGCAGTAATCTCGGCTCTATTGTCGAACCCGCTACCCTCCGGCAGCCAGCCAACTACTGCACAATCAGCCGACAATACTCCACCACTCAGACTCCCATGTTTTCCTTTGTAATCATCCCCTAACGCTCACCCCTAATGATTTTTCTCTGTTATTTGTTTTTGTTCTGTAATTACTGTTTGGTTTTCCTGTGAATTGCCCTGCGGTTGTAAATATGCGGTTCAAGACGGTTTAGCTTAGTGTTTGTGGTTTTGTGCTTAGGAGAGGGAAAGTTGTTTAAAGATATATAAAGTTTATGATGATAATATTACATACATCGGGTTTTTAGTCAGAAGAAAAACAATCAGTGAATTTGTTAA
This sequence comes from Sesamia nonagrioides, assembly GCA_017933935.1. Lineage (NCBI taxonomy): Eukaryota > Metazoa > Arthropoda > Insecta > Lepidoptera > Noctuidae > Sesamia > Sesamia nonagrioides. The sequence continues at coordinate 324,962 of JADWQK010000369.1, read as the reverse complement.
TTAATTTGTGTTTAATATAAATATGACTAATGGGAAAATATGTTGCCAAAGAATCATTACTATGACTGTTATACGAAATACATAACACGAATTCACTAATCAAAGCCGACCTAAAATCTGTATAAATCCTCACACGCGCATAAAGACTAACCAAATTTAATGAAAAAGCTAATAACCAAACGCAAATCCCATTAAAAAGCGACCACAATCATAAAAAAAACATTGCAAGGAGAAATTTCAATATCAATTGTAAAGCGGTCCCAGCATAGCGCCCTGCGGAACTTCGACACGTGTAGCCAAGGCTTAGCCGCTCTAACAATTAAGCATTAAACTCCGGTTAATTTAACCGAGTGAGTATTGTCGCCAGAACCCTTTGAGCTCACAATATGGACGCTTCATGAAAAAAGCCTATTTAAATCGGCGCAGTTCCTATTGATGGACATTATTGAATGCTTTAATATAGACATTCAGTTGAATGAGGTCTTTGATTCGTTTTGATTATTGAATTTCCGGATTTGGGTTAGTTTTGTGGTGGATTGGAATACTATATAAAGTTTATAGATTAAGTGTTTGTGTGTGTTTGTCGAATATGAGGGATTGTTGCATACTGTCCAAAAAAGCTTCAGCAATAGTGCTCCAGCCTACTGTAGTGATTATGATATTCCCTCTTTCAAGTTTATAGCAATGAACATGTACTTAGCGTGAATATCAAATTGATATAAATAGATGAATTGATCAACAATTCTGCGGCCATATTTTAATAAAATCATGACTTACTACCTTAGGTACAAAGCATGTACTGCATATTTAGACATGTCTACGAAGAACACATAAATAAATAATAATTAATCAGTAAACGTCTATCATAAAAATAGCACTATCAAATGAATTTAATACAACTTCCTAAACAAATTAATGTTGAAGAAACTATTAAAAGTGGCGATTTAAATAGAAACAATTGTTAAATCAATTAGTAAAGGCCGGAAGTGGCATAGGAAGAAGCATACACCGATAGCTGACCAGCGAACGATCCCTGAATTATTTATGCCCCCCGTTCCGTTACATCGCATATCTAATGAGCTGTGCCTAGGAATATTTACTTAGAATTTAATATTAATGCCTGTATGCCGCGGACTGACTGCCGATAGCAGTCTGCGATGCGTCTGAACCTAGTGATGAATTTCATCTATACATCTTTTGGTTTTATTTATAATCTGGGTTGTGTAAAGCATTTGTTGGGATAGTAGGCGTAATGTGGAGATGTTTCTTTGATTGAATATTTGTTTAAGTTTGATTCGGGATTTGTGAGGAATGTTTGTATTTTTGGGATAATAGGAGGTTCCAATGGTTATGGTGTTGCTGATCTACGGCTAGCTATTGAAGGACCATGAAACCTTTTACATCCATTCCACTCTTTCAATGTTTCTCATGAACAAGAAATAAAGAAAGGTCAACAAAATCGTGAAAAATGTACTTGTTTCTAACAATATCTCTATGAAAACGAGCCTTTATATACCGATAAAGAAATATATACTCCAAACATACACACAGCCAAAACAAACCCCAATTTAACACAAAGTAGACCAAAGTCAACACGTTTCTTCAACGCATTTCCCACAAGTCGTTGTTAGGGGACGATCGGCGCGCGCGCCGGCTCCGGTTACATCCTAAACAATGGCGCATGACCCTCCCAAAGCCATTATTACAACACAATCACTCTTGATTAGCTATTGACCCATTTTCAAATGTATATTTCCAATACAAATTTAGTTTATTTTTAAACGCACTAATTTTGTTTAGGCTCCTTTGCGTATGGGTTATGGTGTGGGGTTAAATGAAGAGGCTTTCCATTCGTATCACAGCTCCAATGTTCAAAGAAATATATTTTTCTAAAAAATTGTAGAATACGCATTGATTTAGATGTAACATAAAACCATAAAAATATACTGTAGGTACAACCTTATCGCGATACTAGTTGTAAAATTAGATTGAGTTAAAATATTACTAGTGTTACCAGCTACATTTTCTAAAATATTTTCTAAACTACTAAACTTTTTCACTCAATTACTCACAAAAATAGATAAACAAATACTGTTAATGATATCTTGCTGCAATAAATCTATGTACCAGGGCGACATAAGAGGGCAGGAGAGATCGCACTAAGATAGCGCGCCTAAAGGACACATTGATTGAACGGAGCGGACAACGCAGATAAGAGCCGGCTACACTATTTGCATATTAAATGAGTCGATATTAATTTTACAGGGACTGGTCTAGCTTTGTTAGGGAGAAAGATGCTTGTACTTAATACTTAGTACAGGGCCTATTAAAATAAATGTGCAAAAAGTTGTACGCAATCAAGCGAGCGTGTTTTGCTTAGGCAGTTTTTTTCTTACTATGCGTTAGAGTAATTTCTTTGTAAAAATGTCAGAGCTGGTTATTTACCTAAGATCAAAATCCCGTCAAAAATAGACAAAGGTACCTATTATAGTTTCTCTGATTTAAAACATTTTTTCTTTTCTGTAATCAACATGCCTTTTCACGCCCAAAGAACAGACTATTAATTAAAAATGCATAGCTCTTATAATCTATAGTCGTTAACGAGACTCCTTTTATTTTCTGCACTCCTGGTACATGCCGTGTTTATTTTGCATAGAGAAACGTTTATATAGCATTTACTAGGTTTAATTAAGAGACCACAGTATTCTCGTAATGGCGTTTTTATGTCTAAAGTATATGGCGGTTATGTCTTTGTTGATGATAGGTTTATTAAAACTATCCTTTTATTTCATAAGTAGTTTTTAACTTAACATCTTTGTTAAAGTACATGACATAATTAAAATAAAAATGGCGAACATTCAAAATTAAACCCATTGCTACTGTTAGCGTTTTAGCCAAGCACCCCGTAGATTAAAAATATGGTGTACTCGTCGGTACGAACAGCATAATGTCATCATGTCTTTTGATAACCAATCATTTTCCAAAGCACTATAAAAAATGAGGCACCAACCTGTCATGTATGAAAATTTACATACAATAAAAATTTGCAATATTTTTTACATACTGTACATAGGCGTATATCATTCATATACTAAAAAACGTATGTACTAATACTAATAAACGTAGGTATATATTAATATTAAAACCCAGTGTTGTCGCACTGTAGGGTTAAGACCTCCTTTCCCTTTTTCTACTTTTTCCGTTCCACTGAAACTGTTAGCCAACCCTTCAAGGAAGAGTCCAGCTTGACCCACTGTGAAGCCGTACGGAAGACAGGTCTGGGCAGTTGTGTTGCGATGTGTGCCGGATACGATGCGCCAAATGTTGTTGTGTCGGGAGTTTGGTTGTGGAGGGTCTCCAGATCAATTTCCCTCTGGCGCAGCATCATTGGTCGCGTTGTTGGGTTTAACATTGCATCACCTCGCTCAACTGCCGTCTTCCTTCCTATTCACAATTTTTTTTTTGTGTGTGATTATTATATTAATAAATTAGCGCGCTTTAAAATCAACGATTGCATCTCTGCTTACAATCAGGCGGGATTGCGGTCAAGTACTAGATTTAATTATAAAAAAAATCAAGCTAGGCCGACGGTCAAAACCAAACGTAATAAAAAAAAAAGTATGATAATCATGTGTGAAGTGGCATCACGTAAAAGAGTCCTGGTGCCAGGTTCCCAAGCGGTCAATGACTTATGGCTTGATGTTTGTGTTAAATCATTTTGTTTATATTGTTAACTAGCTGAGCCTATGGGTTCACTTGACAATTTCGTTGTACACGACAATTTCTCATAAGTTATTTGTTCTTTAACTTTTTTGTTTAAATTTAATTTTAGATACAAGATCGTCGTGGGATAATCTCAAAAATTATTTACATAGTTTCAATTCGCTTTTTTTATAAATTATAAACTAGCGCTTGACCGCAATCCCGCTATCCTTGATGGCCCATGACCCAATGACGCTATCGTTGATGGTAAAGCGCACTAGTTTATTATGAACCTATTCTACTGTATCACTTATATCTACTGGTTAGATTATTTCTTAATCTTCATATTATTATGAGATTACTTTTAACAAAGTACCCTCTTGTATCAACTTGCTGATAACATTGGTACTCGGACACTAACGACAAACTGGGCAAATCCAAGCATTTGATAACAATGACTTGTGAGTTATAAATATTGGTTTCTAAGTACCTGGGATAATCCTTTTTTTTAAATAATTATTAACTAGTGCTTGACTGCGATTCCGCCTGATGGTAAGCAGTGATGCAATCGTTAATGGTAAAGCGTGCTAGTTTATTAAGATGCTGATTTTAACTCAATAAACAAAAGTGAATAGGAAGGAAGACGGCAGTTGAGCGAGGTGATGCAATGTTAAACTCAACAACACGACCACTCACTGTTCAGACCCGTGCTCCGTACGGTTTCACCAGACATTATCCCGGGTCACGACGAATCGCTTGGCGGCAATGACTTTGTCTAATGGGTGGTAACTTCTGCCGGCAGCCATGTTATGGCCTACCACTGAGTTATAAATATTGGTTTCTAAGTACCCTGGGAAAATCCTGTCATCATATAGCCTTCATCAAACAGACACACAAATCAATCGAACAACAATACCTGTAAAGTTACCAAATATGCGCGGGCGCAGGCGCCATGACATTAACATGGCAATCACACTGACCATAAAGCGGCGACATTAATAGCATAGATTAAATAGACATAAAACCTGGCCTTGGTCGCTACATTGTTTAATTATTGACGGTTTGGTTGGCGCAGTGGTTAAGCGGTTGACTGCTACGCCGAGTGTCTTGGGTTCGATTCCCTCGCCGAACAAATATTTGTATGAGCTACAAGTAGTTGTTCCGAGTTTAGCTCTTTGTGTGTCTGTGTGTGTTTATCCATCCATACTAATATTATAAATGCGAAAGTAACTCTGTCTGTCTGTTACGCTTTCCCGCTTAAACCTCTCAACCGATTTTGATGAAATTTGGCACCTTTTATTGAAAAATTTAATATTCCCGAGGGAAATCTAAAAAGCGCGATATAACCGAACATCACGCGGGCGAAGCCGCTGGCGGAAAGCTAGTATGTTTATAAACAGAACCACGACACAGGAGAAATTCTTAAGTGTGGGGTTTAGATTTAAAAGGAAATAGCATACAATTGGATTTCGGTGTGTTTGATAACTATACTGTTCCAAATACACAAGATTTTTTGATTAACGACTCATCTCAAAAATGTCAATCAAGCCCAAATTCCAAGATGGCGGCCGCGACATCTGTTAAACATATTACTAAACGTTTTTGCTCCACCTTACTGTCGGCAACGCAAAAAACTTTCACTTCCAGGAATCGATCTTGGGATTCAACAGACGTCTCTTGTATTTAGAGATATTTGTAGAACAGTTTTTATGTTAAAACTACCCGTCTTTATTCACGTCTTTAAAATAGTTTTAACTAAGGTTTTGAAATCACTAATGCTTGAACTTAATTTAATTTTAATTTACATCAGACAATTGTCCAGAGTTTTTCATAAAAGACACATATACACAAAATACATTTAAATTATTTATTAACTGTTAAAAATATACATATAACATTCCAAAATAAAATAAAATTAGACTGAAAAACTCGTTAATACATTTGCATAAGCAGTTTGACTTCTTTATAAACGCTAACTAGGGAATACCTTCATATTCAATTAACTGAAACTTTTGAACCAGAAAAATAAGAAGCGAAGCTTCTGTCAAACTACCTGGAAATGTTAGACAGTCCCTTGGTATAGATCCTAGATTATTCTTCTTAAGCATATCTTCCACTGCTGGACAAAGGCCTCTCCCAAATCTTTCCACGATGACCGATCTTGTGTTGTCCGCATCCATCGGCTTCACCAGGTCATCAGTCCACCTTATTGGGGGCTTCCCTACGCTGCGTCTTCCGGTACGTGGTCGCCACTTCAGAACCTTACTGCCTCATCGGCCATCGGTTCTACGAGTAATGTGCCCCGCCCTAGTGCCACTTAATTTTCTAGATCCTAGAATCTAAATCAACGAAACTTACAAATCCATACATACATGCACATTATAAATGCGAAAGTAACTCTATCTGTTTCGCTTTCACACCAAAACGGCTTAACGGATTTCGATAAGATTTGGCACACAGATAGACCTTAACTCGGAAAAGGATGTACTACTTTTCATCCTATGTCGCAGACGAAATCGCAAGGAACAACTAGTATAAAATAAATTACATTTTCGATTCCTCTTGATAGTAACTGCGCTCTCAGCCCACCCCCAAATCGCCGTAAATTGGCAAACGATCGCAGTTCCCACGACATTCGACACCCGCCACGTGACGTGCGCAAGCGCATGGCAATGTTTATCACTGCCAATGTTTATTTCGCTGCAAGTGACGCTGAGTACGCGAGAAATTATAATGAAGGGATAAGTCTATTAGCAATTATTGGGATATGTTAAAATGGTTTGCGATGTTTATTTTTATCATGATGATATTAAAAACGGAAAGGGAATCTCGGTTAAAACGCCAGCATCTCAAGTATGAGTGTGCGGTTTTGATTCCAGGTCAGGCATTGTACCAATGTAGTTTTTCTAAGTTATATGTACTTTCTAAGTATATCTTGGACACCAATGACCGAATACAAGTTGGAAGAAAACATCTTGAGGAAACCTAGACTTTAAAGTCTGAAATTGTTATCCCGCATTGAGCAAGCGTGGTGATTACATACGCTCAGTCCCTCTCCAATCTCTGTATGAGAGGAGACCTATTGGTTGGGTTGATGAGGATGATATTAAAAACACAGATTAGCAATGTGACTCATCTCATAACTTTTTGATTTATTTCATAATATCCCTTGTAGCTTGTAGGTAATTCTCGAAATGAAAAACGTTCAAAATATAGTTTTTTTTTTTTTTTTAATGATAAACTAATGCTTGACCACAGCCCGCCTGATGATGCAATCGTTGATGGTAAAACGCGTTAGTTTATTAAGAGCTTATTCACTCTAGCCTTGAAGATACGTAAATTGTAGTCAGACGGAAACACCGCTGCTGGTAAATTGTTTAGTCCTTTGATGTATGCGGTATAAAAGACGAGGCGAAACGCTTCGTCCGGATGATATCGTAGTGGTGTCAACAATGTAAGGGTGGATACACGCCGTACGACAGGTCGTCCGATGATGGAGGAATTAAGTCATGCAATAGTTACGGTAACATCTCAGCGACAAAAATTGTCAAAATTAGGGGTATTTTTCACAAATAAGGTATTGAAAAATTGCTCTCAAGATACAGGTTATGCTAGTTTAAGAGGCAAGGTTTATCCATTCCAGTACAGCATTTGTGGTCAAAGCTTAAATATAAATATGTACTGTATTCTTTTGAGCAATGAAGTCTATTCTTGCTATTTATAATATAAAATGAATATCCGTCAAAGACATTAATTAGCTATGAAAAATTAAACAGTTTTCATCCTGCAGAATTATCATAGTCATCATGGACAGGATTTTCTTTCCAAAATAATCGGATATATATTTTGGTGATAGTAACCTTTCCTTCTTTTCTAGTAACCATTCCGTTCATGGATCATTTGATATTGATAGCGACTTTAAGTCGTTCTAATAAGGATGGTTTTTGGTAGTTTTATTGGTGCCAAAATGACGTGACATCCTTTGAACCTTAAATTCTAAATTTAAGACTCTTAATTTTTTTTTTTTAATAATTATAAACTAGTTCTTGACTGCAATCCCGCCTGATGGTAAGCAGTGATGCAATCGTTGATGGTAAAGCGCACTAGTTTATTAAGCCTATTCACTTAAAAAACTTAGGAATAGGAAGGAAGGAAAGGAAAGGCAGGAAGGGAAGGCAGTTGAGCGAGGTGATGCAATGTTAAACCCAAGACCAATACGACCAAACGAGGGAGATTGATCTGGAGACTCTCCACGACCGAACTCCCGACACAACCACATTTGGCGCATCGTACCCGCCACACAACCCAACACAACTGCCCAGACCCGTCCTCCGTACGGCTGCACCAGACATCATGCCGGAACACGACGAATCGCTTGGCGGCAGGACTTTGTCTGGTGGGTGGTAACTTCTGCCGGCAGCCGATGTTATACATAATAAAAGCTCATACGTTCTAATAATAAAACGGAGAAAGGAAAAGGATTTTATTTAAATATAGGTATTTTAAATGAAGTTATTGTAGTGAGAGTACCTTTGTAACCGGTGCGAAATGCTTTGAAATGAAATGAAATCGTTTATTTTATAAGAAGATCACTGATCACTTTTACACCTCATATTTTTTTAAACTAGATGGAGCCGGCATTTCCTAACTACCTCTGAGAAGAAAAACCGAAACAAACTCAGGGATCATCGTCTTTTTTCAAACCCAGACATTACAAATGAACATATTTACAGTAATTTACGTGATTTAACAAAAACAGTCATTAAAATGAAACTTTTTTTTTTTTGACAAGTGCTGTATAAAAAACTTTACCGTTGTTAAAATTAAAATTCAAAATTGGAAAATAGCTCTCCGATTTATACTTAAATAAGAGCGGAAATTCTCCAAGCTAAGCTAAAATTAGGTTTTAGATTTTTATAGATTAAAAAAATAGTTATGTAGGTAAGTTGTTTTAACTACGAAAGGCTCAATACTTTCGAAATCAACGTTAAAAAGGCTCGTCCGAAACAATGTCCCCTGATAAAGATGGAGTATGGACAAGCTCCCCCCGAGGGGAGGTGCCCATAGTACCCGACTTTTCCATTACCATTAATGCGGCCAAATGAAACTTTACTTATGTGTCATCTGGTACCTCCATACGTCTTAATGTAACGTCTTTTGTTTTTCTTTTTTTTTTTTTGTCGTCAATGAGGGTAGACAGAATGGTTTTGAAGGGCGATTTGAGGGTATTTGAAGACTTGCTGTTAGGGTGTTTGATTGGTGGAATGTTCAAGTTACTGCTAATGTAAATCAAATTAAGAAACAGAGCAACGAACATGCAGGCAAAAACAGAGCAAGCAAGCGAAGCATCATGCTAAGACAAGAGCCTTTTGGGCTGCTATAGTACCTACTTTGGCAGTCGTATCTTGTTGTGGCAGTCGTGGTGCCCTAGTGGTTAAAACACCAGCCTCTCAAGTATGAATGTGCTGGTTCGATTCCAGGTCAGGCAAGTACCAATGTAACTAAACGTAAACGTGTAAGCACAATGTACGAATGTGTTGTAAGGCATTTATTTGTTGGGTTAGTCTTCTTTATTAACTTGATTGTGCTCTGGCTGTTGAGAGTATGTCATGCTCACTCAAATGTCTCGCTGATGGTGGCGTGTGTGTTGGGATATTAGGTTCCCTTCAATATGGTTGACCTGAATGATGCTGATCCATACGTCATGTTCGTGAACGAACGCCGTCAGAGGGGACTGGTCATCTCTTAGCTGCCACGGCGTATTTTAATTTCTGAATTGATTTTTGTGTGTTTTCCATAATGGACGCTCTCAGCGTATAATATATTTCTGCATCTCTGCGGTTGATTTCAACATGAATGATGTAATCAAATATTTGTATCAATAACTTGAAAATTTAAAAGAGTGTCCATGGAGTTTCTTGCCCGTTTTTCTCCATAGGTACCTACTCTTTGGAATGGGCGACTAGCTTCATCTTATTGTCTGACCGACCTTCTGACAATTCAAAAGTGCCTGTAACTGGTTTATTTGAAATAAATGATTTGATTTGAACTTTTCTAAGTTATATGTAAGTACTTTCGTATATCTTGGACACCAATGACTGATTACACAGCGAAGGAAAACATCTTGAGGAAACCTGGACTGTAAGACTGAAATCGCCAACCCGCATTGAGCAAGCGTGGTGATTACGCTCAATCCTTCTCTGTATGAGAGGAAACCTGTGCCCAGCAGTAAGACGATAAAAAGGTTGAGATGATGATGATCTTGTTTTTCCTTTTTTTTTTAAATTTCTAATTGCGTTTAGTTTCGTTTAGTTTTATGATCTTAGAGTACGAGTTCCAATAATTACATTTTATTTGTTTCGTTTAGTTTTATGATCTTAGAGTATGAGTCCCAATAATTACATTTTATTTGTTTCGTTTAGTTTTATGATCTTAGGTATGTATTACAGAACGTCACTCAAAACTCAAACTCTACTTAATCTCGTTTTAAGCCATTTGATTGGTTGAAACTAGTTTTAAGTAATGCTTAAGCAGAGATCAATGCTTGAGTGCCGTTCTGTAATACGGACCTTAGAGTATGAGTCCCAATAATTACATTTTATTTGTTTCGTTTAGTTTTATGATCTTAGAGTATGAGTCCCAATAATTACATTTTATTTGTTTCGTTTAGTTTTATGAATTTAGAGTATGAGTCCCAATAATTACATTCTATTTGTTTCTTTCTAAAGTACTTTTTCTAAATTTAAGACTGTAGCTATCGTTAATGGACTTTATTGGTATCATAAATCAGCCATTTTCCCAATGTTGGGATACGAGAGAGGTGACATCTTCGGCAAGGGGTGAGCTGTAATTGAACAAGCGGGTTCAGTACGGGTAGGTAGATAACACATGTCTTTGAATTTTAGCTAAGATAAAGTTATAGGCATTGATAATGGTAATAGGTAATCGAATTCTTCAAAGTATTTGCTTCTAATTTATCACTCTAGAACTTTTTCCTCAAAATGTTAGCTTTTAGTATTTTAAGACAGTGCAAGGATGATGAATTTATTTACACATTATCATTGCAGCATTGTTTTATAATGTGATTAATTATAATAGGTATCACATGGTTTTTGTCTGGACAGACGAACAATGGAGTCTTAGTAAAAGTTTCCCGTTTTTATCCTTTGGTTGCAGAACCTTAAAAAAGGTTCTTGTAGCAAATATTATAGAAAACCTAAGGTTTCTGCAGTATGTATTTGCTTGAAGTAGGTCAAGGAAATTTGGTTTTTCGGGAAAATATTAAATACAAAAATAGACTTAATGTCATATACCTACCTACATATGTATATTATATGTATTAAATAGCTAAACAAGCTACCTTTATCCACTTGAATTGTATGGCATTTCTGTATTAAACTGCCAATCTGCATTAAATTTTCATGAAAATAATAAAAATAATAGAACATGAAATCTCAATCCAACTCAAACCACAAACAAATAATTCCAATACAACAATAATACAAATCACATTTAAATTCTCCACACAAAAACAATAACACATATCGCATTACCCTCCTTTAACCAACTTCATTGACACACACCCCCACCTGGCTTGCGCGTGCGCCGCGCCGCTCAATTCCAAATTCAAACTGGAAGTTTTGTTCAAACCCTTCCATTGTTCTTTTTACGAATTGTTTTCGATTTAATTCATCGTCCGCGTGTGTTTGACGGGTTGATTCAGGGGTCCGTTTAGGGCTGGCACTGTCCACAAATGCTTGAGTACACTGGATGGGAAATTGTGCTAACAAAAATACAGCTCTGTAAAATTCGAAAAATTCGTACAGATTGGCTTTATGACTTATTTTAATGACCTTTTATGATAGGAACTGTGGATTATGAACGCCTTTATCTTCCTCAGCCTATAGATGTCCACTGCTGGACAAAGGCCTCCCCCAAGGCTTTCCACGATGACCGGTCTTGTGCTGCCCGCATCCATCGGCTTCCCGCGACCTTCACCAGGTCATCGGTCCACCTTGTTGGGGGAACGCCTTTATAATATGTTTGAATTAAGGAAATTAAAATACACCATGTTCTGCAAGGATAATCAGCCTAATAATGCCCACTGCTGGGACATCAAGCCCAGTACGGTTTGATAGATATCTCAGGACTTTAATTGTCTTAGCTTTAACACAGTATCCTCTTGATGTTTTCCTTTACCGTTTTGAAAGCAGTGGTGATGACTTTCGGATCTATAAATCGTCACATCTGTGCTATTACTGCTTTCTCCAATTAACGTACTGTAATCATCATCACTAACCTTTTTTTATCGTCCCAATGCTGGGCACAGGCCTCCTCTCATACAGAGAAGGATTGAGCGTAATCACCACGCTTGCTCAATGCGGGTTGGCGATTTCAGACTTAAAGTCCAGGTTTCCTCAAGATGTTTTCCTTCACCTTGTAATCAGTCATTGGTGTCCAAGATATACTTAGAAAGTACATATAACTTAGAAAAGTCTTGGTGGCGTAGTAGTTAAAACAGCAGCCTTTCAAGCACCCTTATTACGTAACATACTATTGTTATGTATTGTAATCCTTTCCAAGAGTATTGCTAATTCATTGCTCCATATTTTCGACAAATGTGTCACCTCAACAAAGTAAATACCGCAATGATTTTTGTCGCAGTGTCCAAATGAAACCCATTGCTACTGATAGAGTGTAACGTAATTACCCTACAGGTTAGGCAAGTACCAATATCCATATTAATATTATAAATGCGAAAGTAACTCTGTCTGTCTGTCTGTCTGTTACGCTTTCCCGCTTAAACCTCTCAACCGATTTTGATGAAATTTGGCACAGACAATCTTTAGACCCTGAGAAAGAACATAGGCTACCTTTTATCCCGGAAAAGTTTGATGTTCCCGAGGGAAATCTAAAAAGCGCGATATAACCGAACCATACGCGGGCGAAGCCGCGGGCGAAAAGCTAGTACTATTATAAATCGTTATTATTCATTATCATCAATACAAGTGTTCTCTTCTTCCACGCAGTCTTCACTCGCAACTGCCCACAACGTTCAACCCTGATCCTTACCGTATTGTTTTCTTCAAAGTTAACCCTGCCTCGGCTACGAAAGCGTGCTCATTGATTTGTTTGTTAAAAGTAATTGCTGCTTCAGCCATTCAAGTGGGCTTTCAAGTGTTATTTTTTGGTAGTATGTTGACGAATATGCGTAATGGGGTGTGTAATTAGATTTTGATGTTTTTTAGGGTTAAAAGTTGATTGACTGCTGTCCAGGCGGCTTATTCTGTAAAAAATACACCGTGAAAACTTAGGTGGCGTGAGCTGTCAATAGTGTCAGTGTCAGGTGGAATGACAGCTCAGTTTTTTTTTTTTAAACAAATTTTGACTTTGATATTTTTTCCGAATAGCATCGCAGTTGTTAGTCTTGGATGGTTTTAAAGTTAAATAAAAAAGAGCTTGAAATTTACGTACTGTGTGGCTACCATGAGTGTTCATTAGGTACGAGAATCGATCATATACATCGACCGCGTTTGGCGTTCTCATTGCTTGAGAGTTCTTACAACCTTGAAGCGGGCCAATCGATGAGTAAAAAAACGCAGTCGATATCGATGATGGAGTCTTCGTAATGAAAACTCATGGTAGCTACACTGTTTAGATCCGATGTTTCAGTAATCTGATAACTTTATTCAAATACCAATTTTGACAATTATTTCATACAGACCAAATGTCAATATTATTCCTTGAATAGAAGCAATGAATCTTCCTGCCAGGGCTGAGGATTGTTGAAAATTGATACCGAGGCCCTAGCGCACAGGCAAGTAAAGGCCCTCTTCTGGTCCCCCCAGATCATCCCCAGGCCATTTGATGACTTCCCACAAAAAAAAGGAATATAATTTCACTAATGGCAGAAATCCAGTCTACTATTGAAAAAGTCTGCTGTAAGCTGTTTACCATCGATGCAGTCACCAATAATATAAAAGCACGACCACCATGCGGGTTCGCCCTCATAAACTTCAACTCCGTGCAAATATTAGGATAAACGTAAAAAAATCTTATATGTTAATTCTGGTTATAAACTCTCTATGTGCCAAATTTTCGTTTTTGCCTGGAAGAGTAACAAAAAACGTTGGTCCCGGTTGCCATACAAACATCTAATGGCAGTCGTTACGGGTTCTTGGAGCCTTCAATAATCCAACAATTGACCCAAGTGCAATGCTTCGATATCGCCTTCGGGTTTTGGAGGTCAGACGGCAGTCACTTCACGGAAAATATCGAAGTTTAGCTAAAACCAGCAGTAAAACTGGTAAATCGAAACCCAGACTCCAAAGCTAAAAAAGCTTCTCGACTGGGATTAACGCTGAGATGATGATGATGAGTAACAAACAACCAATATTCATCTTCACTAACTTTTGCATCTATAAATGATAATAGGAAGTGGAATTTCAAAACATTTTCTTTCCAATTAGAGGTTAAAGGAAACAGGTGACATAAAAATCGATCACCTAATCGATTATGGTCACGATAGTTAGTCGAGTTAACTCGAGTTGTTACGAATTCGCTAACGACACGACCTGCCCGCTCACTAGGGTAAACAGAATTATAACAATAACAGCCAGTAATGATGCATTTGTCCCATATGGTGTGAAAGGGACCCGTTAGTACTTCCTGTTAATAAAAAAAAAAAAAATTAACCAGAGGTGTCTGCACCAATTACTATTAGTGACGGCAGTATTTTTTGGGTTTTTGTGAATATAATATTTAGTCTGTGGTTTGTTGAATTAATCTGTTGATTTGATTACCTACTAAACTTTTTTTATTTATGGAAAGGAAAAAAACACAAACAAATTGATATTTCGAACCTTTCTCGTTCGTTTTAAATGCAATGCAGTTCTGAATTTGTATTTTAATGTTCTGATGATTGAATTTGAGGTAAGAACTAGCTTCATTCTACGCTACCATATTAGATCTGTCAAGAAAACTATTCAAACACCTGTTCTAAATTCAAATCCACTAACCCTTTACCGAATTCTTTACAAATATAATTGAACGCCATTTGGCTTCAGATGATTAAACTCATTCGAATTTCAAATTACGAATAGAGTAGGCCATTATTCGATTAGACTAATCGAGTATTCTGATTCGTTTGACATCGAAATCGATTCGGTAATCGAATGTAACTTGGTAATGATTAGATTGTATTATTATTACTATTGTTTGCATTATTAGTGTGTAATTCGTTATTGACATAGTGTATTGTATTTTCTAATCAGTGGTGTGCTATGGATCCTGTAGACAGGCGTGATGCGACATGTCTCCAGGAGGCATTAGGGAACTGCACTAGATAGTTAAGGTAAACGGCCCAGTAACCGTTAAGTTATGAACTTCGCCGAATTTGCATGAGCACTAAGCTAAAACTAGAAGACTTACAAAAATAATTTTTACTTGACTGTTTAGATAATTTAATATACTTTTAGTATATTATGATTCTATTAAACTAGTGTAAAATTTAATTAACTATAAAACAATAAAACTACAAAAAGGGCCAATTGTACAGTCAAGACCAAGAGTCGAGTTGCAATCTCACAAAACTATGGCCAAGCAATACTAGTTGTAGTTACGACCTTCTTCTATAATAAAGTTTGATACACACTCATACACTTGCTGCCCGCTTATGATTGTTAGGTACTACTTACTAATTTCAACGTCCACAGTAAGTGTTTCAATAGCCTAACGGTTTTCGCCTTGATAGGCGTTCAAGGTGGTTCGAGTTCAAATCTAATGACTTACAAAATATTTTTTAAATGTTTATTGGTGAGTTATGAATGCAGACAACAAAAATATCTAAAAATACCGATCCGCAACATAAAGATGATACTTTCTTTTAAAATCTTTTCTATATTAGAGTCATTATAAAAAGATGACGGTAGACTTGAAAGAATCTGAATGACTCCTTCACAAAAAATATTCCGCTACCTACAATAACTATTATTAGCTACAATAACTCAAATAATATTACTTAGCTGTTGTTAGTTGGTGAACATATAGTTACCAGTTTGTGTTATTAGTTTTACTTTTTTAATCAATATGCAGGGATATGCAGCAATATATCTCAAATATCATATGAAACCGGCTTTTGTGTAAGTTGTTTTTATTATTATTTGTATTAAGGTGCAAACTAATCGCTTGTTACAAGTCTGTAATAAAATTGTTATTGTTTTAGAGAAATACTGTAAGCCGTTGGAGGTCAAGGTCAAGAGGTTGGAGGACGAAGGTAGCTGTCGAGACAAGTGAAACGAAACGACAATATTCACCGTTGAATAAACTTTTAAATCTTGCGAAGAAGGGAGGTTGCATTTGTGGTTTAAAAATAAACTGGCGCGACTGGTGGAGTCTTAACGAGCTAAACAAAAAAAAAAAAAAAACTATTTATAACAATCACAGTGCAGAAGTGTCTTACAGAGTGTTTTAAATATATACCATTATATATCTTAATAACGGACTCTAAACCATCTCTAAAGTAATTTAGCGAAGTGACAGTAATATGTTCGGTTGGCTTAATGGCTAACAGATGTCGCCTTTTGCAATTTCAATACAAATTACTTTTGGTAAATTATAAAAACAATAATTTCGGAATTCGATAAGAAATAAGTTCGTTTACTTTTGAACTAAGAAAGCGCTTGAAGATTATAATCTCATGCCATCAAACTCCGAAAACGCTACACCCAAAAAAAATTGTAAATGTAATAAGCACTATTTTGTGTTTTAGTATAGATTATTTTATGATTGCAATAATATTCAGGTTAAGCTTCAATCCTCTTTTCTATAAGAAAATGAATAATTAAGCTATAACCTCTTTAATCATAATATATGTATAATATTATAATTTTCATATTTATCAACCAAAAATGTTTTTTGTATTTTTTACCATAACAATATCATAAGTTTGTCAAGGATTACTTTTATATAAAATATTACAATGCTGCCGTTTCAACGTTTGTTTCATTTGTTAGTATAAGTATATCTATACCGAATAATATATAACTTTATAGTATATTGCATTATAATATGCTTATTGTTTTATTTTTATATATTTTTTTATTATATTACCTCTATAGTAAACTGAAACATATAATAAAAACCTTTTTTGGGATAAATATTCAATAAATTTTCCTATTCATTTAAATATTATTTGAAAACATTTTTACTTTAAAATACAAATCAATTATCATAATTTTAAATTATATGAAACAACAAAAAGATTTGCCTTTATTGAGGATCGAACCCATAATCGCTCGATTATGATAGCACCATTGTTAAGTGCGGCCGCTAACTTAACTTCAAATGAAGTAACGAAATTATGCATTACTTTAAAGAAAGACGGAGACTGCGATAAAAAAATAATGCGGTAGTGTGCGTGGCCGGTTTAGCGCAGGCGACAGTAGTCTTTAAGGTGGAAATGGACTTCTACAGCTGATAGTACCAGTACCCGGTAGAGTTGTACTAGTTAACGTTAAATTGTCCCGGTAACCGGTAATTTTTGCCGCGAAATTGTACTCTATTGCTTTACGTTAAAGTTCATAGAAATACAATATATTCAAATAAAATATTACTGAAAAACATTAGGGTCCGTATTTAACCAACAAATAAACACGATTTGTTTTAACTTTTTATAATGTATGTTTTATAAAGTACCTATACCTATATAAAAAGAAACAAACAAACTCTGTCCGTCGTGGATTGTCATTCCTTCTTCGAGATGTGCCAATAGTCCATCACTTCTTTAAACCACGCCCTTAAACTGCTTTACTGAACCATAAAGCACGGGTGTGCATCAGATTTTGAGACACTTGTTGGCCTACTACAGGCGGCAGCTTCAACCAAACGACCGAGTCTGCCATTATTAAAAGCATTTTCTCGCTTAATTTTTTTAATAAATAAACTAACACTATCCAATAACTGCTCCTTAGTGACATCTGAAATTATTTATTTATTTATTTTACCATTTAATATATTAACAAAAAGAAAAAACAGAACAGATAAAAGGTACAGAGATGATTATATCATAAAAAATCTCTTTCGGCATACCTGCAATAAGAAAGCGTGTAAAAAGTAAAGGACAGAAGACGTGCACTCTGAAGGAGTAGGAGTAGAAATCGGTAGAGTGGGGAGGCGACTTGAGAAGGTTTTTAAGATGCGACCTTTTGCTTTTTATCGTGGATAAATCCGATAAAAAAAAGTTTCCCCCTTATTTCGTCTGGGAATAAGGGAGGGTTATGTCGGCCTCCTACCATCTAAACGTCCACTATTCCTTCCAGTACCATGAGTCGGGGACCCGGCAGATACTTGTATATTCGCCCCACACACGTGGGGACCAAGTGCGGCCGATCCCTCGATCACATATCCTTCCACTAAGCTGCGCATACTGCATGTCACGCTCGAGCGACGATACGGCCCCAAT
This sequence comes from Sesamia nonagrioides, assembly GCA_017933935.1. NCBI lineage: Eukaryota > Metazoa > Arthropoda > Insecta > Lepidoptera > Noctuidae > Sesamia > Sesamia nonagrioides. The sequence goes on along the minus strand of JADWQK010000369.1, from coordinate 306,799 downwards.
TTCGTCGCCCGCATGGTCCTTCTTATGGTGGCCAAAGACCGTGAAGCGCCCTTGACGCCTGGCTACCCTTCTCATGCGAGTGGAGTGAGAGTCATGCTCTTTTTCCCTTTCTGCAGCCTCCATTGCATGCACTACCTTCTCGCAAAAAGAGGCCATAGCATCCCCCACGCTCCTTCCTTCTTCGCTTTCGACCATGAACTGTACTACGGCCGGGAGTGAGATATCACCGGCACCAAGTGTCGCGACTATGGCACAGCGCTGTTGGGTCCAAGCTGAGCTTTCCTCCAGCCTAGGTGGCGCTTTGTGCTCAATTATTGCATATATATATATATGTATTCTCATCAAAAAAGTCCACATTGAGCGGAGCGGAAGGGTGAGGGTCTGTTTTAATCCACCCGTCTCCCTTCATTTGCCTGTGCTCCAGGGTATCTCTTATTATGGCGGCACACTCAAGCAAGCAAGTCAGCTCGAAGGTTTTTACGGCACCAGAAGTTTGAAAACATGGAATGAGTTAGATCTTTCGAAAAATAATTGAAGGTAGATAAATATGCAAAATAATTACCTTTAAATAATAATAATCTCTAGAAAGATTCAATTATGGCAAATCAATCTTTAGTACTTATTAATGATTTTTTAACACCTGTTCTGACTGAGACTTGCTCCCAAATCAGAACTCACGTGAGTGACTTAATGCGTACAAATGAAAGCCGTGCTGGAAATATGGGAAAGTACGGGCGTAAGCATAATATGTAGACGAGAGTTCCAATTAATGAGGCATAGTCATCAAAAAATAAATAAAAGAAAGACATATGTTAGGACTCGAACTGCATTATGTAAATGAAATAGCCAAGAGCTTTTCGCCCTTGCTTCAGTTTCAACTAGGAACTACCATTTTCTCCAGGGTACTCCAAACAGTACGGTATACTACCATATATCGTACTGTTTGGAGTACCGTACGGTATATCGTACCAACTACAATATACCGTGCTGTTTGGAGTACCATGGAGCAAATGGTAGTACATGGTAGGTGTACCACGGTGTACGTTGCATGTCAAAATACTTGGCCACTATGCTGTTAAATCCCAAAACCATGTTTAAATAATTAAATTACCATCTGCTAAGAAATAAACGTGTTTATTTTTTTTAAGTTTCCAAAACAAATTATTCACATTCTAGTCGCAGTAGGCTTTTTTATATACTTCATAGCTGATTCAAGAAAAGCTTGTAACGCAACCAGTACAAAAAGTGGTAAAACATACAAAAAAACGCAACCAAATTCACGTGGTACCAAAACAAACTAAATGTCTAGTAACTACATCCTTTTAATTCAAAGGAAAATAATGCTTAATTCAAGACAATAAGGACTATAAACGGATTTAAATGCAGCTGTTAAGGCATGCCCCAGTATCCGGCAGAAAATATTTAAAATAATCCACAGTTTCAAAGGAAAATGAGACCTATTTCAAAGCAATAAGAATAAAATAACGGGTTTTGGTGCAACGTATGTAACTGGTTTGATAGTGTACCAATATACGGTAAAAATCGCACATTTTTACCGGGTACTAGGTCAAGTAGGGGTTTGAGTGTACCAATAGATGTAACATGTAAAATTATTTACTTTTCGATGAGATTTACCTCAATTTATAGATTAAATCGTTAAATAATATACACAATTTATTAAAAAAATTAACACTTTTACCTTAATTTTATCCGTCGAAGTATGGCTAGATAATTTCTGCGACCGGATGGGTTCGTAGTTCACTGACAGAACTTTGTACTTATAGATAATTTTACTATACCATACTTTTATTTTCTCACAGTTTTTACATTATTAAACTTTTTGGTGAGTGTCGCCATCAGAATTGTATAAAATAGTACCAAGAATAAATTGCTATTTGCAAATTTTAATTTAGTTTTGCTAGAAAGACGCTAATATTAAAAAACTGACTAGTTAACGGCTACCGGGACATTAACGGAAATAGGTACTCTTACCTTAGTGATATTTTTACTGAACAGTGCTGTGATATTTTTAACTACCTTTAAAAGTCTGTAAAGATCCCTAGCCCCAATTTTAGGTTATAGCGATATCTACAACGGCTACTATCGGCTAATATCTACGGCTAGCGGAGAACTGCTCAGGATCGAGCTTGTTGGCGTGCCATAAAAGAGGCCTATGACCAGCAGTGGATGAGTAGAGACTGATGATGATGATGACATCTACAAACGCCACATATGAACAACGCGTCATACTGACGTCACAAGAATTCTACATCTCGCAATCAGAGTTTACCGTGCAACTAGCATACATACAACTTCCCTATTTCAAGCATTGGGCAAGTGCCCGCCAGACATAACACCCGTCTGGTCGGAGGATCCTTCCATTCCTATGGAGGATGAGTGAACTTTACTCCCTGTTGCTCATGCCTCCAGGTGTTAGGAATAACGAGTTTGTCTGCCATTGATGTTTTGATAGTTGTTTAGGATGACTACCAAAGTGCCCGAAGGTCTTACCAAAGTAACTTCGTTATGGAGGTCAGGTTGGCAGTCGCTCACTGTAATGCGTTTCTTCTCCTCTTCTTTTCAGCCTATAGAGGCCCACTGCTGGACAGAGGCGTTCCCCAAGGCTTTCATTCTATTGGACTCTCTTTCACATCAGTCGCGTTTCTATGTGCATGTTTTATTTTTTATTTTTGTTTGGTTTAGTTTGTAATGTATGCGAGTCGAAATAATTATTTTTTTTTCTTACTCATCATCATCAACCTTTTATCGTCCCACTGCTGGGCACAGGTCTCCTCTCAAACAGAGAAGGATTGAGCGAAATCACCAAGCTTGCTCTTCACCTCGCTTGCTTTCACCAGATATCATGCCGGAACACGACGAATTGTTTTCAAGCAAGTCTTTGTCTTGTAAGCGGTAACTACTTACTGTCGGCAACCGATGTTATGGCCTACCACCGAGAAAACTGACCAGATCGCTGTTTTAACTGTCGATACCAACAAAAATGAAGTCTCATCAAACACGGCCGTGAAAACGTAACTCATTTCAAACATATGTTCCTCTAACGTCGACCGAACCGTACGTACTTCTAATGATTATTGAAATCGCCACTGGCCGGGCTATTTTTGTATAGGAATTCTAAACGCCTATGCTAGAACGTGTTGTGTCTATGTATGCCGGATTCAGTTACTTTTAGATACAACATAAGTATGTTTAAGAGTATCCATCGGTTTTGGTAGCTAAATGTAAACAAAAAATACCACGTGATTTAGTTTACAGACTGAACGTAATAGCAGTCATTTGGTTCTTTTTTCTTTACCTTTAGTCATCACCATCATCATCTCAGCGTTAATCCCAGTCGCATCCGAAGCTTTTTCAGCTTTGGAGTCTGGGGTCCGCTTTACCAGTCTAACTGCTGATTTTGGCTAAACTTCGATATTTTCCGTGAAGCGACTGCCGTCTAACCTCCACAACCCGAAAGCGATATCGAAGCATTGCAGTTAGACCAATTGTTGGACTTTTGAGGGCTCCAACAACCCGTAATGATTGCCATTAGATGTTTGTATGGCAACCAGGACCAACGGCTTAACGTGCTTTCCGAGGCACGACCTGACCAGTGCAAATATTCATATTCATGCATACAACGCGGGGAACTAACCTCCGCCTTCTTGCGCAGCGGCCGCGTTCGCTATCGCTACGCCACGGTAGTTGTCTGTTTAACTTTAAAGACCTACCTAAACCGATGGAGTATACTATCGGTATAATGATCGCAAATACTACTGCTGACCATGAGGTCCTGGGTTCAATTCAGATTGAGCCAAGTGTTGTGTACTAACAGCCTTCTTCGCAGGCCTGTGTTATATTATAACAGTGGGAATGATATAGAAGGAAAGAAAATACTTATAATAATTTTTAAAAAGTGACAACACCGTTTGTGACGGAGCGAATAGCGATGCGACCACGTGCCGCGTGCCCTGCCCCCCGTCACCCGCGGATGTATGCCTAACGTGTTGTCTACCGCACATGCATTAAGTTACCTCGCTTTTTCGAAATAATATTTTTTTTTTGGTGGGAATTTTTTTAAAGTTTAGACCGGCTTTGTAGGTATTATTATAATCAGTTATCGATACCTAACAATACCTTCACGGATCGGACAGGGTTTTCTTTACATATTGTATGTATGTACCATGTAAGCTAACGAGGTGGGTTTTACATGTAATTTAATTCCTTCACTTCGAAGCCAAAAATCATGATGGCTATTATCCACATTCATCAAGTTAAATGCAACAATACATCAGTTACTACAGTTGTACCTACTAATGATCGTTAGGAACCTATCATGGCTGCTACAATTAAATGCCAGTTTTTTCGGTAATTACTGGTAAGCTGAGTGCTGGTTATCAATCACGGCCAGGGTAATGGAAATAGGTAATGGTTGATGTATACCAGCAGGTCAAGCTAATCGGAACTGTCAAATTTTTCCAATCAATTTTGAACCTTAAAGCTTTAGCGATAAAGTTTATTAATGAAAAAGCTAGTAGCTTGATGTACTAGCGTCTCTACTTTGAATATGCAGTTGGGAGCCAAATGATTGTGTGGGATTTAGGCTAAAGTAAATGTAAGCAGGCAAATTTTCAATTCAAAAATTCCAATTATCAGTGATGCAATCGTTGATGGTAAAGCGCACTACTTTATTAAGAGCCTATTCACTCTAGCCTTGAAGACACTTAAATTTAAGTCCGACGGAAACACCGCCGCTGGCAAACTGTTCCAGTCCGCGTACGCGGTATAAAAGACAAGGCGAAACGCCTCGTACGGATCGTAGTGGTGTCAACAACGTAAGGGTGGAAAGTCGCCGTACGACAGGTCGTCCGATGGTAGAACGGAGATGGGGGAATTTAATCATGCAATTCCCTCATACTCTCTCCAAAACGCTTATTATTATTTCCACTTTATTCTTTTCACCATCAGCCAATAGCAGTGCTTCTCCTATACATGCCATTCAACTCGATTTTTGGCAACTCGCATCCAACCACTTTACGAAGATCGTCGCTCCAGTTGTAACTATTTTCCTTTTAACTATCTATCTCTCTCTGTCATATCAGAGAGTTCCTTTTCATCCTACTGTCCAAATCCTTATGTCACTGTCAGTCTACGTCTGCGAAGTAGTTTTAATTTATATACGATATTATATTTTTACTATTAATTCTCGCTAAATACCCTTCAGAGTTTGATGGTTTATTAACAGTTCGCACGTGTTATTGGAAAAATTGTGGTGTCTCTTCTCCAAGGGCCATTGATGAAGAGTTGAAGTAAATCGTCGCTCCACCAGCTGTGGGGTCCTACATTAAGTTTATTCCGGGGTCTCCACTCCAGAACGTCTACGGTTCGACCCAACAATCATTGTTTCTACTTCAGCCTTCATCATTATCACCAACCTTTTTTTTATCGTACTGCTGGGCATAGGCCTCCTCTTATGCAGAGAAGGATTAAGATTACTTTTGCCTCGCAATATCTTAATTAAGATTTATATTGAATTGTCTTCAGATTTATTAACTACTAGCTTTCCGCCTTTGGAATTCGGTTATATCGCACTTTTTAGATTTCCCTCGGGAACATCAATTTTTTTTTCAATAAAAGGTAGCCTATGTCCTTTCTCAGGGTCTAAAGATTGCCTATGCCAAATTTCATTAAAAACGGTTGAGAGGTTTAAGCGGGAAAGTAGACAGACAGACAAACAGACAGAGTTACTTTCGCATTTATAATATTAGTATGGATAACAAATTCAGAGCCAAATCCTTAATATTCTGCCACTTCCTTATTTCATAACCTGACCATTACGGACTGGCCATAAGGCAGGTGCCTACTGCGCAAACGCAAGCTAATGTCCAAGTGGCGTGTGCGTCGGCTCATTACCCGACCGCTTCCGATCTGTTACGACAAAGCCCGAAGTGTTACGACAGTAGCCGAGCAGTTTAATTTTAACGTCTTTAGGAAGTCTGGTTGTAATATTGAGGGTAGGAAATGCTAAGAGGTGTGGAGGTGATTTGTGGAAATATGTTGTTTAAGTATCTTCGTTAGGTGAATTCGTGCGAGCGTTGTTAATTATTTGTGATATATTAAGGCCGATTTCTTAGGTTTCGAAGGTGATATCGAAGCATTGCAGTTAGACCAATTTTTGAACTTTTGAGGGCTCCAACCCGTAAAGACTGCCATTATGTGTCGAAAAAATTCGTCATCTTCCTACTTTCTTGATTGCGGCTGAAATGAGATTGTTACTAGATTTTGCACATTGTTAATTACGTTTACGTTATCTACGTTTTTTGTTCGTTCGTGGTCTATTTTGAACTAGCTGCGCCGCGCGGTTTCACCCGCGTAAGTTTCGATGTGTTTTTTATATGCTCCGCTCCTAGTTGTCAACAGTGTGTGACTGTGTTGACAAATAGGAAAAATCTTTTTGCTTTAAAATAAAGCTGCTTTAATCCAGGAAGGATAAATCCTTCCTGGATTAATGGGCTATCCAAAGCAAAAAGATTTTTTCAAATTGAACCAGTAGTTCCTGAGATTAGCGCGTTCAAACAAACAAAGAAACTCTTCAGCTTTCTGTATTAGTATAGATTACAACATCAACCTTTTTATCGTCCCACTGCTGGGCACAGGTCTCCTCTCATACAGAGAAGGATAAGGGTATTAGTATAGATTAGTTATTTTGAATTAGTTATGGATTATTCACATTGAAGTTATATATTTATCAGTTTTCGCCTAGTAATGTTTTCCCTATATGTAATTTTACCACAAACAAATATATTCTAGACTTCGTGACCAACTTCCTAAGCCCAAATAAAATAAATATGTCTGCTTTTTTTAGCTGGAACATTTAGTTCCAGCTGAGTGGTCACAGTTGCTCGTTGCGCGCCATTGAACCCGTTGAATCGGTCCTGTCAGGGGTCCAAATTATGTTTAATACAATAATTGATATAAAGACTGCGGGTACCTTGTTACGGCTTGTCAAAGTGATGTTTCTAAAAAGGGTAAATACTTTAATGTTACACAACCGCTGGCAGAATAGACGACATCGCCTTCGTCACCAAAGAAAAAAAAAACCGAACTGTAGATAAGTAGGAAAGAACAACATTTTTCAATTTCATCAGTACTTCTCTAAAAACTGTGTAGGAGAACACCGTGAGGAAAGCGGCAGGTTTTAAAAGCAAATACATACAATACCTGTCATGACTGCCTTGACATAGTACGTCATAGAATTATTTTTTAATTTAGTAACATGGGCATACCCAGCTTCTGGCCTAGGTGGGGGTGGCAAGTCAGGCCTTGTGGGGGGCAAGTCAGGCCAATAAAATAAATGCTAATCGCTCGCAATCGGTAATCTTTGTGCGCTATAGCCGCACGCGGTTTTCAGCAATGCATTTTGCCAATATCTACTGCAGTGGTAGCTGAACCCCCTGATACCCCAATAGTTAGTAATCTTAGTTTTAATGATTGTTACAGAAGCCCACTGATGAAGTAGTTATGAAAAAAAAAACAGTATCTGTACCTTTTGAATTTAAGCGTCTTTAAAGCTAGATTGAATAGGCTCATAGTGAATGGGCTCTTAACAAACTAGCGCGCTTCACCATCAATGATTGCATCACTGCTTACCATCTTGTCCGATGAAGGCCAGCCCGCGCCACAGCTGAGCCAGTAATATCATAATGTCCCAACAATGACCTCTGAGTTAGTTTCGGCGTTTCTTCTCAGAGCTAGTACTAGGAAACGTAGTGGTCATATAACCATTAAGAATACATTCGATCCAGCCGTCCCTTGCTGTCCTCTCTAGCGACGCCCTAAGCCGAGGTTCGTACCCCACAGGGGGTGCCCTTGGTGCGTAGTCGCCCAATTTTAATTTAGTTTTAAGTGCCCCTGGCTGGAGGCTTTAATTTTAATTAAGGCATCCACAAGAAAGTCCGGTTAAGTAGTTACGGCCTCTAATGGCCACCTACGCGATGCCATATAAAAAAAAAACTGCTTACCACCAGGCGGGATTGCAGCCAGGCACTAGATAATAATTATAAAAAAAAATCTCGTGAAAAAACATCATTTTGAGGACTTCAGGTGTAATCTACTCCAGCCTCGAATCTGAACCACCATCTATCTCTTTCTTACACTTACGCTAACCATATTCTCTCTCCTTGTCAACAGAGACCACCATCGTCATCGTTGTCGTACGGTGGCGCGGTGAACGACGATGTTCGTTCTCCGGGCTCCGGAGGCACCCCTGGACCCCTCAGCCAGCCCCCGCCGCAGACCCTCGACGCGACAGATCCAGGTAAGCTCCTTCTCTATTATGTCATTCTGGTATTTTTTAGGGAAAGATGGTAGATGATTTTGGAATGGGCTGATAAAGAAGACAACTTTGGGAAGCAGAGATCCTTTATGACCTGACAGCCTGGTAGTTATTGGGAAAAGAAAAGGTTGATTGATCTCATGATATTGGAATAGGATCATGAAGAACAGAACTTTGTTGTATTTACGCAGAGTTCTTTCAAGATCTGTCAATCGATTCAGTAAAAATCTAAACGTGAAGAGAGCTTAGAGTGTGCTCATTTTAGAGTTTAGACCCACTCGCTCACTTCACAAAAAAATTTCGGTGAGATGCCTACAAAATCGCATTCCAATCTTATATATAAAATTCTCGTGTCACAGTTTTCGTTCCCAAACTCCTCCGAAACGGCTTGACCGATTCTCATCAAATTTCGTATATACATTCGCTAGGCATGAGAATAGGTTTTTATCTACTTTTTTATGTCAATATACTTTATGCGGGTGAAACCGCGGGGCGCAGCTAGTACTAATATATAAAGCTGATGAGTTTGTTTGTGTTTGTTTGTTTGTTTGAACGTGATAATCTCAGGAACTAAGTCCGATTTGAAAACTTCTTTTTGCGTTGGATAGCCCATTAATCCAAGAAGGCTTTAGGCTATATAACATCACGCTGCGACTAATGGGAGCGGAGCATATAACAAAAACGCGAAACGCCAGTAGTTCTTACTAGTCAGATTCAGTAGTAGAAGTTCGGTAGTTCAGTTACATTTTTAGTAAGAAAAATTACAGGATTGGACCAAAATGACTAGGAATCCAGTAGATTAGAGTAGGTAATCTAATGTCTTTATTTACAAAGTTCTTCAACGTAAGATCCTTACATCTTTAAATAATCTTCTCTATAGTCTACAATCTTGGTTTTTGACTGGCAGTACCTACATTACTTTAACTAATACCAGCAGGGCAATGGGGAAGAAAACGCAAAGCTATTTGCAGATGTCGCTGATGGCGTTTGACTAATAACAATATTAGCTGTCAGTCGTATCACGTTTTATGTTGAGTTTTTTATTGTGTTTGACGAGTTTTTTTAGGTAAAGCAGAGCAATGTATTGTACATGGTCTGTTTCAAGTTAAAAAAGGAGTTAAAAGTCTAGAGGAGCTTCAGTAAAAGGACGAAAAGCTGATCTAATTACCAGGCAAATAACAATGCCCAGACTTTAAACTAAATGCAGATTTACTAGTGTTTTAAGTTACATTAATTTTGTATTAGGTTTAACGTTTCTTTAGGTATATTTAAGTAAATATTAATGTACTTATTAATGACATATTTTGAAAGTTTCAACCCTATTAACCTAAAATTATTATCCAGACTTGAATCGTATGACCGAAATTTTAACTTCGAGGTTCATCAAGAACAAGAAATTCAAGAGAAAAAAATTGATTTACCGCCCCCAGAAAGCTATAGAGACATCAACATAATCTTTACTGAAATCTATTTATACATACATATATTCTGTTCTAAATTGAAATGCATATCTTTAGGGAAAGGAGTGATTTCCATTATTATTGCAAGAAATTGCTACACAACGCGGCATATTTTTAAACTTTTTATAAACAACGTAAACTCGTACAAATTACTATGGGTTTTGACAGTTTATTTGGGTCAAACGATATCAGCGCCTCTAGTGGCTAGATTTGTCAGTTTTCTTCCCCATTGCGTTACACACTATCAGTAGCAATGGACTTCATTTTGACAGTTCAACAACATTCATTGCGCTATTAAGTTGTTGAGCAGACAGCCTCCGTGGCGTAGCGGCAGCGGACGCGGCCGCTGCGCAAGGTGGCGCGGGTTCGATCCCCGCACAGTGCAAGGATTTGTATGCATGAATATGAATATTTGCACTGGTCTGGTCGTGCCTCGGAAAGCACGTTAAGCCGTTGGTCCCGGTTGCCATACGAACATCTAGTGGCAGCCGTTACGGGTTGTTGGAGCCCTCAAAAGTCCAACAATTGGTCTAACTGCAATGCTTCGATATCGCCTTCGGGTTGTGGAGGTCAGACGGCAGTCGCATCATGGAAAATGTCGAAGTTTAGCCATGTCAGCAGTTAGAGTGGTAAAGCGGACCCCAGACTCCAAAGCTGAAAAGGCTTCGGATGCGACTGGGATTAACGCTGTGATGATGATGATGATTACGTTGCTGAGCAGAAACATTTTCCGAACACACGGAGCAATGGTTTAGCAATATACTTCAAAATGATTCCAAACGATAGTACCTACTGAATAGTGTGTGATTTGCTGAAAACTAGATATGAGCGCAGTCGCGGTTTAGCGCTAGTCTAAGGTCCGTATTACAGAACGTCACTCAAGCATTGATCTCTGCTTAACCCTTGGGGTGCCTGGTGGGTCTGACAGACCCATGGGTTCAAGGAATCGACAATATTTCAGAAAATTCATAACTTCCGCCACTGTGGGCCTGAGTAGCTTCGTGATATAGACTGGCGGCTAGATTATCGCCCCTCCCGCAGTCCGCAATGCGCACGCGTTCGAGTAATACGTGTTTTATTTGCGCTCGGGCCTGAGAAACCCGACCAGGCACGCGGCGTAACTTTTAACTGGTAAGTAATTATTTTTGTTTACCATTATTTATTTTGCATTGTGTGGTCAATTATTTATGTTAATAATATTTTTGCAGTTAAATATGGCTAGGCGATTAACTAATATAGAAATAAGCCAAATTTTTGATGAAATTTCAATGAAATTGAGGATGACATATTTTTTGATGAAAGTGGAGCCGAAACCGATCACGTGAGTGTTCAACATGATTCAGATGAGTCTGAGGAAGAAGTACAAGTTCAAAATGAACCCAGTAGTGACAGTGATGATGAGATGTCTCAGCCTTTGAGCAACTTTGCTCACAGATCTATATATAAAGGAAAAGATAATACAATATGGTTCCGTGATCCTCCGAGTGTTCGCGTTCGTACTAGAGCAGAAAACATTTTTACTGGAACACCTGGAGTGAAACCTCATGCAAGACATGCGCAGCAAGAACTTGATTGCTTTCATCTATTAGTAACTGAAGACACGTTGAATGTAATTATGGAACATACTAATACGAAGATCTACAATACGCGGCAGGATAACAATACATCAAATGAATATGCCTATTCAGAGATCACAATGAACGAACTAAAAGCAGTTATTGGATAACTCTTCTTAGCCGGATTATTCAAATCTGGAAGACAAAATCTGAAAGTTTTATGGGCAAGTGACGGAACTGGCATAGATATATTTCAAATAACAATGAGTTTGAGACGATTTGTGGTTGTTGTGAATTGTATGAGATTCGATAACTTGGACACGCGTGAATAAAGAGCAGCAACTGATAAATTGGCTCCTATCAGATATATTTTTGAAGACTTTGTAAAAAACTGCCAATCCGTCTATATAACGCGCAAATTTTATATGCGAAAATTGTCGCACAAATACCGAGTAGTTATTGATCGATATTCTTATTTTAGTAATCAAAGTTAATAACCTGTAAGTTGATTTATCTGTGCATTATAATAATGCGAAGTCTGATTTTGATCTCAATTAAAAAGAGTTTAATATTGTTGATGTAAAGATAAGTGCTAATTATTGTTAGCTAAGTATCAGAGGTTTTTGAATTGTTAAATAAAACTTTGTAAAATAATTTGTCTTATTTCTTTTTCCCTTCTTTTAGTTAGAAACAATGTTAAATATAATTTAAAACTTGTTATATGGTTTGTAAAACATCAAAATAAATAAAAATAACCAATTACGTTTACGGGTCTGTCAGACCCACCAGGCATGCCGTGTGATTTTTACCCACCAGGCTCCCCAAGGGTTAAGCATTACTTAAAACTAGTTTAACCAATCAAATGGCTTGAAACGAGACTTAAGTGGAGTTTGAGTGACGTTCAATAATACGCACCTAAGTCAATGGCCAATATTTGAATTGCAATATTTAGAGGAAATTCTATAATTACACATTGAAAGGATAAAATAATCATTAGTTTCCGGCTGTGTACATTTCAACACATAAAACCGGGTAATTTGGCTCATTTAGTTAAATGCTCATTATTTGATCGTAAATTACGGTATTTTTTGCCGTTTTCAATGCAACAAGTCAAGTTATATGCTTTGAGGTTATTACACAGCGTTAAATAAGCGATAAGATGTGTAAGGATAAAAATGGTGTGAAAATAAGGTATGATAATAAACAAAAAAAAAACTAATATGCCATAACATCGGCTGCCGGCAGAAGTTACCACCCACCAGACAAAGTCTTACCGCCAAGCGATTCGTCGTGTTCCGGCATGATGTCTGGTGAAGCCGTACGGAGGACGGATCTGAGTAGTTGTGTTGCGATGTGTGCCGGGTACGATGCGTCAAATTTTGTTGTGTCGGGAGTTTGGTCGTGGAGGAACTCCAGATCAATCTCTCTATGGCGCAACATCGTTCCTCGCTCAACTGCCGTCTTCCTTCCTATTCACTAAGTTTTTTTAATGAATAGGCTAAATAAACTAGCGCGTTTTACCATCACCGATTGCATCACTGCTTATCATCAGGCGGGATTGCGGTCAAGCACTAGTTTATAATAATAAAAATAAAATAAAAATAAGGGATTCATTTATAAACGTTGCTGAAAGTCAAGTTCATCATCATCAACCTTTATTTATCGTCCCACTCTTGGGTACAGGTCTCTTCTCATACATAGAAGTATTGAGCCTATTCATCACGCTTGCTCAATGCGGGTTGGTGATTTCAGACTTAAATTCCAGGTTTCCTCAAGATGTTTTCCTTTTCCTTGACCTTTTAAACAGTCATTGGTGTCCAAGATATACTTAGAAAGTACATATAACTTAGAAAAGTTTCATTGGTACTTGCCTGACCTGGAACCGACCCCGCACACTCATACTTGAGAGACTGGTGTTTTAATCACTAGGCCGCCACGTAAAGTCACGTAATGGTTTGAAATTGTTTAACCATAGGTACATATTTTAATGTTTAACCGTCTCTTAACATAACTAACGTTGAATATAGGGTACGTATGAATGAAGGGTCCATTACTGACGAAGCTAAATAAATTTCATTCAAATCCATCACAATAATACATATTTAAAATCATTTCAATCGTGTGGTTAGTCTGTATCCCATCAGAATATGCAAATTGATCATAACCCTATTTTCTTACTCTCAAACAAAAACAATCTATAACATCATATCGCATCGCATCAGCGCACTTTACATACCTAATGATGTTTACTATTGCAACTTAGTAACGACTCGTATCCGTTCTAGTAATCGATTCTCATCGGAATATACGATTATGAATCGATTAACGAGTACCTATCAAGTTTCATAGACTGCTTGAATCGAATCTTAAAAATGATATCGTATTACGTGCGAATAGGTTTAGAAAGCGAATAATAAACGTCGAGGTTCTGTTTATGTGACTCCTACGCTTCGTAGGTAACAATTAACATGTCCACACTTGGGATCTAGATCCGACTTGACACGTCAACACCCTTTGAGAGCCAATTGAAAACTGACAGCTTCACATCGTCACGTCACTATCACACGTCAAACTTCTTCTGCTTGAAATTTGTAAAAAGAACTGTGAGGACACCTCGGCCGCGCGTTTGTCAACGTTCCGATATCCGTCACGAACTCGAGAATCACTCGTCACTCAGACGAGACATGCTACCTTACGTATCTAGATCTATTGTCATGTATTCATTCGTAAATGACTGATGGGTGCCCGTAGAACGGTACGTTACGACGTTCCAACACTAGCGCAGACCTCACAATAGGTATTGAAATGAGACAGGATTGTGTGCACGTATCGCCGATGCATCTCGGTTTATCGCTTTCATATTCCTATGCGCTGGTAATTTGTGTGGGATTACATTGTGCTATTCCTATTTACCATTCAAAACATTCAGGCGCGGTGACGTTTTGATTTTCCATGTAAAAAATCCCTGTCTCGAAAAAGGTGCGACTACAAAAGACGCAATCACTAGCGCAGCGTTTGACAGCTGTCAAAAATGGCCGACGCGACGCGTTGGCGCGAAAAACTAACAAAGCGTCAGCGAGTGTGTTTTTTTTTCGCATTTCCACGTAGTTTTTGTGGAAAAATTATGCTTTCGACACACGTATGTGTAATTGTTTGTTTGTCGCACGGCGGGAGCGGCGAAATGCTGGCCAAATTGAATTTTGTGAAGCCGCGGTGTCCGTACTGATCTGTAACTAGGAACCATTTTGTTTTTTTTTTTACTTTTTTTTTCTGGTTTATGCATCGAGAATAACTAATTGTGTCATATATCAGTGCGTTGCGGATTGCGGATCGTTTCGTGTCAGCGGGCGACGTCTCTCGCGAGTGGAAAAAAATTATATGATTCAGCTTCAACTATCTAAGGTTAAGAAGTTAACAGTTATTGTGCTTTTAACATATTGATATCATAAATAATTTATTATTAGGTCATAGTTATTACTTGTCAGAAAAAGCTGCAATTAATATTATATCAATATTATCAGAGTGTAGGTATAATAAATACATTTATTATGTCAGATATAACGTCTTTATTATCTGAAATGCAATTAAATCTTTATGGCTTCAACACTTTAGCGAAAAGATGCCAAAAACAATTAGTACCACGGAACCCGTTTCGACAAAACAATAACTGGACTAATTATACTAAAAATTCCCTCGTCCTCCGTTGTGCCATAAAGGGCTAACTCACTCCCGTGAATTATTCAAAATTCAAAATTTGCCTATAATTCAATCAGTCCATGTCCCCTGTCTCCCCGGGGAGGGCACGGGGGAGAGCGGGGCGATTATTTCAGAATTTAATATTAATTAACTCACGCTCTCGGCGTTCGTAATTGCGTTTTTCAATTACCGAATGACAATTATGCGAAAATTTTGGATCAGACAGGCCGATGCTGCTAATTGTCAATCGTTGACACTTGTGCAGATGATTTTTTTTTGCGTCCGCCATGTTTATCGATGTGAGTGGAATTTATATTGTAGGTTTTTCAGTAAAATATTTTTTCCGATTGGTTGGAAAATGTGGCAGAGGAAATCAGATTCAGCCTAATTTGACAGGTTACAAGTGATCATTTCAGTTTTCAACGCGTTAAATTTTTAGGTAATAAAATGTGTTGGATGGATACCATATTACTGTTTATCCAAAATGGCAAAAAAGGTGTTCCTAAAATTTGACAAATGGTGTCGAAAGCTGATACTCCTGAATCTAAAGACTTTCAATCTTCTAAACATTTTCAGAGATTTTTGAAAGGGTGTATCTGAGATCGACGCACAAAAACAAGTACCATGTACCATACCAAGTACCAGTATATGATTCTGAATCCCCCAGTGGTGGAAATTTTTGTCGGCTTTTTCATGTTTTAAAAAAAAAGTAGTTTTTTCACTTTAGACCGTTCAATTTCCGTGCGTTCAGGCGCTTTTGCCATACCCATTATTGGAATCAATTGTAACAGCACATACCTACTTAGGACCCATTAACTTAATCAAATTTTATTCCATGGTGCTTGGCAATCTGGGCTTCTCCCAGTTGCAATAATGCTCTCTTCTTCTTCAGCCTATAGATGTCCACTGCTGGAAAAAGGCCTCCCCCAAGGCTTTCGACGATGACTGATCTTGTGCTGCCCGCATCCATCGGCTTTCCGCGACATTCACCAGGTCATCGGTCCACCTTGTTAGGGGCCTCCCTACGCTGCGTCTTACAGTACGTGGCCGCCACTCAGAACCTTGCTGCCCCATCGGCCATCAGTTCTACGAGCAATGTGCCCTGCCCACTGCCACTTAATTTTAGCGTCTCGAAGAGCTATGTCGGTGACATTGGTTCTTCTGCGGATCTGATTCGATCGCGCAGAGAAACTCCGGGCATAGCTCAGCGGCTCAAACGGCTTCAGTAAGTTCGAATCCATGACCCACAACATTTAAGTCACATCTGTTAATCACTCATTATCCTCCATGCTTTTTAACAATAGGTATATATTTTAGAATCATAGCTAAAGAAGACTGGGAAAAGTAGATCGTATAACCAGACCCTGGCAAGAGGCCAGGAAAACCCTGGAGTTTTTAGAACCCAGTAGGGTTTTCACATGTGAATAAAATCCATACCTGCAATGCTAATGACGGCGTGAGAGCCAGTTTTATGTTGATTAGTTATTCAAATAAAACATATTGTTTGCCAGGTGTTTCTTTAATGGGTTTCTTGAGCTTTACCTCTTGTACTTTTAGATGTATTAGGGCAATTAGTATTACTTTAGTAGTGTTTAAGGAAACTTGACGTTTAGAAGTACGCTAGTCAAATGTACGAGTAGAATTAGTCCGTTCGCATGCTTTATAACTAATTATCCCAGTTACAGAATGAAACCTATAATTTGGTCATAAAAAATGTAACACTCATATTTTGTGAAATATTTCATGTATTTGCTGTTAATAATAAATAAAACTGAATAAATAAATAAAAATAAAAAAGAATCACTAGCAGAAGTATGCATACCATTGGCTTTTGAAAAAAGCAATTTCTTTGCTTTTTAATGTTGTTACGAGCAAGAAATTTTCGAAAAAATACGATTTAGGTAATGTGTCGTTTTCGAACATTATCAATTAATTAATAATATACATAATTAGTAATTATTGACAGCTGCCAAGTGTTGACATATTGGTATTCGTGACTGAACGTAATGCTGTGGAGAGTTGGTCTTTTTATTTTACTAATGAAAGATTGCTTCAATTAAAAAACTTTACTGCTTTTAAAATTGACACAAGTATCGGCCGTTTTTTGCTTCATTTTGCTACAATTGATAGGCACATTTAGCAAAATGTTAAAAGACATTTATTTGGACAAATCGGTTCTTCATACTACTGCTCTTGAACTCGATCACGTTTGGACAGCGATGGATGAGGTCTTTGATGTTACGAGCGTGCCCAGAAAATGCCTGTTCACTCTGGTTTTGAAGACCGAACAAAAATAGGGATGTTTCCTAGGTAAAAAAAAATATTTTATTTAGTCCGTCATTGAGATTATAGAAAAATATTGAATACGTATATTTTGTTTTATCAAATCAATATAAAAATTGACAAATATAAAAGGCATCAAAGATTAGGAGTGGTGGCTGGTGACGTCACTGGTCGCTAAAAAGTATAGCGTGCAGTGACGTCACACGAGTTTTCAAGGCGCTGTGTCGTCTTCATTTTTTGTTTATACTTATGAAAAAAGAAAAATACGTGTCTAGTATTTTTTGGAAATCTGACTGACAGACTATTTAGTTTTTTTTAGTCAAATAAATTAAATAAATAATTAGTAAATTTCATTAGGAATATTGTGATTTTAAAGAAGAAATTCTTTATGGTAATCATAATGCAAAAAATAACAAAAGAAGTAAAAAATGTTAGACATGCGTCACATCCATGAAAATTTCCGTTTAGTACCAGGCTTAGAATACCCATACCCTCTGGTGGGTGTCCCAAGAGGCGACTAAGGGAAGTCTCACCAGGGAAGCGGGCAGCAGCGCTTCTCATGTGGAATGTCTAACTACTGCGATCCCCAACCCGCCTGCCAAGCGTGGGGATTATGGCAACCCCTCCTAATGTGGAAAGCCTTGGGGGCGGCCTTTGCAGAGCAGTGGACCTCTATACTATAGAATGAAGAAAAAAGAAGATTAATAAATTTATCTTCTGTCCTTTTCTCAATCAAATCTATTACTAATATATAATGCAGAAGAGTTTGTTTGGTTGTGGATAATATGGAAAGCCTTGGGGGAGGCCTTTGTCCAGCAGTGGACCTCTATAGGCTGAAGAAGAAGAAGATTCTGAGCCAAAGATTAACCGTCCACAATTTCGCCTAGGTTAAAATACCACCCTTCAACTTCACGGTTCTATGCACAGTTGATTAGGAAGCAATTCTTAACCAAAGGAGACGCCAAGTATAACTCTTACAAAATATGACGATTATTGTGTTATCGCACCCTTGAGGAGGAGTGGTGAACATGAAACACAATTACCTCCCTGACTGTTATGTTCCATTTTCGTCACTATTCAGCCAATGACTTAGTATTCTCTTCACGGTCAGAATGACCGCTGACTGGACGTAATGTGCTTAGAATTTTCTAAGACCTAGTCTCATCCGGGTGTCGGTAAAGTCAGGTCGCGTTGGGTACATGTTTTTTGCGTGCTAATAACACTGTTACGCAATGTCGTATGCTAAACAGGTTCGCGTAGTTTTTGATGGCGTTTTTCGTTTGACGTGTGATTCTTGCGTTTTAATTGTGTTTGCAAGTTATGACTTGAGTTATTTTTAGATTGTTAAAAGGTGGATGTTATTAAAAGTTTCTGTGTGGGGATTTCGGTTTTGGTTTGAATTTTTTTTTAAATTTACTTGCTACGACGGATGATTTTTACTCACTCGCGCAAAAACTTTCAAAGGGATTTAAATGTTTGGGACACAGATACTTTATATCTAGGATTAAAACTTATGCTTTTATCGCAATATTTCATGGGATTGACAAATTAGCGGGCAAAATCAACTTACTCAGCTATTGCTAAATAACTATGCTTGTCGTAGAGCCACAACCTGGATTCCATTCAATATTCTTTCCCTTTAGTTTGAATCCTTGAACTTTTTTTTTTTGTTCTGGATGGGTAATCATCAAATGACCTCTCCCTCTCCGGGGGGACGCAAGGGCGCGTCAGACTTTTACTTACTAAAACCCACCCGTGTGCCGTTGCCTGTGCGCCAGGGCCATGGTTGAGACTTTAAAACTACTCCACATCTCAGTCTATCAAAAGAAAACACGCATCTACCCTCCTCAAATATAACAAATAGAAAACGCACTAAGAAGTCGTCAGTAAGTATCACAATGTTCTGCCATCAAAACTGCAAGTCAGCTTCAAGTGATCCAATAAACTGAGCACTAGGGACTCCAGCTTATCAATATTTCAGGCACAAAATTGAAAATTACCGGAACCCCCGACTGACTTACATAACTCAAACCTATCGAAACCAATAAAATATTAACTGGCAACGTTTTCCCGCAATTTTTCACCGGCCATTCGACTTTCGTATCACGTCCCGCCCGCACTTACACTCAATGCTAAATGTAATCATAAAATTGTTGTTAATAATTCATGTTAGAGAGAGACCGAGTTACATGAGTGAGAGGGAGGTGTGTATAGGTGTGGGAGCGGGATTATTAAATTCTGTGAATGCTCACTTTGTATCTAATATCCGAATGTGTTTAATATTAGATTAGCGGAGGGTCGGTGTTTGCCCGGCTTCCCCGGGGCGTGGTACTTCGTGATAGATTCGCGTTAAGTTACGTTTTCCTCGAATTATGATTGGCTGATGGTTTCTCCTCATTTGGAAATGGAAAATTCGCCCTTTGAACGTGAAGCTCGTCGGGAATCTTTAATAATTAGGAGTATTCTGATACATTGACGTGCCTGATATGTAATGATACTTAATATACAAGGTGACATGGACATCGATACGCAAATTGTTATCATGGATTCAGTATATGATTCTATACCCTCTCATCATACTCATCAGTCCACTGATGAACAAAGGCTTTTCCTATTACACGCCATTCAACTCAATTGTCGATAACTCTCATCCGGCTGCTACCAGCCATCTTACCAAGGACACGTCTTCTCAAACGGTCTTCGGTTTACGGCTAATATGGCCGGCCACTTCAGATTGTTTATTCTGTTATAAATTGTTCTTATTTTAAATGTTATTAAATTGTTCTTATTTCAAATGTTATAAATTGTTCTTATTTAAAGTTACTAGTTAGATTAGTCTACGCTTACTTGTTTAAGGGTACATTGATTTTAAAGTGACTTGTACTCTTCTGTTTGAAGTTGTAGACTAAACTGACCTTTATTAGGCAGCATTTAAAGTTTAGTTTTACATAAACTTGTATTTGTTTCCTTTTTTTGGCAAATAAGTCGTTATAGAATATTATAATTTTTTTGTGGATTATTAAATAACATATCTACAGTTTCAACCACAATGCCTGTGCAGTCAAAATTCATGAAAATTCTTAGAGTCACACATGCACATTTTTGATGGACCGACTACGAAAAAATGTAAGTGGAAGATAGGATGTCGGGGTACACTTGGGGAGAATGTCTAGCACTACACTAGGCTGAGTCGTTTGATTGATTGACAATACAATCTGGCATTCGTTTTTATTAAAAACACACACAGGTTTACATACTCGTGTGTTTGATTCCTGTGTCAACATATATTTAGTATATCAAGAGTGGCAAAGCATTCCCTCAAAATTCTCTAGCTCGATATCTACAGACAATAAAGTAAACAGTTCACTGACCATTAGTAACTAGTTACCAAAAACTGGTAACCTGACCCTCCACGAGGCTTCCTTATTTCCCGTCTTGCATCTGTGGTTTTGGACCTCAGGAATCGTGTATCTGACAAAACGAAATATAATCAGGTTCAATTACATGGTACATAAGAATTTCTGTTAATGATTCCACCAATTTCTTCGTGTTTTATTTTGGTCCTTCGAGCCATATTTTGAGGGAGCCCTTTGTTAACGTTTACCTAAGTATTTTTCAGTTGGTCAAAGTTTTGTGGTCCTTGGTTAGGTACCGATGAAGGACCAAAATAAATGCATAATTGGCTTCTATTGGGGAACACCGGTCACCTCTTTTCGAGAGGGAGTTTACTTCCACTACGAAAGACCAGTGTGACAGATATGTTACATCTACCTAAGATGACATATATCTTGGAATAATTTCTAAAATATAATCAATCAATTGAAGATACTTATAATTCTCATCTTATTAAATAGAGTTATTTGCTCTTATTTCTACATTGAATAATCTATTTAGATATTTTTTATTGTTAGGTTAGGTTTCAATGCAATTTCGGAGTTAATTTGTCCGGTAATCATTCTTTAACAGATCTGTAAACTCTTTTTTATTCAGTTTATTTAATTGACTATTTTATCTTAAGTTACATTAACCCGTCTTGCAACAACTGTTACGAAATTAACATTCAAAACATTTTTGAAATCGTCAAAAACATCAAACATGTCTGCCATGCAGTCGTCAAAAGTCCCCAGTATATTGTAATCCTAACATTACAAGGGATCAGTTGTAAACCAAAGGGTTGTGGACAATGCAATCACACAGAATATAATTCTATTGTACGCCTGTCTCTGTTCTGTTGGCGTAATGTTTCGGATCATGGGAGCCAAGATGGTCTTTTGAGCCTTTGGTCCTATATTTTTTTGGGTTACGAAATCGAAATCTGACATAGGCATATAAATGCTAAAATTTAATATAGAGCAATATATGAGGAAGAGGTAAAAAGATATGACGGAATGATTGAGGTAATCTAAGGTCCGTATTCTAGAAGGAAACTCAAGCATTTATCTAAGTATGCGTTTCAGATCTCACACTATAATTTGATTTTTATTGGACTGGCTTTATATATGCTATGATATTTCATATTTTGTCCAATACTAAACACTTTTTGGTAGTGAATTATTTCGTCAGCGCAATACCAGCCGACTATAATTATCAAAAGACTATATGTAGAACCAAGATTCAAAATTGTCTCAGTCCAACTCCTTTGCAAACTGAATTTAACCAACTTTAATTTCATATGCATCATTATTGTCATCCACTTCGCCTACATCGAGAAATATCATTTTGATAAAATTAACACCAACCCCGCGGGACCCTAAAAAGCGAAAGCAAACATTATCATCACGACTCGCATCAAAAGGGTGAGAAGCATCCAAACTGACACAATGACAAAGTGATTCGTCACACATGACAGCTGCGCGTGCGACTGAGACGGCGAAACAACAAATAATGAAGTGTGAAAGAGATGAGATGAACAATTCGACAATTAGAGCGATATGCGTGCGCGCATTTTTGTCATGTTTAGATTATTGTTAATTTTTGACCTGATTTTTTTGGCGTGAATGGGATTGTCCTTGTTTGAATGGGACGCCTGTTTGAGTTCATTGTGTCCTGGTATATCTGACAGTTGGTCGAAGAATGAGTTTCTGCGAATGTAATGCAAGCAGGTGGTGTGATTTGATTTTTATTCAACAATCCATACTAATATTATATATGTAACTCTGTCTGTCCGTTTGTTACGCTTTCCCGCTTAAATCTCTCAACCGATTTTAATGAAATTTGGCACAGACAATCTTTAGACCCTGAGAAATGACATAAGCTAGTTTATTGAAAAATATTCCTGAGGGAAACCTAAAAAGCGCGATATAACCAAATTCCACGCAGGCGAGTCCGCGGGCGGAAAGCTAGTTCAATAATAATAAAGAAATATGATCAAACTTGATGGCAAATTTTGTAACCACGCATTTATCATCGTCAAATTGAATTTCCCAATTGAAAGATTAATAAGTCGTGGTGGCCTAGTGGTTAAACCACCAGCCTCTCAAGTATGAGTGTGCGGGTTCTATTCCAGGTCAGGCAAGTACCAATGCAACTTTTCTAAAGTTATATGTACTTTCTAAGTATATCTTGGACACCAACGACTGAAGGTGAAGGAAAATCATCTTGAGGAAACCTGGACTTTAAGTCTGAAATCGCCAACCCGCATTGAGCAAGCGTGGTGATTACGCTCAATCCTCCTCTGTGTGAGAGGAGACCTGTGCCCAGCAGTGGGACGATAAAAATGTTGATGATGATTTCAAATATCTGCATTTTTTTTTTAATATTGCTTTGACAGATAAGCCAATCTTAAATTATGTCAACTCTATTGAATTAGTCGTGACCTTTTATTAAATAATTTTTTTTGTGGCGAGTCATATTACAATATAAATTATACTTTTAAAGGTTAGCCAAGGATTGCTATCCTAATCGATAAGACTATACTTAGTGTCTATAAGGAAGACGATGATCTGACTGATGGGGTTACCTCTAGCACTATTATTTCGGATGGGAAATCATCAAATGACCTCTCACGCTCTGTGTGGCGCGGAAGGGTGTGTCAGACTTTTACTGACTAAACCCACCCGTATTTCTTCACTTCTCCTTCTTTCTCATCGATCTTCGTGAACCCCGTCACGATGTCTCTAGCACTTTCTTTTTATATCCTGCTGAATCTTCTACTCCTTTCCCTAAGTATCTTATACAAGGAGATAGATGGTGATTGCTCAAAATTTTTCTCAACATAGAGTTTCTACAAATATTGTCTTTACTTGCTTACTCCTTACTCTAAGATAAATATCTGGTATGGCTGTGAAATCCTTTCCTATGCTACACATTTTACCCAGTACTGTGTTCACAATTCTACTGCTTGTACTATATACAAAAGCTTCTGAGGGACCATGAAACATGCGATACAGAGGTTAGTACGAATCACGAGGTTCATTCGATCAACCGAATCTGGTCACATCACGCTAGGATCATCATCATCATCTCAGCGTTAATCCCAGTCAAAGCTTTTTCAGCTTTGGAGTCAGCGATCCGCTTTAGCACTCTAACTGCTGATTTTGGCTAAACTTTGGTATTTTCCGTGAAGCGACTACCGTTTGACCTCCACAACCCGATGGCGATATCGAAGCATTGTAGTTAGATCAATTGTTGAACTTTTGAGGGCTCCAATGACTTGCAACGACTGCCACTAGATGTTCGTATGGCAACCGGGACCAACGGTTTAACGTGCTTTCCCAAGCACGACCAGACCAATGCAAATTAATGCATACAAATATTTACACAGCACGGAGATCGGACCCGCGCCTCCTTGCGCAGCGACCGCGTTCGCTACCGCTACGCCACGGAGGCTATCACAATTGTGACTGATTGTGTTCACAAGTCTACTGCTTGTACTATATGCAATGGGTTCTGTGGCACCATGAAACATGAGATACAGCGGCCAATACGAATATCGAGGTTCATTCGATCAAACGAGTCTGGTCACACCACGCTAGGAGGACTCGTATTTCTTTCTTTTCATATTTCAATAATATATTATAACATTATATCGCTTCGAGACTTTACCCATCATTCCTCATATTTTTACCCATTACTGCTATGTTAATATTGTCTTTATTCATATTCAACAATGTCAGTGCATTTGTTCGGAAGCATCTCGTAAACTAAGTACATCTCTCATTGCATACCGCTACTGTTCATTCTTCTATATTAGACATTCCTAGACTGACCAGAATAATTTGACCCTTCATTTGTTTAGCACCAGAAAACCCTATACATTTTACCTTTCTCAAAATTTGAGACAGGTCCTGAATACCTGGACGACACATTAACATTTTTTAACATTGAAATATTTATTTAAGTAGCCTATTTGTGTGTTTTTCTTCTCGCACGAAAGGGCACGAAATGGTAGCAAAGTGTCATTTGAAATTTCTTTGTGAAAGTAATTGTTTCATTTACAATTTTTAAGCTGTCTTGCATATGTTCAATATTTATAAATTTCTACATGGCCACGTATTTTTCTATTTTCAGATAGGTAGGACAATTTCTATGTCATTTCAAATTTCTTTAAGTCCGCCATTTTTTCTAATTACAAATCCACAATTCAAATTTAAAAGAAGAATGTTATGTAATTCTACCTTAATTTCGGATGCAGTGACTTTGTCTCGCGTCCAGGTGGAGTTGGAATGCAGCTAGGAACTATTCTGAATGTCTTAAATGCCTAGCTACACTACAATGTTTGCGAAAATTAGATTTCTGGTAAACTAAAGTGTAACGTATAAACAGTCTGAGGCACTAGCGGAATTCCAAATGGAAATTATTTTGATTCCATTCCAAAGTTTTGGCTCGCGTGATGGGAGAAAATTTTCTTCACAAGAATTGGATGGGAATGAAGTATTTTTAGAAAGGGGAATTATTTTGTTAGATCTGATGCAATGCTCACCAGACAAATGCATATTATGCACATAAGGGCATTACTGAGAAAGAAAGGAGAAATGTACGCGTGAGTACTATAAATTAAACATGTCTACATAGGCTTCTCATAATCAGCCTAAAATGTTCCCACTATTAAGACAGCCCTCCTCTCGGTGAAAGGGAATGGGCCGTAATATACCACGCGGGCCCAGTGTGGGTTTATATATGTCACAAGTCTTAGAATTTTTTATTTGGGCTCTAGGACATGCCGGTTTCCTCATGATATTTTCCTTCGCCGGTTGAGAGCAGTGGTGATGAAATAATTTACGGTCAATCTTCCGTTTGCCGATTGATGATATCGACGCTTGAAAGGCAATCATATCTAAGCGACAAAAATTCGTAAATTAAGTTATATACACTATTCCAACCGCCAGATTTTTCTGCGTCGTTTGGTGTATATAACTCAATTTACGAATTTTTGTCGCTTAGATATTACCTTTCAAGCGTCGATATGGAAGACGCAATCGATGTAAAAGGGACATTGAAATCAATGAAATAAAGACATGTGTAACGGATGTAAATATTTCTAATTTAATTCAGTTCTAATTTCATTTAGATAATAAGCAATTGCAGAAGCAATAGATGAAACCAGTTGAGAAGATGCTTAGAAAAAAAATGGCCAACGATTCTTCTGCCACTAACAATGTTTCCATAGTTTCAAGTCCAAAAGACTTTAACAAACAAAATTCTATGTTCTTTTATCTAAAACTGACACAAAAAAGAACACAATTTTAGAACAATGCCTGCCTTCCAAAGAACAAGACAGTAACAGAAAAAGGGTGGTAACAGAACGGTACCGAAATTCAGACGATCCTGACAATTCCCTCATTAATATGTAACTTGAAGATTTTCTAACGTTCAAGCGACACCCGTGTCGAATTGACGCAAATCTGTTATATTTAACCATTTAAAATATGCGTCGTTACAACCTATATATGTATATTGTAGGTACATAACTTTTACGGTTTTTGAATAGGTATCATTTACATTGCCTTTGTGTTGTTAGCTTTTCGTTCATGTTGTTCAGGATCTCTTTATTGTCTCAATTTTGGAATTAATCGTTGTACATTGTTCGTTTGTGTTTTTTCTTCTTTGTTTTCGGCTTCTTCACTTTGAATGGTTGTAAGTTGTGTGTGAATTAGGTTGTACATTATTTATCGTTTTTTAGTAGTTATTTGTATTTTTGGCTGGGAAAAAATCGTTTGAATAGGTCAGTTTTGGGAATAACAATTAGATTGGATATATTTAGTGGTATACCTCCTTTTGCGAAATAATCCATATTTTAGATAGTCCATATTTGTAGGCATTAGTAGAATCAGTTATTGATACCTAACAGTACCTTCACGGATCGGACAGGGATTTCTTTACATAATTATTGTATACGATTAATTATGAAACAATGCAATCGTTTGATCAATAACACTGATAAGGCAGATAACATCATAGATAGTTAATTTAATAAAAAACATAGCATTTAACGGTTATTTTAAGCCTTTTTCTTGTAAAATAAAAATAGCAAGGTATAATAAATAGTAAGTACAATTAAATTTAAATGTTGCGCCCATTAACAACTTTAAGTACTAAAAAGTACTAGGGCCGCATAAATGCAAGAAAATGGAGTCAATATTCTGTCGTCTACTTTCACTTCTTCGTATAGATACCTAGGGGTTATTATGTATCCCTGTGGTGTATTTATTGCAACCGATAATCTAATGGCTGCAGGTGTATGTTATGGCAACATTTTTTATAGTTTATGTCAAAATAGTATTTATAAAAATAACAAGGCTTTGCTGGAGTTGTTTTTTTTTGTGGCAGAATTATTTCATTTAAGTACCTAACTTTTAAAGAGGTCTGTGTTATGGTGTCATTCGAATAAATGTTTAGACTGTTTTAATAAGCTAATAAGTTTTAAGCACGTTAAGCCGTTGGTCCCGGTTGCCTTACGAACATCTAGTGGCAGTCGTTACGGGTTGTTGGAGCCCTCAAAAGTCTAACAATTGGTTTAACTGCAATGCTTAGATATCGCCTTCGGGTTGTGGAGGTCAGACGGCAGTCGCTTCACGGAAAATATCGAAGGTTAGGCAAAATCAGCAGTTAGACTGGTAAAGCGGACCCCAGACTCCAAAGCTGAAAAGCTTCGGATGCAACTGGGATTAACGCTGAGATATTGATGATAACTGTTTAAATAAGCGTTTTTCTACATTCAATCGAGTTTTCTGTTATAGCATTAATTTAAAACCTGCATTTTTTTACGTCTTTGAATCCAATGTAGGTATTGCCTTTACGTAACTGATTCCATAAAAAAAAAAAACACTCAGACGCCATGACAGTTAGCATCATCAATTCCCAGTATTCTCACCATCACACTCACTATACACAAACAAATAATTTATTCATGTGTAAGTCAGGCACACCCATCCTTACTTAACTTATGTCAGTCACTAACAATACGCGAATTATCATACCTTTGTCAGGGGGACGCGAAAATATTTTGATTAAAAATTTATTCCACCAGTTAAATGTAGGGTAGATTTTTACACCAGCCGGGATCGAACCCCTGGCCTGACAGATGTCAATCTGTGAAGGGATGCTTGTTTTTTCTGAAGGGTGTCGGTGTTAATGCTGGGGAATGTGGATGGTAAGCATTTGAGTGCGGATTCGGTTCTAAGCTGGTGTAATTTGTTTAGTTTTTTTTTTTTATTATTTAATTTACTGATTATATTTATGTACTAATCTTGCTTGAGAATTTTTTGACAAATCAATGTGGCCGTAATTACTTACATTATATACCATATACATAGGAATACATAATTACATAGGATATACATAGGTTTATGGCAAATGATAAAATGAAGAATTAAACATTACCTATTCATTCTAAAAAATAGACGCACACGTATAAAATGGTTGACAGAATTTTAGTTACTCAACAAACACTGATTTATTACTATTAGTTTATACTTAACAGACAATATTTATTTTTCCAAATAAGACTACAATAAAAAAAAAAAATAAAACAAAAAGGCTAGAAGCTTCAAAAATTTGTCATCGAATTGCTATAAATACAATATGTAAAGAAAACCCTGTCCGATCCGTAAGGATAATAAAGGTTAGGTAAACACTTGACCAAATATAATATAAAATTTTACGTAATCTTCATAGTAATAATACTAATGAATTTTGAAATAATCTTTTTTTCCCGCAAATTAATTCCCACTTCCCCGAAATTTGGTAATTTTTATAAAAGTGACATCATCATCAACCTTTTTATCGGCCCACTGCTGGGCACAGGTCTCCTCTCATACAGAGAAGGATTGAGCGTAATCACCACGCTTGCTCAATGCGGGTTGGCGATTTCAGACTTTAAAGTCCAGGTTTCCTCGAGATGTTTTCCTTCGTCCAAGATATAGGTACTTAGAAAGTACATATAACTTTAGAAAAGTTGTATTGGTACTTGCCTGACCTGGAATCGAACCCGCGCACTCATACTTGAGAGGCTGGTGCTTTAACCACTAGGCCACCACGACACGAAAAGTGACAACAACGGTAGGTATTATTGTGAGCGAATAGCCATGCGACCACGTGCCGCGTGCCCTGCACCCCGCCGCCCACGGAAGGGTTGCTTACTGCAGATGTATTAAGTTACCTTTTTTTGGGAAATAATATTTATTTTTTTAGGGGTTCTTTTTTTTAAGTTTAGCCTGGCTTTGTATCCATTGGTAGAATCAGTTTTCGATACCTAGCAATACCTTCACGGATCGGACAGGGTTTTCTTTACATATTGTATAATCATAACGTTTTTCTTATAGTCATACAGGTGGGCAATACTTTCCTCCCTAAACTCTTCCAAGAAATAAAATGACCAGTCAAAGCCACTGGTCAATGCCCACATTGACCGGGTGCGTTGAGTACACACTTCAGAGTAATTGCGTATGACATGCACATACTTACATATTAATGTCCGTCTGTCTGTCTGTTAATGTTACCAACTACGGAGGGCAGGCTGTAGGGATACAGATTTCAACCCATTCAAATCTAAATCAACTAAAGGGTTACGAGTCTCGTAGTATGCCTACATATCTGTCAACGTGTGTGCCTACCAGGACACACAACAAATCAAATCAAATTACAACACAATTTTTTTTTAATATTCTCTCACTCACGAGACAATGATCACAAACTGAAAACATACTAAGACCATCCCTGTATATTGTCGCGATTCGGACATATTAATTTTTAAAGTTGATCATGTGACAACGATTTGTTTTTAATTCCTAGAGTATCTCCTAAAATTGCATTTTGTACTTTTTAATTTAAAGAAATCAGCAAATAATTATAATAACTTACACCTAAATAACCAAAACAATTTCCATAATATTACAACGCTATCCAGACGTGGAAAAAAGGTAAAAAAAAAAAAAAATACCTCTTTCTACCATAAATCTAAATTCAAAAAGCATACACATCACTATTCTAGTTATCGAACCTCTACTTTTGGGGTTCCACACGTAAAATATATACGAAGTATATGAGCCTGTACCGGGATATTTTCCTCCAAAATTATAGTGTATGATTTGGTACATGGTCCCTCTGGGAGGGCTGAGACTTGAGAGGTATTCGACGAGATTCGCCGGCCCTCCGGCCCTCCCCATGCGCAGTCAAACCTCTTATTAGAAATAGGCTCTTATAGGTATTGTATCGTTCACAAAAAGTAGGTATGTAAGAGAAACTTTTCCTCCATTAAGAATGAGTACTCAAAATACGTCTTTCTAATTGGTGTAATCTGATTTTCATTTTCTTGAAGTAAAAAACAATTTTCTCATTTCCCGCCCATGTTGTTTACGATACAAGTAAAATATACTGGAATTATCCCAGCTTGTTACTTCGGGAGCGAAAGCTTCATAAATAAGAAGCATATACCTAGTTACTACCACAAATAAGTATTATCCTGGAAGAAAATATCTCGCTAAAGAAACACCGGATAAATTACAAGTAGCTGAATAACAAATATGGCGGCTTTTAAGACGTGTACCTCGGAGGTCCAACAATAGTTTTGCTGACCGACGTAAATACAAAAAACTTAATATTTATTTAGCGGAATTCGCGGTCTTTTTAAGGAGAATATATAGAGCAATACTTGCCTTGACCATTGTGTCCGTCCGTCCGGGCAAACATCGGCTCTTTCATTAGCCCCCATGTAATTTATTTGAAAAAATATTTACGAATTTTCTTGTGCGCCGTTTTGTTGCGATATATGGTTACAGCAATTTTGGGTTCGCCCCTCACATTTTTGCATGTTATGTTGTCCTGGTTAGTTTAGTAGTTTTTGCTTATTAAATGTGTTTTTCTTTTTTCCAGGTAAGCGAGGCATTTTTGTTTGAGAAGACTTATGTCGGTAAGTTTAGCTATTAGGTAATATATTTAAGAAGATTACTTACATAGGCTGAATATCAATGTTTTCTTTGTGGGAGAGCATTAAACACATTCCATAGAGGCATTCCCATTGAATCGAAAGTTACAACACATGAGCAGAGAAAGTTAAAAATCCTATTGGAACGATTATTTTAATTTATCCGTTAAATCCGATCCATTACTTACTGTTCTAGGTTTAATGTCAGTAATAGTTAATTCTCCTCACGTTCACTCCGTCTGCCGGTCCCCTCGGAGGCCTAGCGACATTTTATTTAATCAAGAACACTTTTTAACATTCTTTGGACGTACTCACAATATTTTCTAAACGTGGACATGGAAAAAAATACTGACGACTTTTTGTGCTTTTATTAAAATGAGGCGAAGGACCATCACTTGGAATGTACAAATTAAAATATTAGAAAACATATATTTTTTCGCTTTATTTCGTTTTTCTCGTTAGAAATTCATTATATCATACTTTATCACTTTTTAAACGGTTTAAAATATCATAAAATCAAGGATGTGTACGCAAAATAGCATCTTAAACGGTGATTACTAGAAAAAATATTAATGAAACCATTATTTATAATTTCCATCGCGATCGCCATTAAAATATGTTAATTAAAATGGATTTTTCCCGAATTATCCAGCGCCCAGGGCCGCATTCTAGTCAGCTTTACGGCGTCGTAAAATAATCTTTTTTTACTCGTGTGTCCTGCGTTCGCGAGCATAAATTTAAGATTTTGTCAGATTTATTAAGTAGGTCTTGTGTGAATTTGTCGTAAACGTCCGATAGTATTTTACTGCCGTTGGATTATTACATTTTTAAATAAAAAAAGCAAGAACACCTTGTCGCGACTCAGAGCGTTTTTAATTTCATTTTTTTTTTTCACTTTTTTGATCGTTAAACCCGTGGCTTAAAAATCTTGGGGTCAATTAGACCTATTTCAACAAAGCCCATGAGATTTTTTAATTTACAATTTTTATTGGCCCATAAAATTTTTAATTGTAATAAATATATTTTGAACACTTTAACGTCTTTACTTTTGATGATGTGCGGGACGGGTGTCGTAAAATGTAGCAGGAAATAAACTAGCTAAAGCATAGTAAATGGATCGAAATTAAAGAAAATTATTATTATGTTTGATCACATGGTCATTAAAGAATCTTAATAACTATTTCTCAGTAAGTTGTAGACATTAAAATATTAAACACAGTTGAACAGTGACTTTAATTGTTCACGATATGAAAGATCTCCCTATGAAAGAGTTTCAAACTCAAATAAACTTATCATTTGGAAAAGCAAAATATTAAAAATGCATTTGGCTGCATTTCCTTACATTTTTCTTACTTTTTCTTCGGCGCGGTCCCTTAATGACTTGGAGCATTAGTTATCTTTAAATTACGATAGGTACTCCTCTGGGGGTGGAAAAGAAAAAAAGGTAGAGATTGAAGGGTGAAAGTGCCCGGGAGGTGTTGATAACGAGGATTCAAATAGGGCTCTTATCTCCCGCTTTTTGTGTTGCCCAGAAAAAGTAATCAAGTCTTTTTTGTTTTGTCAAAAAATAAATTAGATTTGAAACGGGCTTTGGGCTTGAGTTAATGTATTTGTGATGTTCTTAATTAGGAGATTGTGCATCTTCGGCGAATGTTTAAGTTTTATTTTTGTGTTTAATCGTTCTAACATAACTCATTCATTGTTTATTGGCGCCGCGTCCGTGAGATATTGATAACAACGCCCCGGTGGTTGTGAATAGAAAATGTATAGTGTACTTTTCTTTTATGTAAATTGTATAATAAAAAATGTTTTGTTTTCTAGGCCTTGTTAATGGTATCTAGTACATTAAATATGTAATTATGTTGAATCTAGATTGCTCGCTATAGGAGAGCTACCATTAAAACTTATAAAGATAGGTGTAATGCCAAAGACTTCAGTACATGTTAAGTGCCTCACGATGCACAATTATTTATGCACATCCAGTCTATTATAATTAATATAATATTACCTAGTCAAGTAACACCGTAACTTAACGATGCTCTTGAATATTATTTATAATTACAACGCATTCAGCGTGACATGGAACGCAATAATTAAAATAACGCAATCGACATTAAAGAGTAAAAAGAAAAATTATCAAAAAGACATGTCAATTCCGACCCTCTTTCTTCTAATTAGAATGAGATGGAAAATATAGAAATGTAAGTGTTAGGGGGGGATAGAGATAGGAAAGAGGGGTGAAAGCGACGAAGAAAAAAACAGGTATTGTTTTAAAGACAGTTTTAATTTCCCGAAGGTAATTTATCACGACGTGGTGTTTTGGCGCACGGCAGGAGTGTGTGCCCGATCGATATTTATACGGCGCTTAGGATTCCGTTACAAGGGGAATATACAATGTTTAAATGAAAGTATCCAAGTAATATTTCCGAAAACAGTTTTATAGTACCTGAAAAGTAGAGTGGTGGTAAAGAAGACGAAGGGGAAGGAAAATACTGGTTACCTTGTCGGTAGCAGTTATTTCAGTTGTAAAGAAAACACCCAGATAAACAAGCGATTACGGAACCCATTTTCAGTAAAAATGACTCGCACTGACCGTTTTTTTACCGCACGGTGAGGGGGAGTGTTCCCGCGACGAATTCAAATATAGAACGCACCTTATGTTTTCAAAATAAAAATAATATTTTTGAATACGGAATGCCTTTGCGGGTGATCGGTTTAATTTCGGCAATATAGATAATATTTTAAAAATGTAGGATTTTAGCTTCAGATTTAAGATACCTAGCATTAGATTAAAAAGTAGAGTTGAAAATTTGAAGAGGTATACATATTTTTTTATAAAGTGCCCTTTAGATTTAAGTAGCATTATAAAACAACATGAAGAAGTATCGCCTACCTTCTGAATCTGACCTAAAAAAATAAATAACAATAGGACCCCGCGAATCAAAACTCAAACGCCATAACCTGCTTATGCGGCCATCTTACAGCCACGTGGGCTGTGATCAGCATACAATGACCTGTCACCAGTCAACTTGCAAATCAACCATTGTGGGACATTAGCTGGTTTCAATCGCCTCCCAAATTCGAACGTTGGTGGTCTTCTCTTGTGTTATGCCGCCCTAGTAATTTTTGAATAGTTATCATCCTGTTCAAGACGGAATGGTGATGACAGACAGTGTTTGGTGACTGATGTTATCACTTTTGGTGATGACAGGATGGCAGAATTGATAATTGTGGAAATGGAATTGTGATTATGACAGATTATAACAATTGGCATACTAAAGTTCATTGTTCTTCGGAAAGGTCAAAGTCGTCACAAAAATCGAGTCACAAATCTAAGCGACAATTATTTGTATCAAAATGCAGGGAAATTAGAAGTATTTGTTTGACTTGAGATTCAGAACAGAGTGATAATAGTGAAAATTTTAGACGTTTTCTATTAAAATCATCAAATTCAAAATTAATATATGTATTTTATTTCACATAAATTAATATGGGCTCGAAAAGCCGGAAAGACACTTCACGAGAAACTTTAAAAAATACAACTGGTTTTTAC
Source organism: Sesamia nonagrioides (assembly GCA_017933935.1). Classification (NCBI taxonomy): domain Eukaryota; kingdom Metazoa; phylum Arthropoda; class Insecta; order Lepidoptera; family Noctuidae; genus Sesamia; species Sesamia nonagrioides. The sequence continues at coordinate 272,553 of JADWQK010000369.1, read as the reverse complement.
AATATTTTCAAATTAATGTTAGTTTAGGTTTCCTGAGACTAGTAAGTTTCGAAAACATTCAATAAACATGACCATTGAGCAAATACAAATTATGGTTCTAACTCTCTCCTGGAATCTGTTATCCTGGTACCAATACTTTAAGAAACTCCCAGGTTAGAACTACGAAACACGTGTACCTAAAAAATAAAAAGGGCGTTAACCAACTCCAAAAATACATTATATTATCCTAAAGGCAAACTCCAGCGCATTGCAAAGTTTCATATAACTTCGAGTTGCTTTTAAAGTAAGCGGCTTTTCTTGCAGGGCTTAAAATTCACTTGCCATGGACGTCGGCATTACTTAGCAATGATGCGTAAAACAGTTTCAAGGGAAAATGTACTTCGCTTACAAGCGATCAGCGATGGGGTACTCTGTTGTCGCTTATGTGTTCTTAGCAATATTTTAGAATCTTCGGTTTGCAATTTGGATTTAGATGGAGGTCGAATTGTGTTGCGATTGTCAGGTAACCGAAATAAATGGTTCGGTGATTCCATCTCTGCCCAGATTTTTTCTAAAGATGTTGGGAGACGGCTACTTTTTTTATATTTGTTTCTGGGGTGGAAAATCCTCATGGGTGGCCACCGCCCTGAGACAGGCGACAGAGTCTGTCAGACTCTTACTGACTAAAAACCATCCCGGTGTTCCATCTCACACCTACACCGAGGGTTGCGAGAACAAAGACTGCTTCCGCAACCCCCGATTAAGTGAGGTGTATGACTTGCCATGACCCCTCCACTATAAATTAAATTGGGACAAAAACATATGTACCCTTTCTGGGAAAAATTGAACCAGTAACTGTGTGTTAACACTAAATCCCAATTAAAGTACCAGGAACGCATATAGCTATAATACAATACGAAACCGAGAAAGTATTGGCGTGTTATCAGTCCATTTGACAAGAATGGCTGCTTTTTGTTAAAACGGAGTTTCGAACGCCCAGAGTTTATGAGCTGTAAAACATAACAGTAACTACTTAGGTGATTAGTAAAGTAGGTATCGTTTGATTGATAGGTGGGTGATATTAATTTTACCATTTAGCTAGCCTAGGTGTAGATTTCAATTTCACTTTATACTGCAACAGTTGCTCAGAGGTAATCACCGTGACTTACTTACTAATTGTAAGCCGTCAGGCAGACGTATTAAAATCTAGGAAATAATTTCATCATATTCAGGTGATCCGACAGAGAACCAGAGTCACCGACACAGCTGAAAGGATTAGCAAGCTGAAGTGGTAATGTGCTGGTCACATAGGCCGCAGGACCGACAACCGTTGGGGTAAACGAGTCCTCGAGTGGAGACCGCGTCTCGGCAAACGTAGCGTAGGACGGTAGGACGCCCTTGGGCGAGATGGAGCGACGACATCAAAAAGGGGACTGGTTGTGGCTGCCGGAGAACTGCTCAGGATCGAGCTTGTTGGCGTGCCATGGAGGAGGCCTATGTCCAGCAGTGGACGAGTAGAGGCTGATGATGATGAAGAATTTCATCATAGCTGTCAAGATGATGAAGAAAATCATGGAAAGGGAACTGATAAACTAAGTACTCAAAAACATGTGACATCTACTAACCCGTGCTGAGTCCGCTTGGTATAAATAAGATACACTCTCAAAGAGAAGACCTATGCATCCTATCCGTGGGAACATGTTAGATTGATATGCTTATGCTTATGGCATTACAGTCTAGGTGTACCGTGATGCAATGACGAAGCAAAATGGTTTTGCAATATCGGAAGAGGTTAAAAGAAAAGAGAACGTTAAGCCTGATATTAAAAACAGAACAGAATCTGCAGAACAGCGGCATCAAACTCGCTCAAGTTTTGTTTCTCCTGATTAAGAGAGTGGAGGTATTCTTCGCCGTTCAAAGATTGTGACTCATCTATTGTCTTTTGGAAGTGTGGCTGCAGTGTACAATGTATGAAAAATCTGAAAGAATACCTTCACTCTCTTGTTTCGTTAGCACAGTCTTCTTTTCCGCTTCTTTTCCGCTTTCGATATTGAAAATTAAGCTGTTTTCCTAACTGTATCAACCTCATTTAAAACTTCGACAGTGCTAACGACAGGTAGCACTCATATTATCTCAGCTCTTACAAATTGCGTCGCATTTTCCTCCAGATCTTCCAAATTCCTTTAACAATACCCAACAATGGATGTCCACAAAGGTAACTCCGGTAGCCCGGAGACAAAAAAAATGTCTTCCCATTTCCACCTAGCGATTGTTTACCAGGCTAACATAAGCGTACAGGTGGTACTTGAACATCATTTGCATACGTAATGGACGAAACAAAGGCTCTGCCTCGGCCGGCCGTGCGCGCTCATGCTACCCCGGTTAGCATTGTAATAAATGCTAATGCACATTAGGAATGTTAAAAACAAATAACTTGAAAAAATAATAGTAACTCCTTTAGGTTATGAGCGCCGGCTGCTGAGTCCCATTCTAGTCAGGTGAACCGAGTTTTAGTTGCCGTATTATTCTAAACAACTGTTTTATTGAAACAAAAGCACTATTTTAATAAATACGTTAATTCTGTTATGCAAAAAGAGAAACAGCTAACAAACCCATTCAGGAAACTAATAATGCGAACTTATAAAATTATTAAGCCAACTATCGGCATAAACACAACAAACATCTCATTAACATGTAAATTAGTTACAACCCACAACAATAACGTAACCTAACCAGGGTGGGAGCAACAAAAAGAGCTTTAAAAGGATGAAAATGAATACCACAGAAAACGTAGCGATTTTAATTAGAACGGTCCGCGCCTCGGGCGCGACCGCAGCCCGTAAACCGAACTACCGAGCGGCGAACGTTAAAAAATTAACTTCTATTTTTGAATTTCATCTTTAATGCTGACAATTTTCAATATCCGTCCGTCTATGCTGGCCTGGTAATTAAGACCGGCTCGTCTTAACGCCTTTGAGACCCACAAAACGATTAAAATAAGCAGAAGTTTCTCGTTCATGTATTATTTAGGTTAAGACTTGGAGTAGGTAGAAGTCTCATGTCTTCAAATTTTAATTTCTAGAATATGCTGGTTACCTCACGAAGTTTTCTTTTACCATTTTGGACAACAGTGGCGGTTCAGTGGTAACAGCCGCGATTTACGAGTTTGCAGTTCATGAGTTCGCACCCAGATAGGTGCTTTCATCATCAACCTTGTTATCGTCCCACTGCTGTGCACAGGTCTCCTCTCATACAGACAAGGATTGAACGTAATCACCACGCTTGCTCAAAGCGGGTTGGCGATTTCATAAATAAAGTCCAGGTTTCCTCAAGATAGGTTCTTTATGTAAATTATATTATGGCAATCTCAGGCAACTGTTTCTTGAGTATTTTCGTCAATATCTGTTACAGATAGTAAAATCGATCCACTCATTACCCCATTTAGGTCCAATATACTACATCAAGTGTCTGCGACTGTCATATCACCCATATTTATGACGTAATCACGTCTTCGACATAGACTTTTTTGACAAATAAAGGGACATTATGACCAGCGTAAATTCCACCAAATTATACGTTTATACTAAGAAATGCTCACACAAAAAAAACGTATAATATGCGGTTTTCTTCCGGAAATCCGCATACGAACGACAGTATTTGACCGTATTATGATACGGACGCGTACTTCTTTCCGTTTGCGCGATATTTTTCGCAAAAGGAAAATCCTGGGGCCGCGGCCCACCCGTATATCATCCCCTGTGCACAGATTTAACCCCAGAAACAAGACCGAAATCTCCATAGGAATTGTTTGCGGGCAAATATCACTGGTTCAATTTTATCATACGAATGGCTGGACCTAAATAATACCCACCCCTTATTATCATATATTTGGGTATAGCTACGGTACCACGCGGCGATAGGTACCTACCTACCTCCCGGCGATGTGTGCCGCTCACGAAAAAAGCAACCAAAGAATTTGTCGATCGTTATTAAAAGCTGGATGCCGTCTTTTACATAATGTAAGCTCATCCAATAGAGTCAAAGTAAATAGACGGCGGGCCGAGGGGTTGAGGCCGAAAAACCGCAAGACAATGCCGAAATTCATTACACGCACTAGGAGAACATCGTTGGAATTCACAATATTGAAATCGTGGAGCCCCGCGCCCTCCGCTCCTGTGCCCCGCGTAGATATTACAAAACCCAATGTAAACGTTGCTATTATTGCAAACTGACACGAATGTGTAAATCGCTCACTTTACATAACTGCTGTTGAGTAGCTCCTCTACATACAGGTCAAATTTATTTAGCTAGCAAAACTCCACATGTGATAGTTATCGATATCTAAACACGATAAAGTTACACTAAAAATATTTGAGGTTGTTTTTTTTTTGTTCTTAAGGGGTCGACAACCAACCGCTGGTAATTTTTTTCTTGGAGGTAAAATTCATAGTTATTGTGAAGTTTACACCAAAACAAGCTAATATCCTACAAAAAAAAATAGTTTTGATTTTTTTTTATCCTAAAACTCTAGTTTCTCTAGCTAGTTCAATGTAACCCAGTAATGAAGATCATTCGACATACTTTTCCACATGACGTCATCGATCAAGCATTACAAAAAACATTACACTCGTAAACAATGAAAACATATCATAAAACAATTTAGCCGGTAATCCCGGCTATAATTTATAGCCCGTAATATCGGGGAGAATCAGTGTTAAATCATAAAAAAGAACACTTAACCGATGTATTAGGTAACACTGGCAGCCGTTTTAATAACTATTATTAAAACTCTTGACGAAATTCCCCAATAATATAGCTGAAGAGCGCGGAGCTTCCGACAGCTCCCTTACTTTATGGTTTTAACACATCTATGATTTTATGATGTTCTGGTAATGTGAAGAAATATTTACTCCTGGTAATTCGCTCCTGGTTAGCGAGTAACCGCGAACTACATACAAAGACTTACTTACTACTTACTCTAATAGAGTTTTGAGGACAATTATTGTGTATGTAATAAGTAGGTACAGCATCGCTTCGCTATTTTATAGCGTTTGGAGATATTTACTCCTGGTAATTCGCTTCTAGTTAGTGAGTTACCACGATACAAAGACTGTAAATCTCTAATTGAGTTTTGACGATATTTTTATATGTAGTAGCACTGCTTCGATATTTCATTATGCCTTGGTAATGTGTGAGATAGTTTTACTCCTGGTAATTCGCTCCTGGTTGGCGTATAACCGCGGCGTACAGACAAAAGACCATCCGTAATATAAAGGTTTGAGGACATTTCTTTAATAGTACAGCATCGCTTGGATATTCAAGGAACAATAAACATTTTTCGGTTTATTTTGATGGCGTGATATACTCTTATGGGAGATAAAAATGTATCATTCGCGTAACATTTTAGTGCGCGCCAATCGTAAAGAGTGCATCACTTGGACTGGGCCGCACCAGGCTAACATGTGTCGTAAAGAGACCTCTTCGGCTAACAATTTCCTGATGGTCTGTAAATAGTAAGTTTATTGTCTTTTTATGAGGTACTCGGACCGTAAAAAGGAAATAAAAGAGCACCGCCGATGGTGATAATAAAAAAAATAATTTTCGACTCATCTTCGTGATTATCTCTTTCGGGTTTACGAGTAAGTAACGTGCAGAAGCGAGACGGGAATGGTTTTACAGCGTGTCGTACCGATGTGACCCTTTCGACTCGATGGGGGTAAAGGTCGTAAAATGGGAGCATAAGGATAATGTTTTGGGTTTCCTATACTGCGCTTCATTCATGATTTCGTTTTAGTACAGCGTCGGTAGACATGTAAATCCGATTGCTTTCACAACGTCAATACTCGTATTGAGATACGTTTTCCCCCTATTATTTGGTGTATTACATTCGTAATAGAAAAAAAAAATCTTGTATCCGTCCCTGAAACTTTAGCACAGACTAAAAATCTTTGTATTTCGTCGCGTGCGTGCTACTGGCAACTAAAAAGTTTTTATTCTAAATTCACAGCGAAGTTTCGATTATAACGAAACCGCCGAAATCAGTACACGCAAATTCAAATTTGGAACAGCGTGATAACGGCCGGTTTAATTGCAAATAGGGATGGGACAGTGCAATCCCGCGCGGACGTATTCGCAGTCGGCCTAAGTTCCGACACTCCATTTGTTCGGCTCGAGTGAGCCTAACGCCCGGCCACGGGACGCATCCTAATTCTTAAAGGGCCCATCAGCAGACCTTTATGCGTTAATAAAGTTGCGATATAAAAAGAATGGAGGCGTCCGAGGGTGAAAGACGGAAAGGGTACGAGATAAGTGCGCGTTTAAGGCAATGTCGGGGGCGTGCGAATTTGTCAGGCCATAGAACGGGACGATTCAATTGTACGATGATTAAATAAAGACAAGAGATCTCTTGTTGGTCTATTGTCAGGAAGTTTTCCCTTTTGTGGCTTCACTCTAATTTGTCGTGGACAATGAATTTTAATGTTTTATTAGGGAAATTATTAATTATTATTTCGATGGCGTAATTGGTAAAACTTGTTCTGTTTAATGGACTGTATGTTTCATGTTGTATAATTGCATCATGCCATGCTACATAAAGCACCGGTAATCATAGAAAATGGTTGATTTTCTTCATCCCAGTCATTATTGCTTTGTTATGTACGTTTATGTCTATTTTTTTAAGCAATAACTAACCCGGATTTCATTGCACGAAAGTAAAACTTTCATCAGAATTAGTACTTTTTGAAAACTACTTTAAAAGTCCTCCAAAACGCCCGTGCACACTAAAGTGGCTAAAAGCCTCGTATTCAATTTTTTTTTTTTTTATGTTTGAGCTCAAAGGACCAAAATCAGAAAACAAAAAATTATAGATAAATAAAACATTTACTTACAATCTACTTACTAGGTGTACAATCTAAAGGTAGAACTTTAAATAAAACAAAACAAGATAAGTACAAGCTTTTTTTCTCTTCCTTTTGTTTTATATATGTACGTACCTACCTAGTAGCGCCCCGGGGTTTCGCCCACAAAAATGCCGAGCCCGTGGAAATATCAGATTAAAAAGCAAGTGGTATTATGATGTATAATAAGCTATTTTACGGTAAAGTTACTTGAACTTCCGCGCAGTATTAGTTTTATCTTCTAATAATAACAAGCTCTCAATTATCTGTACTTTTACTTTATTACAGCCGATTTCAGACCTCAAAATAATCAATTAACAAGGGCAATTCTGACAAACTGTCAAAAATACCTCCAATTTCCCTAAATTTTTGACAAGTTCTAGACATTTGTCTGTCGCTGGTACGAGATTGCGGCTAGAAATTCAACATTTTAAATTACGATAATTTACTGTTCTATATTTAAATCCTGAATTCTCTGAAATTCCAAAAGACGCATTGCTTAAACTTCATTTTCCCACACCCAGCACCAACACTTCCAAACATCCCTATCAAAATCTTAAAGTCAAAACTTTACGACATTGCGAATTCTCCAGCGCATACAATGCGCAACAAAAATACAAAGATAACCCTTAATCGAGATAGCCCGCTAGTTGGTCCTAAACAAAGATGAAGGCCCGTAAAGGAAACCGGAGTGTTTTATTAACCATTTGGGCTTTATTTAACGCTCTCTCATACAGATTTTATACATCGGCGTCTCGACGTCTGACGGGGTATGGCATCATGGGCTCTTAAGGTTCCCGTTCATACCGTATCAGATGGGGGAGTTTAGGGCTGGTAGATTTTCGCAGAGCAAATTGCGAATGGATATAATGGATAAATTTTGCATAGGGAGCTGGGATAGTATCTATAAGAATTTGTTTCTTTTGTTTACGTCACAACCATGTTTTTGTCTATAAGAATTGTTCTTTTTTTACTTTTAAACTAATGCTTGACCGAGATCCTGCCTGATGGTGAGCAGTGATGCAATCTTTGATGGTAAGGCACGCTACTTTTTTGTATTGGAATGAGAATTGAGTTTTGATAATTTAAAAGAGTGTCCATGGAGTTTCTTGCCCGTTCTTCTCTATAGTTACCTACTCTTTGGAATGGGCGACTAGCTTCATATTACTGACTGACCGACCTTCTGACAATTTAAAAGTGCCTGTAACTGGTTTATTTGAAATAAATGCTTTGATTTTTTTTATTTTGGAAACCATTTATACATCTTGAAACTTTCAGATCTTCCAATTTCTTTCATCAACATTTTCAGTAATGTTTCTGGTGATGAACAAAATACTTTAGTACTCTCAGTGACATCACTATCGACTAATCAAGTTTTAAAATCAAATGTGTTTTTTTTAACTTGTAAGAATATTTTGTTTTACAGAAATACCTAATTAATTATCATAATGGTATCAGTCAAACCCATAACATTTTTTTGAACAATTATTTTATCTATTATTCATCTTTTTATTACGCTATACAAACTTATAAAACTAAATAAATACATTTGATTAATAAATACATACATACATTTTTTTGATTATAAAAACGTTGCCCCACACATTTCTTCTAAAATCTTTAATAAAAAGATCTATTCATTTAGAGGTTTGTAATTTTCTTCAATTAACTCATCACCTATGTCTTTGATGATGAAAGATTTCTTCTTTTAAACATTTGTACTTAATTCTGTTTTAACTCCTTTTGCTTGGATAAAATTTGATGCAATATCCGGATAAAAATGTTTACTCTCTCTTACTTACAACATCTAGATAAAAATGCATACTTTCTCTTACTTACAATATCCGGATAAAAATGCATACTCTCTCTTATTCTTTTACTCTAAAACTACTGAACGGATTTGAATGAAATTTGGTAAATACATGGGTTATAACTAACATTAACATTCAGAATACTTTTATCCGGATATTACCACTGGACCGTAACGTATGCTGGTAAAACCGTGTGACGCCGCTAGTAACTTACGAAATGTGTGTGTACTACATATATTTTACAGTAAGGGTTAAAAGTGGATTACCACAACTTTACTGTACTTTACAATAAGTGTATAATGTGGAACTCCACTTTTGACCCCTACCGTACATAGAAACTCCTCTGCCTGAGTTTTTTGCGAAACAAAGCTTCAGCTTTACTTCCCCAAAAGATATCTTCTACCTTCCAAGGCATCCCTTTTTTGAATTGGAAAACATCATCTGACCTCTCCCACTCTGAGTAGAGCGGAAGGTAGTGTCAGACTTTTACTTACTTTCCTTTGCGCCAGGTCCACGATATCTTCTTCAAACAACTCACAGCCCTGGCAGGATCCAAGGCACCCCTAAGCTTGTCATATACTATTTCAATGGTGTAGTACCGTCTTGCCAGGCAGACGTTGATTATCCAGGGGGTGAATGTAAACAGTTGTATTTTGTTTCTTCCACTTCATGATACACTTTTGATAAGAACTCCTATGGGGTTAGGATTCCCGTGTAAATTTTATCTGGGATTTAATTGGGATAATTATATCCTGAGAATAAATTATAACTTCCGTAGTCATATTCTCAACCTTAAGTTTAGTCCCTACTAACATTATAAGTTCAGTAACAATTGTTACAAACCTTATGGACTCCTGTCTGAAATAAAAGATTTTCTTTTCTATTCTAGATATATTCATCATCATCATCAACCTGCTGGACACCTGTGGCCAGCAGTGGGACAATAAAAAGGAGGAGAGTCTCATATAGAGAAGGATCCTAGATCCATTAGCTTTATTAAAAAGAGAATACGTAGTTGTAATCTCGTATGCCTACCTACTTAATGTTTGTATGCCTTAGGTATAGGAATCCCATTTTTAACCTAAAACGTTGGCTTCTTTGTTAAAAATACATCACTACATTCACTACTTATTATCTTGGATAAAATAATCATATAGCTAACCCTACCATAGACAACCTTTTAGCTACAATACAGACTGAACTTATTGCATACCGCATAATATATTGTATCTATTTAGATGTCTCTTCCTTACAATTTCCATATAACCTCTAAAATCAATGTAAAAACCTCATTTTACACTTCCAAATGTCAGTTGAGAATCCAGCCGCATAAAAGGCAATAAAATGCTAAACAACATGAATACAAATCTTTATCAACGATACAAATATAATCACTGCGTTACACCTGCAAATATAAATGGCAATAAATAAAATAGTTTGTCCTTCACACGCTCGTGTCAATCACCCAAAAACCTCGAATACTTTAAAAAGTATCCACAAAAAATTCTAAAACCACATTTCTAAACTCTCAACGACACTTACGCATTGTAATCGCGACTAAATCGAATAATCGAGCACTCGAGCAAACAGAGTTAAGTTATTTAGACTCGAGTCCCCTCGGCACTACTCGGTAATCGAATTGGAGACCGCCACTTGGTGACACTTGAGCAGAGTGTTACTTTGTTAGCCGATTTTTGCGGGCCCCGTCCGCCCCCGGGGTACAACGCGATTATGCAAAAGTACCCCATACGAATCTTCTTGCAGACAGCTTTATGGCACTTCAAGAAGATTTTTATACCTTACTCTTTTACATTTTTTTAATACAAAACATGATAATCTTGATACTTTTCGAGCACATTTTCACCCCGAAAAAGCTCTCGAATTTTGCATGTCGAGAACTCTTTTAAAACGGGAAAATCGATTTCAAGTTGTTGAAAACGAGGTAACTGGTCGGCAAACTTGTGCAAAACAGAAAAACTAATTACGGACCGTTGAACATGCAAACACACAATACGAATTAATAAACAACTCGCAATCTACAATGTCATTAAAAAAACAACTGACTCGATTAATATTCACATCATAATTCACAATACGCAACTACGATTGAAAAAACAAAACATAATCCCAAAACGTCACAAACAATAGCGACTAATCGATTCCAAAATCGATACAACACTAGAGCGGCTAACTCGGTTCAACCACGTCACAATCCGACTCGATTCATTCGTATTCCGATGACGAGACACAACTCAATTTGAATATTTTGACGTGACCGTCGAATACTAATATAGGCGACAGTTTAGCAAATTGTATCTTATAGCGCGTGTTTTATGTTTTATTTATGATACATACGATTGTAAATTTAATTTGTGTCGCGTCGCTAACGATGCCAGTCTGGATTTCGTGCATTCTCACTTTTGTAACTGCCTAGTGATGCGACACCGATATTGATACCAGAGTGAGTGCCAACTTTTCGCTCCGAAAATTTCGGCTTTGATAAATGACAATGTTTGTTTCAACGTAGACGCACCTCATTTAAGTTGGTACAGCCCATTCATACATTTCTTATTATGTATGAGGATTCTATTCCAACTTTCGCTGTGTGCGTCAGTTAAAATTAATTAACAGTCAAGTTGAACGTGGGACACGAGTTTTGGCATCGTCTCCGCGCCGAAAAACTCTACGAGTAAGTATCGGAAATAGAAACGGATGAGTAATGACGAGATATACCTAATGAATGTCGTGTGAAACTGTCACTTGTTTTAATTAATGTTGTTGCTGTTTCCACGCAGCTTTTTGACTGAGAGGCGCTTATTATGTTCTGTAATAGAACAGACACGGCTAGACATTTGTAGTTCATTATTTTTACTGTCTCAGATCAACGTAAAAATGCTTTGACGTCTGGATTTTTGTAAAGATACATTTTATAAATGATATCTTCTGTTAGTTGAGAAACCAACGGATATCTTGTTAGTTGACATTAATACCTTTTCAAAAGTTATTTACGGAGTCGTTTCTAATGCTCCTGCGCATAAATAGGTCCGTGAGAAAGACTAACAGACTGTGTTTGTCACATGAATGTTTAATTTTTATAAACATTCGAGTGTTTAGTACTTTGGGACCTTTCGAGATCTTACCGGATACGGAGATAAAACACTCCACGTCAAGATTAGATTTTTCTAAATAAATATCAAACTCGAGTGTTATTTACCAAGCCAGCTTGGCAGCACAAGAGGTCCCTGTTCTCGACTCAATGGTGTTTGTTTAAAACCACTTAAAAACTCAATGGGCTCGACAAATACGTAACTGCAGTAATCTGTTATAACAATACTCGACACTGTCAATAATGCGAGTTTACGTCGTTACGAATCGGAAATGTTCCGTGGGCGTCACGGGTTTATCTATTACATACATTATAGAATGCTTTTTTTCTTATTACAAAAACACCATAAGCCATGGTGACATGTGTGGCGCCCCGGCCACGTTATCTCATTGTGAAATGTGTACCAAAAAGACGGTACGGTGTGACGTACAACGAGGACACATTCGATATATAAACCGCGGCGTATCTCGGTGAATATCATCTGTGCCTTCACAAACACTGACCGTAGATTAGATAACGCCGGATGTTGCTTCTGAGATCAGAGACGTCTACGTACGGCTATAGGCAACATTTACACAGTGCTACCTGATAATAACAGTGGATCTTTCCATCGGACTATCTAATCCGCAATTTTGAAATTCGTAAGCCGAATACCGAATTTCGAACTTTCCCCATCACTAATTGCGAGCGACATGTGTTCGACGTAAACTATTTTATAATGACATTGAAATAACAGAAAAAAGGTGCGAACGCATCGATTCGGTATTTATTTATTATTCGAAAATAATCGGTAACGCTCCGATAATGTGCTAAATTCGAATTACCGTCGAGCAGGCGCGCATAACATAATTGCTGGTCGCACGCGAAGTGTCTATCAAAATTATATTCGTATGGGGTATTTTTTTTTTCTTATGCACCCCTGGCAACGCGTGTAGGGTGTCGTGGGATCCTCTCGCACCTACGCACGGACACGCAAACCCCGTCAATACAGATAATTGTTTCATTATTCTTCTATTAACTCCACTGGTGCGGCAATTTATCTTTGCAGATTAGGTACTGGTGTTTTCGGGAGGGATAAAATTGTATGGTTTTTAACACACACTATTTAACAATATGGCCGGTGGAAACTAATTTTGGTGGCAACAAAATGCAGAGACGGGTCGTAAAACGCGAAAGCAGTAAAGTCTCGAGCTGGCGCGGTCTAAAAGCCTGCGGGGCGTGGTGGTGACGCCCAGCGTTTTAGCCGCGGTGTGGACATGCGATGCTTAGCGTCTTTATTAACACTGCACCTACTCGCTAGATATGGACTCCTGGTACTTCTATTACGTATACTACAAGTCAGTCTTATCTTCGCGATTATCATAAAGGGGGTAGTAAGATATACAATAATGTTATAATAATAAAGTGCAAATCAAATTATTCATAAAACGAACATCTCGAATGAATTGGCTGCATTTCAAGTGCTTGTAAGAACTTGTTTTATTTGGATTTGAAAATGGAATGTAGATTTAGCGCGTGGAACGTCTGAGCCACTTTTGAAAATGTTGTCATTTGAAATATTTTTGGGAATGGCCACCCTAGAAGGAAAGTTACGTAATACTGATTAATTAGTTATTTTGGCGAAGGAGGGGCCGCGTAGGGTGGTGTTAAAAGCAATTATATTGATGCACGCGAAACTACGGCCATTGCTCGGAATATTGGGATTTGTTTTGGTGGCAGAAATAACTTACTAGTCGGTTATGTTGACTCTACTGTGTAGGTCTTCTCGATATCGATTTTATGTTTTACAAACTGAAAGTTCAACTCAAAAAGGCGCAATGTTTCATGATCCGGGAAAAAACACAGATTTCCTAAAGAAAAATTCAGGACCTGAAAACTGCTGTAGATATGTTTCAAAGTCAGACAGGATTCGGTTTCATTTCATTTTTTGATAATGCAACCTGAAACAATTGCCATTTCATTCTTAAAACTACAGAAATAATCAACACATACCACCAGTCGGTAAAACGGAGTGCTTAACTAACGCGACACGAAACAGAAATACCAGGGCGTAATGAGAGCGCAGCAGATATATTAATTGGACAGCAGATCAAAGAGCAACAAATGGGATCTTCGTCAGCCATGGTTGCCTGGTAATTGTGAAGACAGGTCGCCCGTTTGATGGCTTTCTACCGCTCCTGTGATCGAAAATAGATGCCAATCTGTTTTGGTGATAAACTGGCACATACTTACTGTGACTTACGTAATGGGAGTCAGTAGAGAAAAATGTGAACTCATTAATTACGTTATAGATGGTTCTGAATATGGTTCTGAGTATGAAAGTCGATGACTATAAGAGTACTATGGTCTTCCCCTAGAAGACTAAAGAAACAACGAATGGACTGTATTGATTACCTAATGATGAATATGGTTTGAGAGCATCATTCTGTATGAGAGGAGACCTGTGCCCAGCAGTGGGACGATAAAAAGGTTGATGATAATGATGGTGAAAGGATGTGAGACTGGAAATTTTCATTGCCTACCCTCAAAATAAGTACCTTCTTCAAGATGGACATCTTACAGTACGACCACAAGCTAAGCAAACAAACGCGCCTATTAAAATGGAGATATTCAGATAACAGACGGCCGCAATCCTCAAGGCATAGTTAACTAAATTCTTTAAACATTTACGAAACCATAACAAGTAGTCGACGTGAAGCCTGTCTTATCTTTACAAGGCTCGCCTCCGGCTAATCTTGTGATAATGCTGGACAAACAATAGTATTCCATAGCGGTAATTAAGCAATGAGTGGATCAACATTATTTTATTGTACTATCTTAAAAGATTTGGGAGATGGGTGATCAGTTTTGTAAGCAGCTAAGACAAGGCCTCTTGGATATGGGATCGCCCTGAGGACACTGTGGAATATTCGGTGGAGGTTGCCCGGCTTGGGTAGAGCACCGCCATGTCCTTGTGGCGGCGATCGGCAGTGATCTCTCCAGCGGTCCAGTTCATGGTCCGCAGCGAGAGTGCATGGCAGGCCGTCATTCTGGCAGTGATTCTGGCAAAAGAGAAGGTGGAACGAATGAGGGAGCGGAAATCCCTGCACCTAACGCCACTAGCCGCCGCAGGAGACGTCCTGGACGGGAGAAAACATCGAACTCCCGGCCAAAGCAGACGCGGGCTTGCAGGCGGCGAGCAGCGCTGCAAAAAGTCTGACACGCCCTTCCGCTCCGCCAAGAGCGGGGGAAGTCATTTCATGATTTTCCCATTCAGAACAACATAAAGGCCTCTTGGATATGAATGTCTTTTTCGGGCTTCACCATAATTTTTCTATTCTAATCCCAACGTATTTAGGGTCTGTGCATCATGTAACCAGACATAGGGCTCTACATCGGTCGTAGCATTGCGCTGAGCGATAATGGTTTTGTGAGGATGTAACCCAATTTGTTCTCTTTTGTGTTTTTTTTTCGTCATGATTATTGCATGAGAACGTATATTCTGTTAATTTTCTTTCAATTATATATTTTTTTCTTTAATACTACACTACTGTATTAGTCGTCATCAGTGTTCCTTATCATGACCTGCTGTATTTGTTTTGAATGGCTTCTTAGAAATTCTTTCAATAATTCTATTATTATGTACAGCGTCTTTCTTCTCGCCAATAGGCAATAAGGTATCTAAAATGATGGCACTGTGGAAAATCTGTACTTTTGAATTCATCTACATCCTCCAGAGATCATTTTTCAAAGTCAAATTTCTGGGAATCCAAGAAAGAAGACGATTTATTCAAATTTACCCAGTAAAAAATATTGGATGATTTCCCAACAATAAACTAGGCAAATATAAATAGAAAGGGCTAATGTATCGCTTGTAACAAAGCAGGTTGGTAACGGAACTGATTCTCAGAAAAGTGGGAACGGTGCGCTCTGCTCGTCCTTTGATATAGCTGTAACAACAAATACAACTCCGTTAGATGCTTCCGCCCTGGTACTTGCTTCTGTAACAATGAAAATGTTTGATCTTTTAGTTTTTGTAGAAAAAAAGAATTCAATGCGGACAAAAAGTATTTTAATTTGGTTCTGAAGCAGGAACGATTTTGACAGCAAAAGGTTGTTGTTGGATATCAATTTCATACTGGTAATCAAATCTGATGTGCTTTTATTACAGACTAGTTGTGCCACGCGGTTTCACCCGCGTAGGTTTCGACATGCTCCGCTCCTATTGGTCGCAGCGTGATGTTATATATCCTAAAGCCTTTCTGGATTAAGGGACTATCCAACGCAAAAAGAATTATTCAAAACGGACCAAGTAGTTCCTGAGATTAGCGCGTTCAAACAAACAAACTCTTCAGCTTTATATATTAGTATAGATAAGCAGATTGAAGAAGAACGACTAATTAGCATTGATAAAATATTAAACAGATACGATATATTCTAACAAACTGACCAAAAAAAATGTGCCGAACACAGCAGCAGTACACATGCATATTTTTATTCGGCATACTTTGGTACAGTGTGAGTGAGATGGGGCGCAATCTAAAGCATAGAGAAGAAAAAGATGGCTAGTGTTTGTCGTTTGCGCTGTTAGTGTTTGTCGTTTGTTTTTACGAGTGTATGGAGAGTGACTAAAGCGAGATGCAGGACTTACGTCCTTTTGTACGCTTCATTTTTAGTGCGCTAGTGACATATCTACCTTAGTTTAATATTTTATCAATGATTCCAAACAAGGATTTTGTTTAGACCTGATTTAAACCACTTAAAATAAGTTATAACTTAATTATGACTTAACCGTTACAGAAATGCAGTTCTTTGTATAAAAATGACAGCTTAGTTCGGTACCAAGCTGCCACTTTCGTATTATAACTTGTAATTTTGCATAAATCTAAACAAAATTCGATTTCGTTTACAAATAAGACGGATAGTTTGTCCTCTAAGAAAATGAACTAGCCTCTCTTCATTATTAATAATAATTAATCTAGACACTAAAACGAGTGCTTTACATCTGCAAAATAATCCGTTCATTCCAAAGGTACCAGGAGAGCAAAGGCAACCAGTGTTTCACATAAAATTAAATAATAATGAACTAATCGTGGTCTCACAGCGGCCGCCACGCGAACAATACTACGTTAATTCGTGCCCTTTGTCCGGACCAATAGAAAATTTCATGTTCTACCACGTTCGTAATGGCGGCATTCTCTTCATTACACTTTAATTTAAATCACAACTACCTTTATTTACCACAGTGGTAACTGTAAATTGGCAAGGATTTTACACGCAGTCGGGTCTCCCACCTATGTATTTATAGAAATTCTTCCAAATATTTTTCAGACGTCGGGTTAGGACATTTGACTGACTAGCGGTAAACAGAAAAGAACAATCATTTAATTCTATTTACATAATCCCTGGCTATGTTACTAGGAATCGAGAAATTCGGCTTTGACTTTGATACCAGCGTTTAGCAGGGTTACAGCGTTGCTCGGAACCGATTGTTTGTTTGTCGGGCTGTAAAACTGTTAGGAATCGTAAACGTTCGTGTGTGGTCAGCCCTTACGACGAAATCTGAACAGATGGACCGAGATCAAAAGACTTTGTGGTGATAAAAACGTTGATGTGAATTAAAAGTAACAACTTAGTGTTGGGGGACTGACGGAGAGTATTTTCTTTGTCGTTACACACCATACATTCTCCCTTAATGTAATGCGTGAGGGAAGGGAAATAACATTCTCATTTTCCAGGTATTTTCCGCACTCCATATTGGTGGGATTTGTAGGAGCCCGGTGCCGGCACAATCATTAGGCCCGCAATCCTCCACGACTGTATGGGGCCCTGGTACCGCTCGGGGAACTATTGGCGGATTTTCTTCTTATTTTTATCCCCCTATTCTGGTTGTTTTCTTGAGGGAAAACAACAATGAACTTGAAACAAACAAACAAGGAAATGAAACACATTTCCTTAAGTTTGTTAGATAGCTCTATCCTTTTACAAAGACAGAGCGCGTAAAATAAAAACACTTGAACAAAACGCATTCCCCCAACATTAATAAGAACACTGTTCATTAACATCCAACGAGAAGACTTCCAATTACAGAAATAAAAGAACGTCGAATGGCTCCAACAATATCCTAACGTAATCAATGTTGATAATAACCGGGCAATTATAACTCCCAACTAATTCTCGATTACGGGGCGCGGGACTGAGGAGCGGGACGCGGGCCGCACCGGGACCTCGCTAGGCGTTATTAACCGGGATTACCGGATCCCCGGCGCGATCCCCGGATACGGGGATTTGCTCACGGATCGCGTAACAGTGGAAATGATAAAAGATACGTGTGGATACGGGGATTTTTGTATGTTTATTGGCGTACGAAAAATAATGGAAGCGAAAGTTTGAAAAGAAAACTAAACATATGCGTCATATGAGAGAGAATTATGAGGGTAGATATAAATGGGCGAGAGAGATTGCTTCCGCTAGCGCCCGGCGTTCTCTGCATACATTCAAAGGGTGTAATTATGTTCTATCTTTGAAACAACACTTGCAACGTCACATTGTGAAACACTGCAAGTAGTGACACCGCTATCCTACGCACTACTGACGCCCTAGTAGAATTAACAAAAGTACCAAGAGACATCTATCTCCTGAGATATGCATGACAAGACCAAAAAATAACGAACAGCCCGTGTAGAGTAAGGCACGTGTACTGGGCTCGCACGAGCTGTTAGGAGTGTAGGCCGGGCGAATCCCATGCGGTATCAGCGTTACAAGCGATCGCACTTAACCGCGTCACTGGTATCATATCGCGCTGCAGCGCTATCAGTCAGCGTCGCCCGCTGCATTAGCCGCGTCGCCGCATCAATAAATTATACAGGACACCTCCGCGCGGAGCTGCCGCCCTGGTCACTCGTTGCATTAATGTCGACGAACATTTAAACGCGAGTTTGTCTGTTTGTCACCAGTCTATATATAGGATTCAGCAGCTGAGCTTAGGGATAACTTGAGGGTTGGCAGGAATTCAAGATCTTATTACACACACAGATGCATAGAGAAAGCGGTGCGCTTGCTCATACTCGTAATCCTATGGATGTTAGGAGGATCGACTGCAACAAATATACATAAATATTACGACACTATCGACCCAAGTGCTGGAACTACTTGTTGAGTAGCACAGCTGATGACAATTCACAGCGTAATCAATCAGCGCCTACAGTTAACATGAAACAGTTTCTCTCGAAAATTCCCCAACTTTCTACCCACCCACTGCACCATCAAGACATTCTTCCCCGACGTTCGGTCTTAGATTCTAATGTCAAAGTTACAGGTCAGGCGTATAAATAGCGAGACTGCGTCAGTGCTGCTATTATAGTACATAAGCCGCGCTTATTAAGACCAACTCCCACTCGCTGTGAAGCACGCAACACGATTGAGGACGGTTTACATGAGATGCCCACAGATTTCTGCTTTCTTTTCTGAATGACTTTATTCTTCTGAGTCACTTTCGATGTCCGACTTCCACATTTTCATTTATTCGGAGCTTTATTTTGTATTTTCTTGTGAGAATAAGTTTACCTGACAATATTGATTATTTCACTCATTTTAAAGACTTTCTAGTTTTAAAAAGATGACAATTATTGATGTCATCTCAAAGCGATTGACGTCAATGCAAATGTTAATTTATCTTTCATGTTTTTTGGTTATTTAAGTATACAGTCTTTAGTGAATGTTAAAATTTAAATATCACATTATGGTAAATGCTAGATAGAAGTAACGGAAAGAAAAAATCAACCGTTCGCGGATAAAATAAAAAAATAGTGACAGGAAAAACCGGTCCATGATTTATGAGTACCATTACTATAACCAAATCCAGTGGCAATTTTAAATTATAAAATTATGAATCAATAAGAAAGTAAGATTGTGTTTTGTTACGCTTTCACCGAAATCCGTTCGTCTATCATGCCCTCATGATAGTCAAAGAAGGTCCCAAAAAAAGGACGTAGGTTACTTTCATCCCAGATAATAGATGAATTCGGGGATTACAATTAGAATATATAATTTATTAAAAAAAAAACCTTGTTAGAGTTATTAGATCTACTGTTTTCACGTAACTTTATAATAAAATAGTTATCATTTCGAGTTGTTCAGATAAGGTATCAGGATTACAGAAATGTAATAGCTCTTTGTGACAGATCAGTAGGTACGTAACCTATCTCTGAAAACAAAATTCTGGAATTCATTTTACGCAACTGTGTTTGAATTGATCAAATATAAACAAGATAATGATCGATTACCTGGCCTTCTATGGAGAAACCCATAAGATTGTACCTACAATATATTACTCAATTAATGCACTTTATGAAAGTACTTTGTTTAGAATCTTTTACTGAATCGATTTCTGTTTTTTTTTTTTTTTGTGTAGGCATTTCTTTTTTCATTTATTGAAAAATGAGCCATAACTTGACTGGGAGAGGAATAGATATGTACCTCAGCCATCGCTTTCCGACCGACGAGATCCATCATACTACATATAACACGAGTACTTTTTCCAGATAGTTTAAACTCAATTCTAATAAATGTTTTCTCCTCTTATCTTAATTATAGAGGGTAGGAAGTACACTCGTTGGAAACGAGGGCAGGGCGAGAATGATCTTTCAAAATTAAAATCTGTCAAATTAGGCTGAGAATCAATGCTTTTTAAATTTCAACATTACATCAGATAGTCATCCAAAACGCTCGTCTTTCACCACTACCTATTGCTTTAGATCGGAAAAGGTGATGCAAAAAAGTCTTGAAAAACTTCATTTTTACAACAAAAAGTAAAATTAATCATACGCAACACGACACATTACATACCAAAAAACCTAGAAAAAATCATTTAAAAAAAGACATCTCTCCCATCATTTAAAATTAAGCCATCACTAATACCTACCACATTACCTCTAATCTGACCAGATTAAACCGATATAACGATTCTAAATGATGATGGTCAACTGAAGAGAAATTCCCATAAAAAAAAGAAAAACTCTAAACCATACCCTACTTTAGCGTCATGTAAACCCAGTGTTATCGAGTAAGTGGAATCATACGTACATTTCCAAGTAGGGCCGACTCAGACCACGGCGGGTTGCACCGACACCACGATCGAGAGTTGCCTTGATGGACGGTTTACTCACAGTTAAGATCGTATGGTTTAAGGTTGAGAGACTTGTGGAGGAATATGAGATGAATCGAGTCATTATGAAGGTATCTGCAGTAGATAAATATTAGAATTAGTGTATTATTTGGTGTTGCGCGCGATTTTGTCAGAGATCCGGGATAAAACGTATCCTAGGCTGTATACAAACACACTTACGCAAACAAACGCGCACGCGCATACACACACACACTCACCCTCACACAACACACACACACACGCATCATCATCGTCATTAGCAATGTGTTTCTTTTTGACAGTTCAACAACATCATTGCGTTATTTACGCTGCTGGGCAGACACATTTTCCAATCATATGGAGCAATGGATTAGCAATTTGCTTCAGAATTATTACGAAACATTGGAATGCGAAAGCAAGCTAGTTTATGACGCTTTGAACGCTAAGATAGAGTCCAAATTAATTCTGTTACTAATGGTATGTTTGTTGAAATATTCACCAAAATTTATCCTTTCTACTATTTCGTCAATTTTCTTTTCTGATTAACACAGACTTTAGCACGTCAAGCTTACTGCAATCTGTCAAATTCCTTTAATACACTTTCAGCTTTTCATTCATAGGCCTCCCCCAAGGTTCTCCACGACGACCGGTCCTGCGCCTCCCGCATCCAGCGATTTCCCGCGACCTTCACCAGGTCGTCGGTCCTCTACCCTTTCAGCTTTATTGCTGAAAAATTAAAGTTGAAAGTCGATTAGAAAAATCTTACAGTCTCGAGTATTATGATCTGCTGCTGTTTGAACGGACGACAGCAGGTCAAGCTACCCGAAACTATCAAAAATTCTCAATCAACCTTGAGCCTTAGTACTTTGGAGATAAAGTTGAAAATCTATTAAAGCAATCTGACAGATTGTAGTAGCTTGATGTGCTGTCGTCTGTACATTAAACACTTAAATCTAAGTATTAAAAATTAGTTTGATGCTCGTAATTAAACTCAACCTCAAGACATTTAATTAAACTAATTACAGATACTTTTGACTTACATTAATCAGCTAATAATGTCCTTACGGAACTGAAACGTGGTCGCTCACAATGGGCCTCATACGAAGGCTCAGAGTCACTCAAAGGGCAATGGAAAGAGCGCTAGGAGTTTCTCTGCGTGATCGAATCAGAAATGAGGAGATCCGCAGAAGAACCAAAGTCACCGACATAGCTCTGCGAGTCACTAAACTTAAGTGGCAGTGGGCAGGGCACATTGCTCGTAGAACCGATGGCCGATGGGGCAGCAAGGTTCTGGAGTGGCGGCCACGTACTGGAAGACGCAGCGTAGGGAGACCCCCAACAAGATGGACCGATGACCCGGTGAAGGTCGCGGGAAGCCGATGGATGCGGGCAGCACAAGACCGGTCATCGTGGAAAGCCTTGGGGGAGGCCTTTGTCCAGCAGTGGACATCTATAGGCTGAGGAAGAAGAAGAAGAATGTCCCCACTCCTGGGACACTTGGCCTCCTCTCGGTGAGAGGGAGTGGGCCGTAATCTACCACGTGGGCCCAGTGCGGGTTGGTAGTGGCTTTTGACTTATCGAAATTAAACAGTCGGTCAGTTAGAATGTTGTAGCTATATAGTTGCCCATTCCAATACGTTTATCTCTGTGGAGAAGAACGTGAAAGGTTCTCGAAGCCACCACAACCACACCACAAGTACTGCAGAAGATGCCCGGGCCCTGATCGGGAGACAACATCGAACTCCCGGCCACCGTAGACGCGGGCTTGTGGGCAGCTCGCCGCCCGGCAAGGATCAGGCGTTGTGTTTCACGCGCGCTTCAAAGAGATATCAGCAAATCGTGACGGGGTCCACGAAGACCGATTCAGGGTTGCGGGTTGGTTAAAAAAGAAATCGCGGCCCTGGCGCACAGGATAGTGAAGAAACACGGGTGGGTTTTAGTCAGTAAAGTTCCCAGCGAAAGCACTAGGAAGAGGCGAAGGGCGGGCGTTTTGGGGGACTGTCTTGTGTAATAATGACGATCAAAAAGTGCTGATTCTCAGCCTAATTTCAATAAATAACTTTTGATTTTGATTTTCCAATCCGCTTTTTTGGTCCGATCCGCTTCGCCAAGAGCGGGAGAGGTCATTTGATGATTTACCATCCAGAATAAAAAAAAGAGGAGTAGTACACAATAATAATGCTAAATCTAGAAGCCGCCGAGAAGTTACCACCCATCAGACAAAGTCTTGCCGGCAAGCGATTCGTCGTGTTCCGGCATGATGTCTGGTGAAGCCGTACGGAGGACGGGTCTCGAGCAATTGTGTTGCGATGTGTTCCGGGTACGATGCACCAAATGGTATTGTGTCGGGAGTTTGGTCGTGGAAGGTCTCAAAATCAGTCTCCTTCAGGCGCAGCATCGTTGGTCGTGCTGTTGGGCTTAACATTGCATCACCTCGCTCAACTGCCGCCTTACTTTCTATTCACTAAGTTTTTTTTATAAATGAAAAGGCTTAATTAACTAGCGCGCTTTACCATCAACGATTGCATTACTGCTTACCATCAGGCGGGATTGCAGTCAAGCACTAGTTTATAAATAAATAAAATAAAAAAAAAAAAAACAAAAGGTCCGATCAGCTTCGCCAAAAGCAGGAGAGGTTATTTCATGATTTCACATCCAGAACAAAAAAAGGGGATTAGTACACAATAATGATGCTAAGCGTAAGCGTGTAAGCGTGGTGAGTACGTTCAACCCTTCTTTGTATGAGAGGAGACCTGTGCCCAGCAGTGGGACGATAAAAAGGTTGATGATGATGAATGATGCTAAATCTGGAGGATATTCTTGGGTGCAAGCAACAGTGCAGGCAACAAATCAGGCAGATGTTAACGGCCAGTTAGCCGATAGTATCACCGGTCACTCACCGATTCTGCCTCGGAATGTAAACAAGAATTAAGGCGGCTTCGTCGGAGCACGTTTGCTGAGAAAAACCCCTCTTTAATTAGCCAACATCTCTTCAATGCTGGAAGAATGCTCATCCTTACAAACCTGGGAAGGAAAGGGGCTGATCTGACCAGTTTCGTAAAAATTGGGTGTAAAATGAACCTTATATTTTAAGTGAAACTAGCCCTGATTCTCTTGCTCATAAACTTTTTTTTTTTTGTATTTTTTTTTTTGTTTTGTAACCTTTTTCTTTATATTTCACTAGCCTTCCGCCCGCGGCTTCGTCCGCGTAGAATCCGATTGTATCGCGCTTTAAGATTTCCCTCGGGAATATCAAAATAAAAAGTATCCTATGTCCTTTCTCAGGGTCTAAAGATTGTCTGTGCTAAATTTCATCAAAATCGGTTGAGAGGTTTAAGCGGGAAAGCGTAACAGGCAGACAGACAGAGTTATTTTCGCATTTATAATTTAGTATGGATTAAGAAAAGGATAACAGATAATATTATGTTAGTTTAGACTTCTCAAATTAGTCCGCGCCTGACAATTTTTTGTTTTTTTGTGATAATTATAAACTAGTGCTTGACTGCAATCCCGCCTGATGGTAAGCAGTGATGCAGTCGCTGATGGTAAAGCGCGCTAGTTTATTAAGAGCCTATTCATCAAAAAAACTTAGTGAAAAGGAAGAAAGACGGTCGTTGAGCGCTGCAATGTTAGGCCCAACAACATGACCAAGGATGCTGTGCCAGAGAGAGATGGATCTGGAGACCCTCCACGACCAAACCTCCGACACAACAACATTTGGCGCGTCGTACCCGGCACACATCGCAACACAAGTGCCCAGACCTGTCCTCCGTAAGGCGTCACCAGACATCGTGCCGGAACATGACCACTCACATAGTTTATTTCAAAATGAATAATGTAATCAAATATTTGTATCAATAGCTTGATAATTTAAAAGAGTGTCCTTGCAGTTTCTTCCCTGATCTTCTCCATAGGTACCTACTCTTTGGAATGGGCGACTAGCTTCACCTTACTGACTGACCGCCCTTCTGACAATTCAAAAGTGCCTGTAACTGGTTTATTTGAAATAAATGCTTTCATTTGATTTGACCAATTGCTTGGCGGCAATACTTTGTCTGGTGGGTGGTCTGCCGGCAGCCGATGTTATAGCCTACATATAATATAATATTTAAAAACGTTAAGTCCGATCTGATTCTGTAAAAGTTCATAAAATACCTAGGAAAATTGCCCTTTACAACAGCTTTGATAATATTCTAATAGTTTGTAATACCATAAATAAATCTATATTCACTTACAACAAGTGCTATTTATTCTGTGGTCAACTTCAACCATAGATTACATAACAAAATATGGCGCGAAAGGAACAGATAAATCCGAGAATATTGTCAAAGGAAGTGATTGCTACCGTTTCGTCTAAATAATTATTTCCAACGACTAGATTATAGCTGTCTTGTGTCTCTATCTTAAAAGTGGTATCCTTATCTTGTATGTTCGTTTGTTACGCTTGTACACTAAATTACCTGAACAAATTCTGACTTTTCAACCCGATATGGCCACAGAATTGGTATTTATGGGGGTAAAACGGGGGAAGTGGTTTTATAGTATTTACTACATCTATTCATCATGTTTCGGTAGTCAGTTCCAACTTCACTCACTAATCCTTAGCTAGAGCCTACCTAGACCTACTCTTTTGGAGAAGGAGGAAATATACTATTTTCGTCTTCTTCGTGTTCTGGGACGACTGTATATTAGGTCTAGTTCTCTCCAAATTTCGGCACCTCTAAAGCGTTGACGGTGGCAGAGCGTAGGTCACTTTAACTAAGGGCAGGATTGAAGTAGATAGGAATTGAAGCATGGTTTATCCTCCGACCATAAGTAGACCTACCCCCTAGTCGGCGAACACATTTTTGTCAAATGATTGTGACTAGTTGGGATCGTTTGGACCGAACGGATCAATGGACGGTCTGTACAATCCCAACTGATACCTACTAGTCGCAATCATTTGACAAAAATGTGTTCGCCGATTAGGGGGCTGGTTTTAGCCGGTAAGAATCCGGCATGCCACTTTGCCATCCCCACGATGGAAGGAGTCTTGAAGGTTTTCAACGTGAAACCGAAAAAATCCTCCTGGGACACAGGCGTCCTCTCGGTGACAGGGAGTGGGCTGATCTACCACGCGGGCCTAGTGCGGGTTGCTAGATGTCACATTCAAGTGATTCGTCGTGTTCCGGCATGATGTCTAGTGAAACCGTACGGAGGACGGGTCTGAGCAGTTGTGTTGCGTTATGTCTCGGGTACGGTGCGCCAAATGTTGATGTGTCGGGAGTTTGATCGTGGAGAGTCTCCAGATCAATCTCCCTCTAGCGCAGCATTGTTTGGTCGTGTTGGTATTGGGTTTAACATTGCATCACCTCGCTCAACTGCCGTCATCCTTCCTATTCCTAACTTTTTTAAGTGAATAGGCTTAATTAACTAGTGCGCTTTACCATCAACAATTGCATCACTGCTTACCATCAGGCGGGATTGCAGTCAAACATTAGTTTATAATTATAAAAAAAAAAAACATGTCTTCGAAAACAACACATGACAGACATGTTTTGGTGATGAAAATATTTACACAAAGTAAAGCGCCTGACGGAATTCGAACCTACCACCTACAACTTTTTTTTTTTTTTTACATATTATAATCCAGCGCTTGACCACAATCCTGCCTGATGGTAAGCAGTGACGCAATCGTTGATGGTAAAGCGCACTAGTTTATTAAGAGCCTATTCACTCTAGCCTTGAAGACACTCAAATTGTAGTCCGACGGAAACACCGCCGCTGGCAAATTGTCATTTGCGGCCGATACCACTCCGCCACCGCTCCTACGCATAGTTTCCACAACCAAACCTTAGTGACGTTCCTTTTCATTTTTAAAGTACACTATTTTATTTTTCCAGTAACAGCTGATCTTTATATAGAACTCCTTGAGATGAGTGATCACCTGTCAAACTGTCAAAATTTGTCAACCGTCAAGAGTCTGTCGTCGGCGATAAGGTGATAGGAAAACTCTAGTGATAGCGTATCAGCGAGATTCGGGGCCAGGTACGCGATAACTTGGAGATTAGTTGATTTTAAGTCGTTGAGAAATCCGTAAATATTGAGAATTTCACGGAATATTTTTTTGAAGGCTACTGCGAATGTGTGCGGATTAGTTTTGAGGTTAGAGATATTGCCGCCAATTCTGTCGTTCACGAACTAACCTAATTTTAAATGCATCTTTTTAAAAACTTTCTAAAAACGCTTAGACCTATGAATTAATGGAGAAGTAAATTTAATTCTTACGTAATAATGTTCAATTTACGCTGAAACTTTAGACATTTTTCTAACTTTTACCATATTCATCATCATCATCATCAACCTTTTTTTATCGTCCCACTGCTGGGCACAGGTCTCCTCTCATCCAGAGAAGGATTGAGCGTAGGTAATCATCACGCTTGCTCAATGCGGGTTGGCAATTTAAGGTCCGTATTACAGAACGTCACTCAAACTCAAGCTCTACTTAAGTCTCGTTTGAAGCCTTTTGATTGGTTGAAACTAGTTTTAAGTAATGCTTAAGCAGAGAGCAATGCTTGAGTGACGTTCTGTAATACGGACCTCAGACTCAAAGTCCAGGTTTCTTCAAGATGTTTTCCTTCACCTTCAGTCATTGATGTCCAAGATATACTTAGAAAGTACATATAACTTTAGAAAAGTTACATTGGTACTTGCCTGACCTGGAATCGAAACCGCGCACTCTAACTTGAGAGGCTGGTGTTTCAACCACTAGGGCACCAGGACTACATAATACCATATTGCTTGTTACTATAAAATCAACTCAATAGTCATTGAAAGGTAATTAATATTTGTTTACTTGGAATACGTCGGCAATGGCGTCGATTCTTGATCACAAATCTTTTTCTTTCCATATCATTAAAAAAAGGATTTAAGAAAGGAATTTAAGATACTCAGGCCTGGTCTGCATAGTTCTGGTGAAGCCGTACGGAGGACGGGTCTGAGCAGTTGTGTTGCGATGTGTGGCGGGTACGATGCGCCAAATGTTGTTGTGTCGGGAGTTTGGTCGTGGAGAGTCTCCAGATCAATCTCCCTCTAGCGCAGCATCGTTTGGTCGTGTTGGTCTTGCGTTTAACATTGCATCACCTCGCTCAACTGCCGTCATCCTTCCTATTCCTAAGTTTTTTAAGTGAATAGGCTTAATAAACTAGTGCGCTTTACCATCAACGATTGCGTCACTGCTTACCATCAGGCGGGATTACAGTAAAGCACTAGTTTATAAATATTTAAAAAGAAAAATACTCCATAGACAGTTTAGACGCGATTATAAAAATGGCGACCAAACATACGTCAATTTGCGTCAGGCGTGGACTAATTTGACAGCTCTGAACTTATATTTTATCTTTTGCCTTTTTTTTAATGAATAAGAGAGAAAAGGATGCAATTAACTTAAAATTATATTAGTTTCTGAACAAGAGTATTTGGCGCCATTGTCTTTAAAATCGGTAAATTTATAATCGTTATAATAATCCTAATCAGTTAATGTTGGGACCTACAAGGGAATTGCGTAATACACTATCAGTGGTCATTTAAATTTGACATTTGAACAACATTCATTGCATTATTTACGTACTTGAGCAGACACATTTTTCAAACATATGGAGCAATGGATTAGGAATTGCTTTCAAAGTGATTCCAATTGATAGTACATAAGGGTAATGTTCTATTATGGGGACGTCCACGAGCAACTTAGCTGCCTTGCAACTTTTTGTCTTTGTAGCTATCTCGTCATCCCGATGTGCATAAGGCAGCGACAACCAGGCTACTTTTTCGTTATACAGTATGTTAACTAACAGAGGGCGTTCCCGTTAACCCGAAATAGTATAGCATACATACATGCTAAAAAAAATATTTCCATTCGAAAACAAAATGTTTTTAAAATTTTTCCAATAAGAAAATATTCAATAAAAATTTTAAATTGACATGTAAAAGAAACACACTTTACACGCGAACTTGAAAGACGGCAACGTCGCAATTTGGTTATGATACTACGCTACTATTTTGATTTAAAACAGGAGGGTTCAAATTTATTTTCAATTATAATTTTTTTTTATTCGGATTATTTTATGCTTATTTTTCTATGCTGATATTTTTATTTTAATCTATTAATGATATATATTAACGAGTTTAAGGGAACGCCCTCTGTTATTTAAAATACTGTATCTTGGTTGGGTGTCAACTTTCCCGGTTTACCAGCGACTTTTACTGACGCCGTGCGCACATCTGTCATCATCATCATCTCAACGTTAATCCCAGTCGCATCCGAAGCTTTTTCAGATTTAGAGTCTGGGGTCCGCTTTACCAGCCTAAGTGCTGATTTTGGCTAAACTTAGATATTTTCCGTGAAACGACTGCCGTCTGACCTCCATAACCCGAAGGCGATATGGAAGCATTGCAGTTAGACCAATTGTTGGACTTTTGAGGGCTCTAACAACCCGTAACGACTGCCACTAGATGTTCGCCGTGTGCGCAATTGTATTGCTACCAATAGACGGGTGCACAGTTGCGCCTAATCCTGCGAACAAATATGGAAGATATTTTTGTTCATGCGCGTTCATGCTGTTACAAGAGACAAATTTGGCGCCCCCCTTCTTCTTCTTCTTCTTCAGCTTATAGATGTCCACTGCTGTACAAAGGCCTCCCCCAAGGCTTTCCACGATGACCGGTCTTGTGCTGCCCGCATCCATCGGCTTCCCGCAACCTTCATCAGGTCATCGGTCCACCTTATTAGGGGCCTCCCTACGCTGCGTCTTCCAGTACGTGGCCGCCACTCCAGAACCTTACTGCCCCCATCGGCCATCGATCGGTTCTACGAGCACTGTGCCCTGCCCACTGCCACTTAAGTTTAGCGACTCGAAGAGCTATGTAAGTCGGTGACTTTGGTTCTTATATATAAAGGGGTGTAAATGAGGAAATCCGCAGTCCTCATTTACACCCCTTTATAAGAGCGAAATAAAAATGCCTTTTTTTAGCATTCTAGCAAAATAAATACTCAAAAACTATAACTAAAACAAAGAATGTAATGCCAAAAGGGTCTTGCTTCAGAAATATTTCCATATTATATAATACTAGCTTTTGCCCGCGATTTCGTCTGCGATCCAGGATGAAAAGTAGCCTATGTTCTTACCAGAGACAATGTCTATCTGTGTGCCAAATCTCATCCATATCCGTTAAGCCGTTTAGCGTGAAAGCGAGACAGACACCGTTAAGTACTTTAACATTAATATTGCTAGTATGGATTTATTTACTTATATGTACTTTCTAAGTATTTCTTGGACACCAATGACTGATTACAACGTGAAGGAAAACATCTTGAGGAAATTTCAGACTTTAAGTCTGAAATTGTCAACCCGCATTGAGCAAGCGTGGTGATCACGCTCAATCCTTCTCTGTAAAAGAGGAGACCTGTTCCCAGCCGTGGGACGATATAAAGGTTGATGATGATACATACGACCTAAAGCTTCTTAGGTCAAGGTTTATATTCACACTTCAACTGAACAGTTGTAATACAAAAGGATAAAAAATCTTTCTCTGCTCCCTTCATATTCTAAAATTAACTCGAATAATCCCATATAATGAACTCCGTACCTCATAATGTGTTTTTAAACATTATTTTTTCTTTCTTGTTACAGATGCGATGGGTAAGCCGCTTCAGGAAGGCATCATAAATCAAAGAACAGCCCTTGTAAAAAAGACTCTAACAGAAATTCCAATCTTCATAAAAACCAAAAATAATTACCAGTCTTGGCGCTTTTTTTTCTGAGCACAATAAGTCAATCGTGCTAACACTAGGAGTCGGCGCAAGATTCGCCTCGCGTCGTAAACTTTGATTAGGTCATTAAAACCAGTTAATTTATAGGCGTTCGAACAACTCTCATTTGCCATAAACACACAAAAACCAACCATAAAACTGTGCCATAACGCTTTTTATTCTCAATTTGCGTAAACGCCGTTTATGACCTTCTGAAAACTGTTACCTCGCGTGTAATCTCAAATAACTTTTGTTATAATTAATTGTAAGTTACAAAACTGTTTAGGTATTGTTTTTTTTTTTGGATTCGCACATTGATATAATATTAAACAGATATGATATGCTCTAACAAATTAACCAAAATAAATGTGCCGATCGGAGCAGCAGCACACACATGCATTTTTTTTATTCCGCGTACATTTCACACGTTGGCACAGTGTGAGTGAGATGGGGCGCAATCTAAAGCATAGAGAAGAAAAAGATGGCTAGTGTTTATCGTTTGCGCTTAAATAGAATCGACGAAAACTAAAGCGACTTGCTGGACTTACCTCCTTTTGTACGCTTCATTTTCAGTGCGCTAGTGACATATCTACCTTAATTTAATATCATATCAATGGATTCGCAATTGACGTTGGTGACGTCACGAGTTATCTATTAACCAATTAAATAATTAGTATAGCCTTTTCCAATGATAACATGCAAAAAAATATTGTGTTTAATTATGCCTGAGAGTAGCAGTGCCCTAGTGGTAAATGCAGCGACTTTCCGGTTCTAGGTTGTAGGTTCGAAACCCATAGGCGCTTCACTTTGTGTAAATTATTTAATCACCACTGCTCTCAAAACGGTGAAGTAAAATATCGTGAGGAAATCGGCATGTCCTAGAGGCAAAAACTTCGAAGACATGTGACATTTACCAACCCGCACTGGACCCGCGTGGTAGATTACGGCCCACTCCCTCTCACCTCTCACCAGTCTTGTACAGACTTTTTAAATCGCAGTTTTACTTGTATTCGTACAAATTTAATCATTCAATACATAATAAAGAAAAAACCTTATTCCAAGAATTTTAGTTCTCCAAGAATTGGTATACTTAACTAAGTAATTTAATAAATAACAATCCATATTAGGTATACATTTTAAATTTCATTTCAATTATTTAAATTTCATTTCAATTATTTTCATAAAAATTTCAACCTAAAATACATTTTAAACTCAGTGTATGTCATTGATAAAATATTAAACTAAGGTAGATATGTCACTAGGGCACTGAAAATGAAGCGTACAAAAGAACGTAAATCCAGCATCTCGCTTTAGTCACTCTCGATACACTCGTAAAAATAAACGACAAACACTAACAGCGCAAACGATAAACACTAGCCATCTTTTTCTTCTCTATGCTTTAGATTGCGCTCCATCTCACTCACACTGTACCAACGTGTGAAATGTACGCAGAATAAAAAAATTGAATGTGTATGCTGCTGTTCCGATAGGCACATTTATTTTAGCTAATTTGTTAGAGCATATCATATCTGTCTAATATTATATCAATGGTGTATGTATTATGATTATAACATAATATTCTAATTGGAGTGTTTGAGGGCGTGCGTTAATTACATGTTGTACCTATAGTTGACAAAAGCTCCTAAACTGAATTAAAGTAAAAAAAATCTAAACACAAAACACTGATTTTCTCACATATACTTAATTTTAAATCAAAATCAAAAGTCATTTATTCAAATTAGGCTGAGAATCAGCACTTTTTGAAAGTCAATATTACATAAGACAGTCCCACCAAAACGCCCGCCCTTCGCGACTTCCTAGTGCTTTAGCTGGGAAGAAGTGACGGAACAAACTCCCAGCAGCACAGCTGTCTGTTCATATAATAAAACACATGTCTTTATACAATACGTAACGCAATCAGCGGTCTTTTCTGTCTTTCCATAGTGTTAATAAAACATGCAGAGCAAAATACTGCGTCCATAAAGTTCGTTGCATTGTGCAATCAAGCAACATTATGAACATTTAAAAATGGAATGAAAAAATAAGAACCTCATATCGCACGTCATTCCCGAAAAATCCAATTCCAATTTTAAAATTATATAAAAATATGAAATGACGTATTCATTTCAATCCCGTTCGAATTTTAAGCACACAACGTTCGGATACGCGTTCCGTATTTCTGTGAAATCCCATAATTCCGACAGTCCGGAAACGTGGTATTCATTTAGTACAAAATTCTGTTGATGCATAAAATAAATTAAATGCAAACAATATCAATCGGACACGAGAACACACTCAGCCGTTGGTACAGCTATTTATCATAAAATACGAACGCTGCGCTGAAATTGGATATAGCTATCTCCTTTTTACCTTCTGGGAGTGACAGAGAGGTCGTTGCGGAGGTTTTTTCTTTGTTTCAAAACCGTGCTATCGGGTTGTCTGTCTGTACGTTGATTTGCTCGCGTCGGTATCGACTCACAATATTAATTAATGGTAGAATAAGCTTTGTTTCTTTCGACTTGATTGGGATCTGCATATTTGTATTCGATACGTGGTTCCGTATGAAAATATTGGTAAAATATGTAAGGAATATTAAATTTAACATAACTCTCTCTCTTGAATAATAGAGTATTTACACAAAATGGGGCAATTTCACAAAAGATATGGTAATACTTATCACAATGGCGAAACACTATCCGATTAAAAATATTTAACCTAAAACGGGCTCAGTGGAAAACCGTAAAGAGGATAAGAAGAGGCTATTTGTGGATACAGATTTGGTTAAGGATAATCTTGAAAGCCTGGAGCATAGGCCGCGCAACACAGGGTAGCCAGCCTATCGGTATTCTATAGAAAGCATTTTGGAGTATGTACGGGGAATTACATGACATAATTCCATTATCACCGTTCCATCAAAATCAGAAGTCATTTATATTTATTAGGCTGGGAATCAGCAACTTTTGAAGACATAAGACAGTACCCAAAACGCCCGGCCTTCGAAACTTCCTAGTGCTTTCGCCAGGAAGAAGAAGTGGCGGAACAGACTCCCAAGCAGCACAGCTGTCTGTTCATTTAAAAAAAAACACATGACTTTATGCATTGATATAATATTAAACTAAGGTAGATATGTCACTAGCGCACTGAAAATGAAGCGAACAAAAGAAGGTAAGTCCAGTATGTCGCTTTAGTCACTCTCGATACACTCGTAAAAACAAACGACAAACACTAACAGCGCAAATGACAAACACTAGCCATCTTTTTCTTCTCTATGCTTTAATTTGCGCCCCATCTCACTCCCACTCTATCAACGTGTGAAATGTACGCAGAATAAAAAATTTGCATGTGTGTGCTGCTACTCCGAACGGCACATTTATTTTGGTTAGTTTGTTAGAACATAATTATCATATCTGTTGATATTATATCATTGACTTTATGAGACATCATAGGCTGACCCGTTGTACAACGAGTATCCACCCTTATATTCTCTTGTATCAGTGCCTCGTGTTTTATACCACGTAGACCATAGAAGGACTGGAACTATTTCCTTGCGGCATCAATTAAAGTGTCTTCAAAGCTAGAGAGAATAGGCTCTTAATAAACTAGTGCGCTTTACCATTAGCGATGACATCATTGCTTACCATCAGGCGGATTCGCGGTAAAGCACTAGTTTATAATATAACTTCTAACACTAGTTTATCCTTAGGTACTAATATTATAAACCAAAAAGTGAGTTTGTTTGTTTGTTTGTTCGCTTTCACGTCGTAACTACTGAACCGATTGCTTTGAAATTTTGCAGACGAAAAGTTAGAAGTCCGTATTAAATAATTGGGTACATTTCATCGCGGAAAAGTTTGATATTTCCGGGGGAAAACAAAAATACCGAATACCACGCGAGCGAAGCCGCGGGCGAAAAGTTAGTAGGTTTATAAAAATAAAAAACATGTTTATTGCCACCTTCTCAAAAAAAAAAAATACTGGCATGCTGCTCAACCAACGTTTCTTCATTCTAAAACCACCGCGGGCCCCTAAATTTGATTAATGGTTCCGCAGCAATATAACACGGCTCGCAATAGCATTGATTCCTATCTATTGTTAATACTACTTGTTAATTACAAATGCGATAGATAGATGCGATTGTAACCGACATTGTTTTACCCGGCGGCGAAACGGGGTAAGTGGGAAATTCATGTTTTTTTTTTGTTAGGTTGTTTTTTTTTCACGTCGTGTTATTTAAGTGTTGTAGTAGCCATGTTGTTTTTTCTTTTGACATAACACGTATTATGGATTTGAATATGAACTATCATACATAATAGCTTTCATTATTATAGTTTTCTATAATTTGAACATATGTTTTGTAATTAAAGTTTTATTTGCCCTTAGTTATAATTGAAATGACTCAAGAAATGGTTTTTACAAAGCACTTTATTCTCTTTTACAAAGCATTGATCGATACAGAGCTAATAAGTAGATTGGTTTTCTCCAGGAATGCCCCTATATCCAAAAAGAAGTTTCAACGGTCCTAAGATTCTACCATACGTCCCTGCACCGTGCGCCTCTCATCAATCTCACATTAGGACCTAAAGTATTAAATTCGTTCCTAACAGAATACTACAATTTTTTTCCTTTAATGGTTATGATTTGTATATATATATATTTTTTTTCATTTTTCCAATGTTTTCCAAACCAATCTTAAAAAAACTTCCAGAGATCATTTTTTTTAATATAAATTATAAACTACTTAATCCTTGACCGCAATCCCACCTGATAGTAAGCAGTGTCGCAAACGTTAATGTAAAGTGGTAAAGCGCGCTAGTTTATTAAGAGCCTATTCACTCAAAAAAACTAAGTGAAGGAAGTAAGACGGCAGTTGAGCGAGGTGATGTAATGTTAAACCCAACAACATGACCAAGAATGCTGCGCCAGAGGAAGACTGACCTGGAGACCCTCCACGACCAAACTCCCGATACAACAAAATTTGGTGCATCGTACCCAGCACACATCGCTACACAACTGCTTAGATCCGTCCTCCGTACGGCTTCACCAGACATCATGCCGGAACACGACGAATCGCTTGGCAGCAAGACTTTGTCTGGTGGGTGTTAACTTCTGCCGGCAGCCGATATTATGGCCTACCACGGAGAAAACAAAAAACATGATCTACAATCCGATACAATGACTGATCTACGATCGCAAATCTCACTGACGCCATGAAGCATGAGAGAATAACACACATTTTGCCATATTAATTATCTTTATGTGTTGCTAACAGTACTTAATCTAGGAAAACGAATGCAAGTGAAAAAGTGTAATGCCATAAATTAGAAAGAACACGTTAGTGTTCCTTTTGTAATTAAGAGCTTGATTGTGATATGAGTTTTGATGGATATCGTTGGTTCTGATTTAGATTTCATATAATTAATTCTTGACTTTTACGAGGTTTGCGTTGAAAATCGCTGAGGCTTGTAACTAAGCAACGCTTGCTTCTATGGTTGATCATCTTTACAAACTAAAACCTCTTCGTGCTTTGGATCATGGATTTATGGATCTTTGACAGTCGCTAGTCGTTTTGGGTCGTCAGAAACCCGAAAGTCTGGCAAACACTCTTACCACAAGGTATTGTGTTACACAGTAACAGAGACGCCCTGGTCGGGAGACAACATCGGACTCCCGGCCAGCGTAGGCACGGGCTGGCGGGTGGCGGGCAATGTGCAGCTTGCCGCCCGGTAAGAACCAGGCCCAGGTCGACGGCCTCCTGGGCCAGGGTTGTGGGTTAGTTAAAAAAGAAACCGTGGCCCTGGCCGTCGCACAGGCAAGTGAAGGAACATGGGTGGGTTTTAGTCAGCAAAAGTCTGACACGCCCTTTCGCTCCACTCAGAGCGGGAGCGGTTATTTGATTATTTCCCATCCCAAACAAAAAAGGGGCAATTCTCGTAATTACAAGAACGTCCAATCTGAAACTGTCAAAAATATCTTTAATTTCCCTAAGTTTTGGGCCATTGATTGTCGCTGAGATGAGATCGCTTCTAGATTTGAAACATTTTCAATTACGGGCTTCTGGTATATTTAAAAGTTACCTGGCGTGAAATATTAATACAACGTGACGTACTGTGGTTGACGACAGTGAAGACCAAGTCTTAGAGAAACCCCTTTAAGACTTAGTAAAACTATCGACTTGGGCGACGTGGTCGACTTGGTATGCTTTAATTGGCTACTAGTCCCATCAAAGGCAAACCAACATACCAAGTAGTCATTGAAAATCATTAGTTTATTCTGGCCACTCAAGGAACACAATAGATAAATGAAAACTATTGCTTGTTTCCGCGTCTCCTAGAACAGATCCGATCTATGCTCACATAAATCACAACTAATATAAATTGCTCTAAAACCATCTACATTGTAACCGTATATTTCTATTCCTTTCATCTCCAGCCTCCTTTGAACCCATTCTGACGGAGACATTATGCTTCATAACCCCCAATCAAGAAGTTGCCTCAGTACAGTCATTCATTATGGAATTATGACCGATGATAATTGTCCGTTTAGCAAAGAATGATCTGAGTAATTTGTTACAAATCACAATTAAAGATCCCGGTGATAGCAGCTGTCAGATTGACGGCTGATTAGCACGTGTTTGTTCAGTTTTTGATGGCATCGTGTGCACTAAAAAGAGTGCTCATTATGCGTAATAAATGAGCCTGTTGAACGTATCGTTTGTCAATCTAATACTGGAAGTAACTGTGGTAGCAGTATAACGTTACTTTTTGCTCTACTACCAATGCTTAAATGAATATAAGGTTCGGCGTCGCTACCACAATTTCCACAAACCCATTCATTCATTGAGAATTTATAACCATATTTTATGCGAACATAAACTTATAATGCCAACATCACCATATTAAGAGACTATCAAACAGAAGGCTCTATTAGATCTGAATTGCAAAGTAGCAATGTCAAATGTTCCCACAGTAAAATCGTAAACATAACCTATAAACCGAAATCCCGCTAAAATCCGTTTGACAAGTGCACAAACGATCCAATGGCGCGTATACATTCAAATTTTGAACGCAACATTCAAGATGGCGACCTTCGCGAGTCATATATCAATCGTGATTTACGCACCACAGCCACGGCCGGTCGACGACCGCCCGAATTTCGTTCAGAAATGCACTCAACGAGTAATTTATTTGTTACCATCTATTATTTTGTAGACTCGCAAGGTCCTAAACACAGCTGACATTAATATATCATTTTACGCGACGTCGACCCGGTTCTTTGTCTCGCTTCAACATGATAACATGACGTAAGAGAGAAAGGGATGGGTGTAGGGGCAGAGTAGTTTGCGTTTTCACTTTTTATAGTAGCAATATATTTGATCAGCTGATCGCAGTGACGTTTACTGCCCGTGTGTCAGTGTAGTGTTTTTCATAATTTATATTGTAGTAGGTATTTTTTACTCTCGCTTGCTGTAGGTCGTGGTTTTATTTATATATTGAATATTCATCTAAATATTGTGTATCAGCTTCTGTTGAGCTGGCCTATAAATTTAATTGGCGGCTGGTTTTTGGTAAATTTCCACGTTTATTTATTGTTTATTTTGTTATTAAATCATTTGGTGTGTATATTTTGAAATTTATCGGATGTGCCGTTCTGTTTGGCAGTGATAATGGTTTTTTGGTAAAGTTGCCAGTTTATGGTTTTTAGTCTATATTAAGTTGTTATTTATTTGATTTAATTATAGAATATTTTGTTTATTAAGTTATTTTAAGTCTTTTTGCTATGTGTGTGTGTAGAAATTAAATCACCTATTTTGAAGCAGGGCTTTGAACTTTACAAAGATGCCTTTAGCCGAAAAGAAGACTTATGTTGTTTGAAGAAATATAATAATTTTAGTTTGCATTACTTAAAAGTATATTTTTAAAAGCATTAAAATCTTCTTTGTTATAAATTAGCCCGCCTCTACCGCCATCTAGCGCCTGCATTTCCAACTAAAGATCCCTTTTCCTTATCATCCACTACTGTTCAATATTTCCCCCACAGTCTTCTCCTAATGTTTTAGACTTTTCTTGACATGGTCTCATAAATACTTTAAACTCTCAACAAGGATGCCCCTTTTTGTGGATGAGAATATTGAGAAATCATGAAATGACGCCTCCCGCTCTGGGCGGAGCGGAAGGACGTGTCAGACTTTTACTGACTAAAACCCACCCGTGTTGATGCCGGTGCGCCAGAGTGCATATCTCTTTCGAAAGTCCTGACAGAAAGAGGACCTCCGACTTTTAT
Organism: Sesamia nonagrioides; assembly: GCA_017933935.1. Taxonomy (NCBI): domain Eukaryota; kingdom Metazoa; phylum Arthropoda; class Insecta; order Lepidoptera; family Noctuidae; genus Sesamia; species Sesamia nonagrioides. Next base: position 233,570 of record JADWQK010000369.1, on the reverse strand, counting down.
ATCTCACTAGCGGCCGCCAGCGACTTCGTTACGCTTGGTTTAGTTATGCTCCGCTCCTATTAGTCGCAGCGTAGTGTTATAAGCCTAAAACCTTTCTGGATTAATGGGCTATCTAATACAAAATGAATTTTTCAAATCGGACCAGTAGTTCCTGAGATTAGCGCGTTCAAAGAAACAAACTCTTCAACTTTATATATTAGTATAGATTAACATTTCAAAAGTGTCTGTATTTGGATTACTTGAAGTAATTTCTTTAATTTTGAGCTTGATAGGGCCGACCCCACAACTATAAGTCAGTTACCATAGAGAATGAACATCCCAAAGACGCAAGATATTTCCAACACGTCCGAAATAACCCACATAAGGCTACACATGTCATGTTATATAAAGGTGTGCGCACACTGAGTGCGTGCGTGAAGCACACGTGGTCCCCGTAAATATTTTTGGACGCAATCGATTTCCGAAATCCATTCGGTACCCCCGCGCCGCGCCGTCGCTGCCAATGGAGTTATAGTGGATACGCCTGAATTATGTGGTATTTTTCGTTAAGAGACGATTTTGATAATACATAACTATATAGACAATTATGTTGATAACTTACTGATGTTTGGGTAGTTTTCCTTTTGCTGCTTAGAGAGGAAGTAATTTTCTACTAGGTTTCTCCAGCAAAATAAGGATAATTCAGATTCATTCGACGTCTCATACACTCACATTTAAACAAAAATCCATGTTAGGAGTGTATGTATCATTTAGAGCGCTTATTGTTCCATATCTTGTGGCTATCTCATATAAAACCTTCATTATCATCATCATTTCAGCCAAAAGACGTCCACTGCTGGACATAGGCCTCCCCCAAGGTTCCCCACGACGACCGGTCCTGCGCCTCCCGCATCCAGCGGTTTCCCGCGACCTTCACGAAATTGTCGGTCCACCTTGTCGGGAGATTACCCACGCTGCGTCTTCTGCTGCGTGGTCGCCACTCAAAAACCCGTCGGGCCATCGGGCATCGGTCCTACGGGCAATGTGCCCGGCCCACTGCCACTTTAGTGTAATAAAACTTTACAAAAGTGTTATTCCCTTCCATCTGTCGCTAAAATTCCTTCAATACCCAAGTTATCCTTACCAAATCTCCAAACCAAAACAGAAGCAAGTCGTATCCATCCAAATCGTTCAACATTACCGCGTATCGCGCCGCCTGGTATCATTAATCTACGTGACAGTTCAAAATTTAGTTACAGAGGGTTCCCGCGCCCCCCCTTTCCCTCCCGCTTCACCCCCTCAGCCCTCCACGCAAGTTTTTGAGGGATGCCTAACTGTCTACATGCTTAACTATCGTTGTGAAGCAGAACCTCTTGGGGTATGTGTAGAATTGTGGTTCAGCAATTGAGGGTAGTATTGTTTTTGTTTTCGTCGTGGTTGGTGGGTGGGTAGTGGTGGATCAGCGAGTTGGTGCAGACGGAGTTGTGGATGTGGATGAAGAAAGATGTTTTAATAAAAGTGACAGCTCCTCTCGAAACTCATTTCATTGATTGTCTCTGAGATAACATTACGCATGCAATTTCATCTCAATGTGAAAAATGTGGGAAAATTTCTAGATTTCGTACATTACTTATAACTGGTTCTGGTAACATTTGGCTAAAGCGTTTGACTCAAAGATAAACAGTTAAAAAACAGACAGTTAAATTTGGCAGCAGTTTCAAATGAGCATAAACATCAAGGTAAAAATTGTATACGTACCTAATTTAGTAAACTGTTACAATTATTGCAGTAAATTGCGACCAGCTCCTGACTTTATAACTAAGCAAACTCTATAAAGCAGAGCGCTCTACGCACAATTCCCCAACGAATCCAACGTCTTTTTGTCACACTACGCGTTATACAAATATCTAATGCGTTAACGGCCTAATTTAAAACGCCAATAACAGTAAACTATTTTGCAATAAATGTAATTCATCGCAATAAGAAAATAACTTATTCATGAATATTATTTACTACACCCTCTGCCGTGATCCCAAGCTATAACCAACCTGCAGAACCCATAACAATAACTTAAATATCAGTAAGATCATTAAACTCTCAATCGAAATTACTAGGCTCGCATGAACACACAGAGTTTCACTTGAAACTAATTAGCGTAGTCTACACAGCGCTTTTCACAGGCTTGCCTGTTACTGGCAGGCGCCGCGGGGCGTCTTCGCTTCCGTGTACGATACATTGTGGAAACTCTGCGCTTGTCCTGCTACCCTGGTAAATTGGGATCGATATTGAGGCGCGGCCATGTACTCTTGTGGATAGCGTGATGGTATTTTGAAGGTTGTGGTGTAAGGGAAGTGGTTTGTCGGTCTGTTTGTTCAGGAATATTATGATGAAACCTCTATCTGCCTGGACACCTTGTATCGCAGCAATGCTTATGCAAAAAACATCTTAGAGAGTCGGTAATAAACAGCTGATAATTTTCTCCAGACCTGTTATACAATGCCCATTGCAAGACGTCCCACTTTCTCATATCGCAAACAAACATAATTATTTTAATCTTCGTGCTCTGTTCAAAGATCATAATATCTATTTACCGCCTCTTATTGCTACACCCAAAAGCCTCGTTATCAATCAAGATACCCATAGATACAAGGCACAACTAAAACTTTCAAAACAGCTAATCAGCGCAAAGTAACGAAGCATACAGCACGAAGGCTCGTGTGTAATTTTTCTCAAACTCGCCATGAATAATCAAATTTTTCTATACATACCGTTTATACCGTTACGACGCAAAACCGGAACGTCGTAAAATCCAAATGTAAATATACCAAATCAAACCTTAATGTGTCCCTCGTAAAGTTGGCATTTAAGTGTCCGTGGCGCTAGGGTTGTGAAATTTATGAAAATGACGAGCTGTTCGTTCGACCCTCGTGACTGGCAGAATTCTATGCCGGAGTGTATTTTTACTTTTTTTTTATTACATTCTGGTGGTATTGCTCGATTTTTAATATTGTGTTATGGGCAATACTTGAATGGGTTGAACAAAAAATACTTGTAATGTTAGCATTGTCTTCTAACTTGGGTTTTGTTGGCTAATTCTTGGTTACGTTTGATATTACGAAATTTATTGGTATTTTGCTTGATTGTGCTTCAGCTTCAGCCCTTTACACTAGTTTCTGCGACCCACTTCGTTCCATCGAGATATTACATTCTTTTGGCTTATTGTGCTTTCTTACTTGTTTCTTTTTGCTCCTTAGGTTTATAGCGTGATGTTAAAAAAATAGCCTATAGCCAGCCTCAAGAATTGGTCTATCAAATGCAATGTACGATAACTACACACATCAAAAGTGTCTAGGGATCAAGCATTTTTATGCGGATTTCTTGAGATTGAGATGTGGCTTTGTAATAAATTTATGATTTTATAAATTTATATGGATCCTTTTTGGTGCATTTCATAATTTGAATCAGGAACTGTGAATCAAATTCGAGTAAAAGATGAAAATCAGCTGTCAATATTTTCCCTATAAAAACATACAACGCATTGAAGACATTATTAGTGCTACTGTTTCCCTACTACTGATTAAAACCAACGTTATTATGGAGCGGCGACGTCATTTAAGCAGGGAAGAAATGCTCAGAGCCGTGGGAATGATAGAAGCTGGTTCCCGGCAACGTACTGTGGCTTTAGCTCTGAATACAAGTCAGAGTGTTATCAGTCGACTTTGGACACGTTACCGAAGCACTGGTACCGTGGCTGAGCGCCATGGAGGACGGTATCGCTGCACCACACGGAGACAAGACCGATACATTCAAATCTTAACTCGAAGAGCTCCAACAATAACCGCCATGATGTTAGCCGTGAGGCTTCATCACTCTTCAGGGAACTTAATTAGCGACCAAACAGTCAGAAACCGCTTGCATGAAGTGAACCTTCATTCCCGAAGACCGCTACGGGTACCACCTATAGCAATGCACAATCGTAGGATTCGATATCAATGGGCTCTTGAACACAGAAATTGGGCAGAAGAACAATGGCGTTTCGTGTGCTTTTCTGATGAGTCTCGTTTTGGTATGAGACCGGATACAAGACGTATACGACACTGGAGAACCCCTGGACGCCAACAGCGATTAAAATCCTGCCAGGAAGTCCATCCTTATAGTGGTGGAACCATCATGGTATGGGCGGGTATTTGGATCGGCGGAAGAACTGAGTTGATTTGGATCAGAGGCAACCTCAACGCTCAAATTTATGCTGAAACGATTGTATCAGACGTCATCGTTCCTCTACAAGTGCAAATCGGTCCCTTATTTCAGTTAATGCATGATAATGCACGACCGCACACCGCAAGAGTTGTAAGACAGACTCTCGCCGCAGCTAACATCAATGTCCTGCCCTGGCCTGCTCAGTCGCCAGACTTGAACCCGATTGAGCATGCATGGGATATGCTACAGAGAAGAGCTCTGCCGAATATGGAGGGTATCCAGTCGCAAGAAGACCTTTTTTTGTTGTTGCAACGAACATGGGCGGCCATTCCACAGCGTGATTTGGATGAACTCATTTTGAGTATGCCAAACCGATGTTCTTGTGTTGTTAGTGTTCGCGGTAGAAACACGGATTATTAATTGTTTAAGTTACCCAATAAAATTTTAGAGAAAACTGTTATTTCAGTCTTTTTTTCGAACTTTTGTGTTAGTGGTTCAAATGTCAAATATCCCTTTATTAGGAAAATGGCAAATTTCTTTATTAATGCAAAGGTGACTTGGTTTATCGTTACTGTGACAAACGAAAACACTTTATTTGATGAATCCTTAAAGAAAATTTTAATTAATATCAATCAGGAGAAAAGTTATTGCAAAAATATATGTTGATCCCTAGACACTTTTGATGTGTGTATATAGACTCGTAGTAGATCGTAACGTAACCGCAGTTATCGAGATTACCCACAACAGTTACGAGCTAAAGAATGTATGCACTCGGTTTCATTCAAATCCGTTTTACTCCTTTATTTTTTAATGAAATTTTATATTGTTCATGTAATATGTCTTACTAGCTGTGCCCCGCGGTTTCACTCGCGTAATCTTCGAACCGAAAGAGGTCAGTTAATATGAAATAAACGCCTGTTAAAATACTGGGGGCAATATGCACGTCCGCGTTTGCTCCCGCTATCGCAACATTTTTTGTTCCTGCTCTGCTCCTATTGGTCATAGCGGGATGTTTTATAGCCTATGTCCTTTCTCAGGCTCTAGACTATTTGTGTACCAAATTTCATTACAATCGGTTCAATAGTTTTGGCGTGAAAGCCGGACAGACAGACAGACAGAGATACTTTCGCATTTATAATATTAGTATGGATTTTAACGCTGTATTCGATATTTCATGAAAAAACGTACCTAACTGAACTGCTCTTGATGTCCATACAAACGAACCAATTCCACTCCTTTTTCTATATTCCATATTATGTATGAGTTTTCACATTGGCCAAATAAAAACTAGGAAAAATCATCCCAAAAAGATCCGGTTAAAGAAATAACAATTCGCCTGATGATTAACAATTATAGCCTAAAATGGATCATGATCAGCTTTGCCCATAAACAGAGCGTAGTCCTGTCAAAACACCATTAACTCACAATTTAAAGACAATAAAAACGCAAATAAAAATATAATTAACAACAAAAAAAAAACATCTCGTATAAATTACGCGTAAGTACTTCTCGTGTCCATAAACTTGATATTATTGGGACATTACATAATTCTCAATTCGACAAAAATTTTTGTGACAAATAAATCGATAATTTTGTTCACCACAAATTATTGATCTCGATAAAAAAGGGCCACCCCTAACATGTACAGTCAGCTAAAATTTTTGCTAGATCATCGCATCGCGTTACATGTGTTCGGAGCTGGATGTACCGCCCAGTGAAGTACGTGGCACTATCAAAGTGCCATTAGTGGTACCCTCCTTAGTTTTTTTTTTTTTTTTTTTTTGTTATGTTATATTCATTTGGATCAGGGTGCCTTGTTACATTCATGAGGTCATTCACGCCCAGGTTGAAAAGCGGATGGGTGGGTAATGCACCTGTTTTTTCTTCATTTTCTTTTTTAACGATGTAGTTATAAGCCCCGCACGATGATATTGCGATTGGCGGCCATCTTGGTGACGTAGTCGAACTCGCACCGTCGGTACCGTTCGCAAGTTCAGTCCGCGCTTACCCACTTACGCACATCGAATATTTTTGTTAGCTTTTTGTTTTTGTTATCCTGTTTTATTGTTGTTCTTGAGTTTTGTTGTTTAGTTTTGTTAACTGTTACTCGTTAAAATGAGTAAGAAATTAATTAATAGTCGTGCTCGTGAAATTATAATTAAAGTGGACAATTATTTTGTTAAAGAGAAAGAGGATTGTAAGTTAGTTCTTGAAAGTATAAACCGTGCTTTAAAAAGTGCTTCGGACATTTTAATACCGAAGCAACTGCTTACAGTTATTAAAAATATTTTGCAAAATTCTATCAAAGTCACGGAGTGTGTGGCATGTGCCACAGGCGTTGCAAAAAATACTGTGACGAAATTGAGACGAGAGCATGAGTCAGCAACAGCCAGTGGCAGCAAAATGAGAACTCCTACTAAAGGAAAAAGACAAAAGAAGAAATATTTCGACGGGTTTTCCTTAACAGCTTTAAGAAATATTATAGATTCAATGTGTACGGTGAGGAGAGAAATACCCACAATGCGCAAAATCTTGGCGGCTTCAAAAGTAGACCTTAATTATACTGGTAGTGAAACTACATTAAGAAAAATAATTAAATGTGATTTAGGCTACCAATTTAAACGATGCTACCAAAAAAGACTGGCCCTAATTCAAAGACCCCAAATTCAAGCGTGGAGGGCTAAATATTTACGACGTATGAAAGAAAATGACTCGCTTGGTAATAACAAAAGACCCGTTATTTATCTCGACGAAACGTGGATACATGCACACTACACGGTAGAAAAATGTTGGCAAACAGCAACCGATGGAGTGAGACGGAACGACAGCCCCGGCCGCCGATGGATAATAGTTCACGCGGGAAGTTAAAGCGGTTTTGTTGACAATGCCCTTTTAATGTTTAAAGCAGACACCAAAACGGGGGATTACTATGATCAAATGAATGCTGAGTAAGTATTTCACCAAGTGGCTTACAGACAAAATAGTACCCAACATACCACGCAACTCCAAAATTGTGATGGACAATGCCACTTATCACAGTAGGGGTGAGAATAGGCCACCAAGTATGAACAATAAAAAACAGTTGATTGTTGAGACTTTCCCAACGACAGTACAAAACCTGAACTGTATTTATTAATTAAACGGCACAGACCGCCGAAACATTATAAAATTGACAATTTATTAGCTGGCAATGGCCATGAAGTCGTTAGATTACCACCTTACAACTGCGACCTCAACCCCATTGAGTACATCTGGAATCTGGTAAAGATGAGGGTGTCAGAAAAGAATGTGGAGCAGTTGGAAAGTCGCATTGAAGCTCTGACGTTGGAGTCGTTGGCGTCAATAACTCCAGATGACTGGCGAAAGTAAGTCAATCATGTTAAACGGCTTGAAGAGGAATACCTATTGGAATAAAGATCGAATAATTGACGAGTTATTTGTCATAAATACGGCGACGACAGTGAATCGGAAACGACAGACACAGAAAGCAGTTATGATTCGGTAGACTATATACATTTTTTTACATATTATCCTGGTTTTATTTATAAGCTGATAGATGTAGGTAGTAATTAAAACATGACTACTACACAGTGGACTCTGGTTCAATTCCCGCTCGCAAATTAACAGAAATGTAGTTAGAAAAACATAGTACTCGTATACATGTAAGAAAGATATACGAATAAGTATATTTTTCTTACGTCTACAAAAATTATTTCCTTGAATTTTTTAATAATGAAAGTTTATTTGTCAGAATATGGGTGAGTAAGTATACCTAAGAAAGAATGTTAAATGCAAAATTAATATTAATTTTAATATACATACACTCTTTATAAAGAATGTAATAAAATTATAAAATACAAATAAACCCTTAACCCTAATATTAATTTATACATACACTCTTTATAAAGAGTGTAATAAAATTATAAAATACAAATAAACCCTTAACCCTAATATTAATTTTGCATTTAACATTCTTTTGCTAGCTGTCCTTTTGTGTGACAGATGACGTCACAACGCTGTTATTGTGACAAGGTTCCATCGCAATATCATTGTGCGGGGCTAGTATTTTATTGGTATATTAGCTTTCCGCCCGCGGCTTCGCCCGCGTGGAGTTCGGTTATATCGCGCTTTTTAGATTTCCCTCGGGAACATCAATTTTTTCCGGGATAAAAGGTAGCCTATGTTCTTTCTCAGGGTCTAAAGATTGTCTGTGCCAAATTTCATCAAAATCGGTTGAGAGGTTTAAGCGGGAAAGCGCAACAGACAGACAGAGTTACTTTGGCATTTACAATTATTTTTTTTAATTATTATAAACTAGTGCTTGACTGCAATCCCGCCTGATGGTAAGCAGTGATGCAATCGTTGATGGTAAAGCGCACTAGTTTATTAAGCCTAGTCACTTAAAAAACTTAGGAATAGGAAGGAAGACGGCAGTTGAGCGAGGTGATGCAATGTTAAACCCAACAACACGACCAACGATGCTGCGCCAGAGGGAGATTGATCTGGAGACTCTCCACGACCAAACTTCCGACACAACAACATTTGGCGCAACGTACCCGGCACACATCGTAACACAACTGCTCAGACCCGTCCTCCGTACGGCTTCACCAGACATCATGCCGAAACACGACGAATCGCTTGGCGGCAAGACTTTGTTTGCATATATTTGTATGGATTGTAGTTACCAATGATCTCTTAGGATGCCACTATTTGGCACTTTTTTTTCAATCTATTAATATTAATCTTAATCTGTTCCACGGCTGAGCAGGAAACTACCCCTTCTTCTTCTTCTTCTTCTTCTTCTTCAGCTTATAGAGGCCCACTGCTGGACAAAGGCGTCCCCCCAAGGCTTTCCACGATGACCGGTCTTGTGCTGCCCGCATCCATCGGAAAACTACCCCTAGTTTCGTTAGATTTTATGGCACCCATGTAGCTTTAGTTATTTTTAACAAATAGCTATAATCCAAAGACAGCCACCAGTCTCCCAAGGTTAGTAGGTGATATTCCTAGGTTCAGTACACTTCCAAAATTGCATATAAAAGTATTAATGTCTCGTTTAATTCACTGAAACACTCATAAAAAGTAGCTACTAGTTGCATCATGCAACCTCTACTCCATACGGCCCGATGACCTATCAAATGACGTCGCAAGACGCCATGATGGATGTGTCAAGGTCATGTTTGACAGCTGTCAGCGGCAGTCTGAAAAACGCTGTCACGAGTAATGGATAGGCTTCCTGGACGCCTTTTGGGGTCGACGCACTGCGCTCGATATTATTTACGAGCTGGTGTTTTGAAATGTAAGTGGGTTACGCTTTTGTGGAGTTGTGTTTTATTGTGAGTAGACTACAACTTGATGTAACTTCACGCCTGTGTTTCCTTAAGGTATTGGCAGAGATGTACTGATATTTGACTACATTTTGAAAGACACTAGAGCCTATTGCTATAAGAACTTTTTTCGGTGGTAGGTCATAACATTGGCTGCCGGCACAAGTTACCATCCACCAGACAAAGTCTTGCCGCCAAGCGTTTCGTCGTGTTCCGGCATGATGTCTGGTGAAGCCGTACGGAGGACGGGTCTGAGCAGCTGTGTTGCGAAGTGTGCCGGGCGAGAGTTTGGTCGTGGAGGGTCTCCAGATCAATCTCCCTCTGGCGCAGCATCGTTGGTCGTGTTGTTGGGTTTAACATTGCATCACCTTGTTCAACTGCCGTCATCCTTCCTATTCACTAAGTTTTTTAAGTGAATAGGCCTAATAAACTAGCGCGCTTTACCAACAACGATTGCATCACTGCTCACCATCAGGCGGGATTCCAGTCAAACACTAGTTCATAATGATTAAAAAAAAAGAAATACCTATCTTGGAGTAGGTACTTCAAAGAAGCAATTTTCGTAAAATGTATTAAAAAAATCAGTCTTATCTTAATTTTATTCCATCAAATATGCCTCTAATTAAGCTTCATTTTAGACAAGACTAACATTGATTGTCTCTGATAAGATTGTGACTAGACTTAGAACTTTTTTAATTACGGGAGGAATAGCTTTCTGTGCTAGTAAGCAATGATTAATAGAATAATAAGATTTGATAATTGATGGGCAGGATATCAGCAGCAGTGGAGCAGAAAAAGGCTGTTTGACAACGTCATATCATCATCATCACTACGTTAATCCCAGTCGCATCCGAAGCCTTTTCAGCTTTGGAGTCTGGGGTCCGCTTTACCAGTCCAACTACTGATATGGCTAAACTTCGATATTTTCCGTGAAGCGACTGCCGTCTGACCTCTACAACCCTAAGGCGACATCGATTTGACAACGTCATATGCCATGCCATAACTCTAAGTTATCTTCTATTATATAAAAAATCTCCTGTCAGTATTCTTCTGTGTGTGTCTTCGTACGCCTCCAAAACGGCTGGACCAATTTCAATGAAATTTCGTATATACATTCGTTAGGGACGAGAATAGGTTTTCATCTATTTTTTATATTACTACTACATACGCGGGTAAGGTTGTAGCAGCTAGTATTCTATAATTATATAGGTACCAAACGTCCTAAAATATGTGGTCTGGTAATGTAATGTATATAAATATACAAATATGTATACTCATACTTATTTGGTATGCGTATTTTGACCTGTATGAATGAATGGAAATAAATATCAGTATATGTGTACCTACATTGTATAAAAATACATAATTTCGAATATAAAATATGTGTGTAAGTATCTAAGTTTCATTGATAAACGTTCTTTATAATACAAACCAATCATACATATATATTTAAATCTAATAAAATGTGACGTTGTCGTATTTCGCGAAAAGGTGTTTTACATATATAATCGTGACTCTGTTGAATTATTATATACTAGCTTTCCGCCCGCGGCTTCGCCCGCGTGGTTTTCTGTTATATCGCGCTTTTTAGATTTTCCTCGGGAGGACCAGACGGGTGTTATGTCTGGCGGACACTTGCCCAACGGTTGAAATTGAGAAGTTGTATATATGCTAGTTGCACGGTAAACTCTGCTTGCGAGATGTAGTATTCGTGTGACGTCAGTATGACGCGTTGTTCCATGTGGCGGTTGTACCTACCGTTACAGTGGTATCGGCCACAACTTACAAGTTGTAGGTCGTAGGTTCGAACCCCATTAAGGCGCTTTACTTTGTGTAAATTATTTCATCACCACTGCTCTCAAAACGGTGAAGGAAAACATTCTGCGAAACCGAAATGTGCTAGAGCCAAAAAAAAATATCTAAGACGTGTGACATCTACCAACCCGCTATTGGTCAGCGTGGTAGATTATGGCCCACTTCCTCTCGCTGAGAGGAGGCCTGTGTCCCAATCCCAACAGTGTGAACATTAAAAGGTGATTATGACTAGTATCAACCAGCTCATATAACGTGTAGCTGATAAGAAACAAGAAACATGATACTCTTCTACGTTATTTAAGCACTTAGGCAACTTCTATATTGATGGACAGCCTCCGTGTTGTAGCGGTAACGAAAGCGGCCGCTGCGCAAGGAGGCGCGGGTTCGATCCCCGCGCAAAGTGCGCCAGTGCAAATATGTATTAATATGAATATTTGCATTGGTCTGGTCGTGCCTCGGAAAGCACAAGCCGTTGGTGCCGGTTGCCATACCAACATCTAGTGACAGTCGTTACGGGTTATTGGAGCCCTCAAAAGTCCAACAATTGGTGTAACTACGATGCTTTGATATCGACTTTTGGTTATGGAGATCAGACGGCAGTCGCTTCACAGAAAATATCGAAGTTTAGCCAAAAATCAGCAGTTACACTGGTAAAGCGGACCCCAGACTCCAAATCAGAAAAAGCTTCGGATGCGACTGGGATTAACACTGAGATGATGGTGATCAATTTTATATTTATTTATATACGGACAAATCACACAGATTGAGCTAGCCCCAAAGTAAGTTCGAGACTTGTGTTATGGGATACTAACTCAACGATACTATATTTATAATACATACATATATAGATAAACATCCAAGACCCAGGCCAATGCTATAATGCTATATTGAATGAACCAATAAAGGCTGAGATAAACTCGAGATTAAGAGGCAAGAAAACCGAAAAATACATCAAGAACTTACCTTATTCATAGCTTAAGCTTTGAACTACCCTTCCAAAACCACTACTGGCACAAAAATTATATGAAAAAGTGCTTCAAAGCAAACAAACAGTTAGAGTAGGTAGTCTATCGATCTGTCGGTCTGTCTGTACCTACAGATGAGTTATAAGGCAGATCTATGGACCATCCCCCCGCAAGGCAACGACCCTTAACCCCACACAAGTGATTTACAACCCTCTCATTCAAGCAATAGGGTACATTTTGAAATGATCACTCTAAGCTTTCTTACGACGTTGCAAAGTCTACGTATTGACGTATCAAGTTTAGTAAGACAGTAAAGACAGTTGTTGTCAAGCGATAATGAGCCTTATTGTCTTGGAGATAAGTGCTGGGCGGTTGGGCGGGCCGCCCAAACCTGGGCGGGTGCAATTAGAAATGTTTTTGAGCTAAAAATTATATTTTTTCTTCTTATTTTTGGATTATGAACTGTTTTTGTGTGCGGATGTGAATTATTTCGTTTTTGTTTTTCTTCCTTTAAAGGGTTGGTTCGTATATTTCGCCACCTAAGCTACAATTAGTCGAGTTTAAGACCACTTGAACATTATCTGGGTATTTCTTGCACTGAAAATGAAAGTTGTAACTATACAACAGCCTACGTCGTTGGTCTGGTGGTAGCAAGCACTCCCGCTTTCCACACAAGGTCCTGGATTTGATTCTCATGTGGAGCAAAATGCTAATGTGCTTTTTCCATCAGAAATATCTCAGTAGTATCCCGGAATTTGAATTTGTGTCCGTTTAATGGCAATTCGCCCTCTATTACAAGTAAAAATATAACTCGTGAGATATGAGTGCAATAAGGTATACTTCTGACTACCCCATCGGAGATTACAACCGTGATGTTATATTAGGATTCTGCTACACTGTTTTAAGTATCTTATTAGAATAATATTCCAGTTAGATCAAAATAACCACAACTCTTTCACAACTTACTAATTGGGACTTTATCTTGAATATAATCATCATCATCAACCTTTTATCGTCTCACTGCTGGGCACAGGTCTCCTCTCATACAGAGAAGGACTGAGCGTAATCACCACGCTTGCTCAATGCGGGTTAGCGATATCAAACTAAAAAGTCCAGGTTTCCTCAAAATGTTTTCCTTCATCTTTCGTCTTGAATATAATACCAGCCTGTTATTTCTCCACTACTGGGCAAACGTCTCTTCTCGTACAGAAAAGGCACGAGCATTAATCACCACACTTGATCAAGTTGGACTGGCGATGTATGTCTTGTAGTAACTCCTAACTGAACAGTGGCCATTTCATAAGGCTTACTACTATTCACCATCATCATCATTATCAACCTTTTTATCGTCCCACTGCTGGGCACAGGTCTCCTCTCATACAGAGAAGGACTGTGTGTAATCACCACGCTTGCTCAATGCGGGTTGGCGATTTCAGACTTAAAGTCCAGGTTTCCTCAAGATGTTTTCCTTCACCTTCAGTCATTGCCGTCCAAGATATACTTAGAAAGTACATATAACTTTAGAAAAGTTACATTTTTACTCGCCTGACCTGGAATCGAACCCGCGCACTCATACTTGAGAGGCTGGTGTTTTAACCACTAGGCCACCACGACTTTTATATAGCTTAGGACACTTACAAATAACGTGACTTTAAATTGGTGAAGGAATTTTCAATATCATCTCAGTAGATATAGAGATTACCCTCTACAACCTCACTAGCTTTTAACATCATCTCCGATTTCAGATAAATTCAGAAGGTATCTGAACTGTCTTCTTTCAGTGTTATCTTCACAATGACGCTATATCCTATACCGTCATATTGTCTTGATACCATAAGACCTATAGATGTATGATATATCAAAGCATGCCCAACAATTTCCATGTTCAGGAATAACAAACGGACACTTCCTACATGCAGAGGGCGATCACTCGAGTTGAAAGGCAGTTAGAATACTCCGATAGTGTCGGGCATCCATTAAGGAAATTGGTGTATGCGAGGTCGTGGTATATATTGTGATTGGGTTAAGCTGGATGGACTGGTTTTGGTTAAAAAGCTGTTGGAGAGGGCCTGATTTTGGCGGCCATTGTAAAGAAGAACTTTTATGATACGTTGATTGGTTGACATTTCGGGATTAAAAAGCGAAATTAACCTTTAAGGATGGATTTTTCAATTGATAGATAGTTTTTTTCGTGGATTAAATTCACTTCTGAGAGATTTTTTATATGTAAAAACTGTTAGAAATGAAAATTACTACTACTTACTTAATTGTTGCTCTGATCAAATTATCTGGCGTTGAAAAAATGGACTTATAAGCAAGCTTTAGATAAATTATAGAAGTTATAAACAAAAATAATTAAAAGTTAAATATTCTTTCTTCAAAATAAAAACTCAAATGAAATTTTCTTTTAATTCGTTTAAATAACAAAATAGTAAAAAAATAAAATGAATAGCTTGTTTGTATCTTTAAAGAAACCCCTGACAGCTGGTGCTGTACCAGGCGAGCATAAAACACTCAGAGGTAGCGAACAGAAAAAGCGAGTGATTTATCGTGAGAAGGGACATCTTCAGCACCTTTGTGTCCCTGGTACAGGTACCGGCAAGTACTGGAAGACCGGTTGGGGTAGGCAGATGTGTAGTAGAGACCCAGTCTTTCTTTGTCTTGTTTTTTCTTGTTCTTATAAACCTAGGAGAGTAAGCAGATAGATATCTAAAATATTGTATTAAGTTATAATGAACAAATAACGTACTATTCTGTGGCATATTACGAATGAATTTAAATTTTAAAAAATGCCGTTATACAGGTATGCAAAAAAAAAAGTATTCGATAATAAATTACTTCAAATTCACGAGCAAAACCGCAGGAAATAATCGCCCCGTTGTGCCATATTTAAATCAACCCAATTTGAACAATCTAGCATCAAAAAATAACACAGTATCTCAACATTTAACAATGAAAATAAAAGAAACAATTACAAAACCCCTTAATTCCACAGAAAACGGCAAGAAGCGAGGTGTGTAGTTAAAACATTAATGAATAGTTGTTATTGGGCGATATTAATTGTAGCCCATATAAATTATGCCCCTTTGTGAAGATTTTAACGTTTGATTTGTACAATCACTGTTATTAAAATACGCGAGTGCTGTGGCTCTCAAACTTTGTGGCGGTCACAGAAAATTTAAGATTTCGCCTTTGATAATACTAACAATGCAACATGGAACTATATTTTTAATATTATTGAACCAGTTAATGAAAAGTAATCAACAACAATTTGAAGAAAAAAAAAAAATCAAAACAAAAAATACTTTTTTGTTCAAAAATACTTTCTAATTGGCCAACCTTTTTGATACCCAAAGCCCCCCTCCCTGTTACGCCCCAGTGAGCTATCTTACATCTGAACGCCCCCCCATTAAGTTGAGAACCACAGCACCCAAGAATGATAGAAATCAAAACATTTTCGAAGCACCAATTGTTTTAATTCGATGAAAAAAGAAAAGAAAGAAATATGAATGGTAATTACCGTGTTTTAACTTGAAGCAGCCCATTGTTTTTACTTTTATGTATATTTTTGTTTTAATTGGTTTTTAATAATCAGTTACGAATGCAGGTTTATGTAACGTTTTGTACGTAAATAATAATTGGTATTGTTAAAAATAATACTACACTTTCAAAGTTTATCTTGGACACCAATGACTGAAGATGAAGGAAAACATCTTGAGGAAACCTGGACTTATAAGTCTGAAATCGCCAACCCGCATTGAGCAAGCGTGGTGATTACGCTCAATCCTTCTCTGTATGAGAGAAGCCCTGCACCCAGTAGTGGGACGATAAGAGGTTGATGATGATGATGATTTTTTAAAATGTAACAGACTTGGCTTGGCTAGACATTTCCCAAACCATGTTGGGCTCGACTTCCCGTATTAACTAGATTCAGCTATATTTTACCTACTTGGAACAACAGCAACAGCCTATCTAACCTCCACAATAGGGTATTTGACTAAAAAAAAAACTAATTAGTCCGTCAGTCAGATTTCCAAAAAATACTAGAAACGTGTTTTTTCTTTTTTCATATAAACAAATAATGAAGACGACAAAGTGCGTTGAAAACTCGTGTAACGTCACTGCACGCTACACTTTTTCATGGCCAGTGACGTCACCAGCCACCACTCCTGATCTTTGGTGCCTTTTATATTTGTCATTTTTTATTGATTTGATAAAACAAAATATACGTATCCAATGTTTTTCTATAATCTGAATGACGGACTAAATAGAATAATTTTTTTTTTTACCCAGGAAACATCCCTATCCAGTTATTTTTTATAGTTATAAACTAGTGCTTGACTGCAATCCCACCTGATGGTAAGCAGTGATGCAATCGTTGATGGTAAAGCGCGCTAGTTTATTAAGAGTCTATTCTCCAAAAAAAACTGAGTGAATAGGAAGGAAGACTGCAGTTAAGCGAGGTGATATTAAACCCGACAACACGACCAACGATGCTGCGCCAGAGGGAGATTGATCTGGAGACCTTCCATGACAAAATTCCCGACACAACAACATTTGGCGCATCGTACCCGGCACACATTGCAACAAACCTGCTCAGACCCGTCCTCCGAACGTTACTGGGTAATATGAACCCCTTGACCTATGACCCATAACACTGATTGTCAAACTTTCGGGCCTCTGACGACCCGTAACGAATGTCAGAGATCTACAACAGCTTAAAGTGCTTTCCGAGGCTCGGAGGAGTCTCTGTGTGTTAAGTCGGTCACCCCCATCCATAGTCAAACTGCGGCAAGAGTAGCTTAACCTGGTCGGTTGGCCTGTGGCGCTGTTATTATTTAACCTCACATACATAAACAGCCAGAACCGGAACAACTACTTGTAGGTCATACCAATATTTGCTCCGTGCGGGAATCGAACCCGCGGCACGCAGCGCAGCAGTCAATTGCTTAACTACTGTGCCAACCGTGCCGAAGATGCAAAATGTAACAGAGGTGTAACAGATATAGGGATTCTCTAAGAACTCACAGCGATATTTAAGCTATAGCTCATACATACATACATACATAATATTTAGCCTATAATGTTCCCACTACCTACTGGGACTCAGGCCTCCTCTCGGTGAGAGGGAGTGGGCCGTAATCTACCACGCTGGCGCAGTGCGGGTTGGTAGATGTCACATGTCTTCAAAGTTTTTTGCCTCTAGGACATCCTAGGTTTCCTCACGCAACTATAGCTCGCAAAATAATTATTTCTTGATTTTTAATGATTTTTACAAAGATAGCCTCAGATTTGTTCTTACATTACAAATCTTAGGTGTGTTAATGACAATGATTCTATCAAAACGTACCTTTTATAGTCGCGAATCAAAGTTTTGATCAAGATACTACTGACACAGGCCTGGAAATTCCAAAACACATGAGAAAATTTTAACTTCGAAGACTACAACTACGCATTCACCTTTACTGAAGTGAGCTATCATTCCAACTGACGTAAGGAAATGACAGTATTGACAGCTAATTCTGACAAAGTGCCTGCATAGATCGGTAGTATGTCTGGTTCGTAGCACGCTGGATTCTGTAGTACTAGCTTGTCCATAAGAAAACGTATCCGGTTTAGTTTTGGTCAGTCGCCGTATACCTATGTTATCTGGACAACCCTATTTTGACCTTTGACCATGTTACTATAGTTACGGTAGGTGGTACACCAGTGTGGCTGGTGCGCTCGATATCGACAACCGAGTCTCGTAATGAAAAATCATGGTAGCCACACAACATCACAAAACTATCGTCGCACTTGAGACCTTCTTTTATTTAGGCTTTTCACCCTTGAATGTACACTATCTCAAAGGCACACAGTCTACATTTTGCTTCAATATCATCATTTTCTTTATTCACATCATCATCATCTCAGTGTTAATCCCAGTCGAATCCGACGCCTTTTCAGCTTTGGAGTCTGGAATCCGCTTTACCAGTTTAACTGCTGATTTTAGCTAAACTTCGATATTGTCCGTGAAGCGACTGCCGTCTTACCTCCACAACCCGAAGAAGATATCGAAGCATTGCAGTTAGACCAATTGTTGGACTTTTGAGGGCTCCAACCATGCTCCAACAACCCGTAACGACTGCCATTAGATGTTCGTATGGCAACCGAGACCAACGGCTTTGCGTGCTTCCCGAGGCACGACCAGACCAATGCAAATAATCACATTCATGCATACAAATATTTGCACTGCGCGGGGATCGAACCCGCGCCTCCTTGCGCAGCGGCCGCGTTCGCTACCACTACCCCACGGAGGCTGTCATGTCTGTGTTTCTTCATTCACAATCATAGTTATAACAATTCTTACGTTTGCCCCTCGCACCTCATGTAACTTTTATTCAATCCATATTTAATTTTTGACCAAAGGCTATTTAATTTCTTTAAAACTTACTTTGACAAGACACTTCAGAGAAAATAACGTCAGACCTCAAAAAAAAAAAAACTAAAGTCGGAGTAATTACAAATTGGAATTCAAAGAGCTACCAAGTAATAAACTCCGACTTATCATAAAAGTTATTACTGTTGTCACTTTTATTCATACACGTACACGTTTAAAACAGTTTTACACTTTAAAGTCGACATTTTTAATACCTCTGTCGTCTTTACACTTTTTTTAGCTCAATATCCGGTCTTCGCAGAACTGGTGTTGTATTTTTTATTATTGGTATACTCGTCACACACAAGTACCATCGCAACGGGCATATTTAGACAATTTCCTTAACAAATCCCCCGGTCGCGCCCTCCACGGCTCCACACACCTCTGCCCTAGCTGATACTCTGCAGGTTATTACAATTTTTCGCATTATGAATATCGTCGCGAATCCCCCGCTAATGCCCCCTCGCCCGGGGACTCACACCTCAGCAATTTTACTTTAATTCTTATTTAGAGTGCCCGCCTTATTTCGGTTACAAGATTTTTAGTATTTGTTTATGGCGTTAACTTGTACCGTGAGCTGCGATGGGGTAATTTTCGCTTTTTTATCAACGATGTAATTCTACTTTATGTTTTGAGTTTAAAGTTAGCAGTTTGCGTGGGCTTGGGAAAACGCAAATTGGTTATAAAGATACCAGGGTAGCAGGAGATGAAGCGGTTTAGACTTCAGAGGTCAAGGATTTTTATTTTTCGTAAACTGTAGTGTTGTCGGTGTGTGTGTGACGTCACCGGGTCGCTATCAATCATGCATGCACCATTGCGCCGCGCGCGCTTTTGTTCGAATTACGAATTTCGAAAAAGGAACATAAAGCGGGAGAAAATTATGGTGGTTGCGTTCTTTTTGAATATCGAACGCCCCCCGTTGTGCTGCGCTGCACCGGCCGTACATTACTTATTATTTTTCAATTAAACAGTAAAATGAGCAACGTATGGCAATACCATTCCTTTAGTACCTAATAGCATTGCACGTTCGATGATTACACGGTGGAACTAACGGCGGAGGCGCGACCCGCTGCATTACAGAACACAATAATATACAGTGTGACACCGTTAAAAAAGTAGCGAAATTGCTAATGGTGTATGATATTGCCTCCCCTTATTTTTGGGGTAAGAAAAGACTAGGGGCGGCAACACCTTCGTTCTCCCAGGAGGAGTTTTTTTAGTCGAGTATTTTTTTCTTTTTTTTTTTCTTTCTGTATGTTTTTTGCGTAATGACGTTGAGGGTCCTGAGAGAGTTGGAGGAATCCATTAGATAGGCGGGAAGAGCTTAATGTAGGTTTTTTTTCCCTCGAATCGAAATCGGTTGAAAAAACGATGTCGCATGTGTCGCAAAAGACATTAGTACGAATTGTAATGGTGTTACATAGACGGACGTCAGGATATCTTCTTATAACAAGAAAATCTTACAAACAACACGTTATATTACATTAACATATATAAATATTTATAAATAAGTAAACCTTTATTTTTAGAATACAATTTAACAAAAAAAAAAAATTATCATATGCCTTTGATCAACTTAGAGCAAGCATTTGCAAAGGTTTGTGTGTGCAGCAAAAATATAAGTTATAGGTAATGAAAACGTCGTAAATAAAAGGCTTAGCAATTAAAGTAACGAAAATATAATATTAATACTTTATGGGAACTTATTAGCATGTATAACAATAGAAGATAACAATATGATAGGATATGAAAAACCAGCTGCGACCTGAATTTTCCCGTGTAAGTTTTGATCCTGTAACATTTATGGTATTATAAGTATCCTATATCCTAATCTAGGTCATGATCTACACATGTTCCGAATGTCATCCAAATCTTCATCAATTTATCCAAGAGTAACATATAAATCAACTCATATAACATCAAATATATTATAACTTTATAGTCTACACTTATATACCTGTTTGGACTAAAAACATTGAAGAGAATGTAGTGTCAAAAGTTGCCCGTTGACATAGTAAAAACGATTTAGAACTAACATTGCTATTGATAATTATGATGATTAAAGATAATGCAGACAAGAACAATGAAGAACAGGAGTGTATAAATGATATTACAAAGGAAAAGAACATAGAACTGAAAGCAGAAAGATATGTGTAGAAGAAAAGATATAGTACTCCTACTGACTTGGAAGGAAAGGGACGTGGACTGAAAGCACGTTAAGCCGTTGATCCCGGTTGCCATATGAACATCGAATGGCAGTCTTTACGGGTTGTTGGAGCCCTCAAAAGTCCAACAATTTATCTAAGTGCAATGCTTCGATATCGCCTTCGGGTTGTGCAGGTCAGACGGCAGTCGCTTCACGGATAATATCGAAGTTTAGCCAAAATCAGCAATTAGGCGGTAAAGCGTACCCCAGACTGCAAAGCTGAAAAGCTTCGGATACGACTCGGATTAACACTGAGAAGATGATGATGACTCCTACTGACTTGGAATCAATTGGGAACGCCAATAGGTTTAAACGTACTTGTCCAATATAGTTTGAGATTACCAGAGATTTACGGTCGTCAGTCTGAATGGATGCTGTTGAAAACCAGTATTGTCCATCGAGTCGTGGTGGCCTATTGGTTAAAACACCAGTCTCTGAAGTATGAGTGTGTGGGTTTGATTCCAGGTCAGGCAAGTACCAATGTAACTTTTCAAAGTCATATGTACTTTCCAAGCATAAATGACAATGACACCAATGGTTAATTACTAGGTGAAGGAAAACATCTTGAGGAAACCTGGACTGAAGTCTGAAATCGCCAACCCGCATTGAGCAAGCGTGGTAAATTGGTGATTACGGCCAATCCTTCTCTGTATGAGAGGAGACCTGTGCCCAGCAGTGGGACGACAACAAGGTTGATGTTGATTGTCCATGGTGTAAATGCCTAACAGACATTCTCGTATTACAAAACAAGCCACATGTTTGTTCTCTCTTCCCGTTTCTCCTAAATCTCCTTAAGTATTCTAATGTCAGAATCCTTTCTCCTACTAAATATTTCACTAAACAAAGACAGTATCTTTCCCAAAAATAAAAGGCGGTGTAAGCAGACCCATTTGCCCCTTTTTCTCTATTTCCAAACACCCCTTCTTCACGAAAACATTCTTTTTCATTAATCTGTCCATTCACGGTAGATTGGTTTTCTTCGCATCCTTCGCATTGGGAAAACAAAACTAATTTACATTGGAACTCAACGATCCTAAATTTTTTAAGTACTTTTAATTCAATTAGAGGCTTTTTCAACGGTATTGTTTATTTTGTAATGGTCTTTATAATGGTTTTAATTTTCCTGTGGTTTCTGAAATTTCAAAAATGTTATTAAATCTTCAAATGCAATAAAAAACTTTAAACGCATTTTCAAATTCGTCTATTTTAACCAATAAAAACTTTACCTACACTTAGGTCCGTATTCCAGAAAGAAACTCAAGCATTGACCTCTGCTTAAGCATTACTTAAAACTTGTTTCAACCAATCAAATGGCTTGAAACGAGACATATGTAGAGCTTGAGTTTTGAGTGACGTTCTGTAATACGGACCTTAATGTTTCCGACGGCATTTTCAATCTTTGGATGTTTCGGCAAACGGTAATATTTTTCGGATACCTAATAAAAATACGTAGGTACAAATTAAAATTATAATAAACATATGAACAAAAATCTAGAAAAGTATATAAATATGGATTACTATCACTCGAGTGTATGGATAATTGTCAGAAGAAATGACGATACTATTGAAATCGATGTTAACCAAGTCAAAATGCTGGGTATGATTCATCTTACTCAAACAGAATATTTTATAACTTCTTGATAGTATTTCTGTAGTCTTGTGACTTTTGTATTTTTAAAACCCTAAATATTAACTCTAAACACATTAAATTCAATTTTGACATAGCCTTTAATACTTTTTGGATAATATTTTTAACAATTTTATTTTATTTTTCAGGCAAATGGTGCCCTTCGCGTCGAGAATGGTCATCCCCTCCTGACGTAGCGCGGCGGGTCTACTCCTCAGTATTCCTGGGCAGTCCCGGTGAGTACCCAGGTATGGAATAAACCGGAGATTGATAGAGTCTGTGGTGATCTGATGATAGTGGTCTCAAGTTGACAGAGAGATTTTCGAGAAGTTCAAAGATATAATAATAAACCTATGTATATAAAAATAGTGGTGACACACATTTTGGAATTTATTTATATCTCAGAATATTGAAACAGGCTACACCAAATTTGAATAGTATTTAAATTACTGTCATAAAACTTAATGATTCTCGTCATTTCCTCTAGAGTCGATATTCTTTACATTTTTAAAGCTATTTTTTCTTACTTTTCCTTGCCAAAATATCTACCTATAGTACCTATAATTAATACTGCTCAAATCAACTTGAGATCAATAACATCCATTTCGCACGGATCTAAATCCTTTGACCGGATTTTTATTATTTTCTTAGTTATAAATAAAACCTTGAGTAAGTGCACAATAAAACCAAGAAAATAGATGAACAAAATTTATTATGAATATTTACCGTAATCTCAATCAATCATTATAAAAATACCAGGCAAACAAGGTGAAGAAGGACTAAAATCGAAACAGGACAAACTCTCATACTCTACCAGGCACACAGTAGGTACATGTGAATACAACACGATGATATAGCACAAGTACTAGGGGATCATAGCATGCGGGCGGTGGTGCCGTCAATCACCAGTGTCCGGAACAGTCGGCGCAAGGTCACGGGTACTCCTGACTGATGGCCGCCTGAACTTTTGCTACGTGCATGCTTTGAAAACGCCTCGGAGATTTGGCTCCAATGTTTTTTATCTATGGCTGATTCTTTATTCGAAATCTTGATTCTGATTTTATCTAAATATCTTTGCTGACTAACACTGTAACGCCTAATTAAAAAAAAAAAAAACATATTTGAATTGCAACATTTTATGGTGTGTATGAGACTAAAATGGTACAAAAACTTATCGGAGGATCTATTCTAGTTTTTAGAACTAACGTTTGCCTTACCAGATAAAGATAAAAACCATACATGACACTTGGAATTATTCTGGTCTTAACATTATAGGCGGTTTTATTACCTAAACAAATTATGGACATAAAAAATAGGTGACTGAATGAATTAAGACTCATTCACTTTGATACGTTGGTTAACGATAGTAAATATTTTTATACTAATAAAACAACAGACATAACTAGTATGTAGACAATACAGTTCAAAATAATCGAATAACCATTAAAACAGATAAAAAATGTTCCAGAAATTCTTATATCACAAACTATTTATCCAAACACCGTTTCTATAATTTGAAAAACGAACAAACATCTCGATGACAGTTCAAATCGATTCCCCGTAATGAGCCGACGAAAAATCGAATGACATTTACATCTGTCAATATCACACTAATGTAAACTCTAAGGCTTCAAGAATAGTGTTTTTTAAGTAACGAAACTCGTGTCCGATTGTATCGAGTACTGGATGAATATCGAATGTTTGCGGCGCGCACGCACTAGCGACAGGCCATCGATCATGTGTTATCGTGCGTACGATCTGTCATCTCACCGATGCAAGGTCGCCGGGGAAAATATCGCAAAGGATTTAAAAACAAAAAGAAATGACAATTATTTTTTACTTTACCGCCGGCAAAGAGTTGCTGATGCACCGCTGTGAGCCTAATTGAGATTATAATTTTGACAGTTCAGTTACGAATGTCTAGATTTATAAGTTGTAGGTACAAGTTTTTGTGCTGTCTTGAGTACACTACTTAAGTTGAATTTATCAGAAAACTATGTGATCCAACTTTATTTATGACATTGTAATTTTTACATAAAAATATTTTATTATTGTATCTGAGTTTATTTTTGTATTTAAATTAATTTAGAAGAAACGAACGGTACCTACTAGTTGTCCTGCTGCAACCGTAAGTGGAGTTCCAAATTCAATTTCAACATATCAACGCCATCTATCGAATAATAGCTAATACCGGGATCTTTCTTCTGTCATGTTCTAAATTAAACTTTATGATGTGGGTGTAAAGTTACAATTACCGTAACAATATAATGCACATGCATCGTTATAACCGTCGAGTACTCCGATAACCATCTCGCTTGCTCGTACTGAATGATTGCCGTCTATCTCTTTCTTGTTTTACACGTTACCGTCATTGCCCGTTTCCATTACACTATATCAATTACCGTACTACGCGTGTTTACCCGTCATTCAGTTTAAAACACAAAAGAATTTTCGTCGAAGGGAAACGTTCTGAAAATGAACACGGAATAAACGGTGTACGAAGAATCGCAGTCAATTTATTCCTGAGTTACACTTTACGATTTTTATCTAACGAACACTGTCGAAGACGGATTAACAGTGGCAACGATTCGAACAAAAAGTGCGCCAGAAAGAGAAATATCAAGTGTATCGATTCCGTCTTTAGCAAGAAAGGATTCGGCACGCGAGCGAGACGGCGCGACCTCGTCTTTACGACGTGCGAAAGAGATAAAACAATTCCTTATGTCGCTATTCTTAAGTCGTTCGCGCGTTCCGAATGGCACTTTACCGGGAGACATTAAGGTCGCAATTTCATTGTTATGATTGGGTATCGACGATTGCGGAGCGTCGTAAAAGAACGTTATAACTTCATTTGGCAGTGTTGGCGATTAGAGTTCTGCGCAGTAAAAAATAAGGTTGTTAGTTGTTTGTTTGTTGGGCGGTGGTTGGCGGGAACGCGCGCGACGTCGGTCACCATGGCGACGGGGCGCGTTGGAATGCCTTGCCAGGGTTCCCCGCTCCAACGGTGTTTTTACCTAAATTAGTAACAAAAACAATGCGCTGATAATGACGCATGGATGTGCTGCGATACCGTGAACTGTTGTTTGTTTTATTTCAAGTAATGGGCCCCTCGGCTAGCCGTCGTCTACTAGTTGGATTATTTTGTATTATATTCCATTATCAACAGTAACAGCTGTAGAATGCTCTTATGTAGTAGATATTGAAATTAGAGATTCTCCTTGTAAACTTAGTGTAAGTTATCTGTCAAAACTCCAAATTAATGCTTTTAAAATCCCAAAAGTAATATATTTTTTGTTGGTTCATTAATAAATTCTTATCGGATCCTTTCTGGTTCTTTACTTATACTTAATTTCTTATTAGAAAACTTAATTTTTTGTGGGTCCAGTATTGATTTGTCTCCGGCGGTCTTCGAACTCATTTGTCAAGTCAGAGCCCACGTAATTACAAGCAGGGCCGCGCTTCTAAACATGAGCCAACTAATTTTTATTCTCATTTAGAATTCACGTTATTATACGGATATATTATGAAAATGAAAAAAGGAGGAGAGCGAGATGGGTGCCGCCCGATAGGCGCGCGCGAGCGGGCGAGCACTAAATTGCTCAATTTGTGCCTCAGCTCATAAGGTGCCTTCGGTGTTCCTTTTTCAAAAATCCAATGAGATCGATCGTTCGCCATGTCCGCAAATTAGAGCGGGAATCGTTGTTCGTTAGCGAGCTGCCCGGACCGAAGCGACGCAAGCGCCTCAAGACGGAGACTCGGAAACCGTCTGTGCTGCCTCCACACTTGCATCATATCCTCGTGCGTCGTTTAATCTCAATCTACGTTTCGAGGAGCTCAAAGCTCGCCGCCCGAGTGCGCAGAAATGCATTTTAGTATTACTAGTGGTCTCGGGGCGCTCATTTCGCTTGAACCTTTTAAAGCTCGACGCTAAAGTTCGTCCCGCCGTTGTCGACGGTACGATCGCTAGCCGAGGTCATGCTCGCGCGAAAATTGCACTCGTGGCTTCATTACGTCCAGTACAATGACCAAGCGGTTATGTACTTTATTATGTTCGCAAATGGCGCTATTAAGTCAAGTATATCTATTCTCCGAGCAACATGGCGATCGTAAGAGATACGAGAGATGAGATAGCGCGAATTTCACTCGAAACCCGTTTTTCTCGAGTTAAATTACTCTCAGTTCTTGAGCAATTTAAATAACAGCCCGTGATTCGTTGTGGCATCTAAACGAGCGTGAAAACGTTACATTGTAATGAGTATCGATTGGGACTCGATACGGACGCCATCGATATTATTCAACTACTGCGTTATTTACTGTTATTGTGTATTTAATACATCCCACTTGTTTTTCTTTATGATAGCGAGGGATCGGTTTCCGTTCATGAGCCCTGCCACTATCAATTTAGGTTTTCCTAGTCACATTTTATTGGCACTCCTAAATTTGATGATTTTTATTAAACTATTCATGTCTATCGAGTCGTAAAACCGATGTCGCCAGCACACAACATGTTAACTCAATAAACGCTAAGTTTACGGAAGTAAAGCGAGCGAGAACATCGTAGCATCGTAAAAACATCGTAAAATGGGCAATATTAATAATGAGTATCCATTTAGTTGATATCTTGTTATGTAGCATTGAAAAATTGCCTTTAGTTTGTAAAGTGACGATTGCGGTGTCTCGTCGCGGCGACAATTAATCGTTGCATACGAATTTGTAAGTTTATCTTAATTCTTTTGAGAGTTGTCGTGTGTCGCGGTGGTCCGGTGCGTGAGAATGCAATTTGTAAGTTTGAGTGGGTGACCTGCGACCCGGCCCGCGCCCTGCGACGCGATTATATGCTAATATGCCTATAAACTTTCCTTTATGTAAACGACTCATGAAATTTCCCTGACTCTCCATGTTTACGTCATGTCTGAAGCAGCTGTTAGCTCATGCTCATGATGTTTAATGAACTATAGAAAGGTAAGGTTCGATAAGCTCAAGTCAGGAGTGAGGAAGTGCCAATGATTGTCGATAGGTAGCCTTGATCTTAAAAGTGCGATTCAGTAAAACCAAGCACACCCACATCTTCATTAAAAGCGATGGCTTATCGTTAAAATCGATCTCGTTACGAACAATGAAACTCGTCGAAACAAAAACTGTCCGAGCGGTAAACGAATACGAGAAACGTAATCGGGCCGAACGTCGCGCCAAATAAAATAAAACCTCAATCAAAAATCTAAAGGCATTCGGTATCATAACCGGAGCGGTGCGTCGACCCGGCCGCCATATGAAAACACGGCCCGTGTGGGTTACACGGCCGCGACCAAAAAAAAACAAAAGTATAATAATGTAACGCACTAAGTATCCGTCTTAAAAATACGCCTCGATCTCTGTTGCGCGCGTCGCAGCATTAACGCGTCGGTGGAGCCGGCGGCGCGCGGCGCGGCAAACCGGACCGACGGCTGCCCGCACAGGGTCGAGAGTCGCGGGCGGCCGCCGCTCACTCCGCGCCGCGGAGGGCCGCAGGGGGGAGGACGCGCACGCGGGCGGCGGCGGTGATGGATGGCCCAATCAGGCGGCGTGGCGGTGCCGGCCGCGCTAATCGAGCAGTGTGCCCCGAGAGCCGGACGCACACAGGCGCGCGGCCTGCACACACGCGCCCTGGCCTGCGGGCGCACTGAGATGAGACCCCGCCGATACCACTACCGATTACACGTAAAAGCGCATCGAGAACCTTTTCGGAGATAAAACATAATACCCTCGCTCCGAGCAGGGCCATGCTGCCACACACACCGACGGTGTACGTTACCGGACACGTCGGTCCGGTGGAAAATCGATGAAAAACAGTCGAGACGACAAAACCGGGGGCGGTGTGCAAACAAAACGGGCCTTCATTCGATGAATAACGCCGTATTTACGTCTATATCCGGGCGGGCGGATCGATAGCGACCAACTGTTGTAAACAACCGTACGAGAGCCGGAAAAAAACGGCGAGTGCACGCCACCCCCGGCCGTGGGGCTATTAGCGGCCACGTGACTAATTTCGGGAGCTGTCACGAGCAGAGCTGCGAGCACGTGGACCACCTCGCCCTCGCAGGCTCTCGACACCGCATTGCACGCTACACGCTACACGCTACAGAGCCTGTTACATACTCACACATAATACCATTCCGTTCAGTTTTCACTACGATCACCTGCTCCACAAAAAACTCGGCGATAGATCACGAAGAACAATTAATTATGTCCCATCGCCCGAAAGAGAGGATCTTTATAAATCAACGGACATCGCATTTTATCCTTAAGAGACCTTTCTCCGACTAATCCCGACAGAATTGAAACGAATCTAATGAAACGGGGATACGTCCAGAAAAAAACAACGCCACATCGAGATGCCCTACAATCATTTTAACTTTTTTCCGACGTTCGCTCTCGGGCTTATGTATTTTTTTTATTATTTTTAATTCTGTCTCTGGACTCATGTTTTTTTCTACTATTTTGTTGCCTTTTCATAAATATTTTAAAATCGGATTCAGTCGGGGACAAGCGAGGCGAATGGATTAGGATTTAGATATTTTCGGGCCGCGTAATTTATGCCCCTCTTTGTTGAGATATGAATAATGAGATATATTGTATAAATCTGGCGTGCGCTATCGGCGACTTGTGCTGTCGAGACTAGTGGCCCATTCCCCGTCCCCGGCTGCACCTAATAGTTTCCGCTTTATATCTACTATCTTGATTTAATTATGTTTGTTTTCCTTCAGCCTCAGAGGATTGATGCGCACTCATTAGGTCGCATTGTTATCCGAATACAATAGAGTTTATTTTAGTAAAGTTTTTATCGCCAGCTATAATTCCGTACGCACCGTCCAGATGTTGGAATAGTTCAAATAATTCTCAGGGCATTTCTTGATTTTTATTGTAATCCAATTTTAAAGCGTTCCCATTTAAATTCCTATACAAATGATTCGGAGCATAAAGTACCGGCAGCTATTCCAAATATGCGGCCCGTTTAAAAAGCCCTTAACGAAAATATTAAAGTAGGTAACAAAAAAGGGTCAAGTCGATGATTTACCGACGTCAATTCTGACAGCTCGTAGTTTTGTTTGACCAAAATTATAGTAATTTGATAAAAATACCCATCTACTTAAAATAAACGTTCCGTCAAAAAAGTTATGATGGAAAACAGGCGTTTTATAATAGATACACTATGCCAGGAATGCTGTTCATATTCGAAGATGATTGAGAGGATTTTTTAAATCCCCAGTAGCCATTTTATCTCGTCTAGCGACTGATCTTTAATTCCGCCGAGACCGTACAAAGATATTGTGATTGTTTTTATTGCAGTTTTGTCAAGATGACGGACGCTGCTACGGTGAATTTTGCCTTATTATGTGCTTATAGTGTCGATAAACGGAGAGCCCGATGGCCGCGACACGCGCCCTACAGACTCCCACCGATAGCTTTTTGTCCGTTAACAATATTTTTGCATCAAAATAAAGTCAACTTTTTATTCATAAGCGGCTGAACGTTCAGAAATAATATAATGAGTTGGATATAAAAATCGCGAATTTATACGAGGTCCCCAACCCTCACCGGGGAGCGGGCGACTTTAATATTATGATTTCTTATAGCGAGAACTCCTTATTAAATAAACTTTGAAAACGAAAATTATGTCCACCGTACGCGGACCGCCCGATCACAATAAAAACTCGGATTTGACAAGATTAAAATTGTAATTCAAGTTATTTCTGACGTGCGTCTTATTGCTTTTTCGCTACGGTCATGTGTATTTTATTCTTTTTTTGTAAACGTCGAAACGCGTAACTCTGATCGAGACGTAATCTGTGTTAAATAAAATAATATGAATATTATTTAAGGTTCATGCCAAATGGGTAATCAAGAATACGACGCCCGCGAAAGCAGATACTTAATAAAAATAAAGATTTTGTAATTGCTTACTATGTTCATCTTCTCTGAGTAATTCGAGTAGGTATACGGATTAAAAAAATAAATAATAAAATATTGACACTGGTATAAAGCGCGCTCTGCAGTCCACTGTGACACTTCGAATTAAAAAGAAAAAAGTGTCATGGCCGCCTTCGCGCTTTCCCGCCTCGCTGTCAATATCCATTCTGTCCACGGAGCTCGCAACTTGGATAAAAATACTAAAGGGATTTAAGTAAATAATTGTATAATGTGTGAATAATGTAATCTTTTCATGGGAAATCGATGTTTATCCGCTTTATGTCGCTGTCATTTTTATATATCACGTATATAATTCAAATTTCAAATGTATGCTGTAGATAATTCTTCTCATGCATATTAAAATGTTTGTGATAGGTTTCGGGTTGGTGTCTAAGGTTAGATTATTTTCCCACAATTTGGCGGGGAGTGCTGGCGGCTGGCAACACCACGCCGCCATTACTAGAGATTACGCTTAATGTAATGTGTTGGTGATTTGAAATAATCACGCAGATTACCTGAACGTGGCCGCTGTGTAACTATTTAATCAATACCTAACGTGGGCTGTGTATTCATAGATATACCACGTCGCTATCTATGTCTATTTTATTAGGACCTAGTTGCGGCGGGATACTTGTTGAAAAATCCGTTAAGGCTTCGTTTTACAGATATTGAACTGGTTTAGTGGGATACGAGTATAAGCTGATATAACATATATATATTTTTATCTTCTAATTAATGAACTAACTAAGTAATGACTAATAGGATCATTTATCTTTAAACATTGACAATTTCTCAATATAAATAATGTGTATGACAAATATATCGGCACATTTAAAACACAAAACCAACTCCCAACCATTTGTCACTTTTGAAGTCAACAAATTTGCTAAGCATCAATCTTGTGAAACCGCAACGGGCCCACAACTAGTTAGGGTTAAAAAAGTGTTGGAAAAGTGACAAACGTACAATAAAACGAGAGGTAACGAGAACTAGTCATAATGTCGTGGTCGGGACGTAACCACAGAACGCTTTGTCACTAAGACACTAGCCAGTAGTGATGGCATTTCAATTTTTAACTTGAGTTTAAGGATTCATTTGTCAATGGCCCTAGGTACTATGTTATTGTTCAGGGTGATTGCGAAACAGATTTAAAATAAGAATCAATCGAATCGAAATGTCTTTTATTTTGAAACTGTTTTTTTTTCGCCATCGGTAGACCATGGCAAAGGTTGTGTGATGATCTGGTGAAGCTTGCAGGGCCAATATTGCCAGAGTTCGCTAAAGACAGGTTTGGAGGGAAAAAGGATAGGCCTTCAGTTAGCAGTGGGACACAATGAAGGCTAACAAAGGAAAGGATAATTGAAAGTTTTTTTCAGACATACGAAGCAATTGACTATAAATTTCCTTAAAATCACGAATTTTGATTGAAAATTTGTTCAAAACTTGTTAGGTATGCAGGACAGAGAATAACAATTGCAACATGCGACATCTATAAGAGAAAAGAAGGTGGCTCAGCAAATTGTTGTTTAAAATCACACACTCATTGTACACACAAGGCATGATTCGAAAACTGTCAAGTTTCTTATAAATGGCTTCAGCTACATTATTATCAAAAACATAACTTATATTCATACAAAGTTGTACGAACACACACATATACAAACAAATAATTACCTAACGTATTACTCCTATTCAAAATTACATAGCCTTAGGTGGTGTACATTTCCAACCGCAGTTAGCCAATAGCAGAGATAATTATTTAACCATCGATTTATCGACGCGTACCGCTACTCGGCGATAGATGGCGCTGTCGCTAAACTATTACCCCGCGAAGAAATTACTGCTTATTACTTGGCAACATTAAGTAATTTCAGAGGCGGCTAGCTATCTCTGTACGATTTATGGTTACCTAGTACATTTAGAGGATTATTATAATAAAGAACGTTAGAAATGACCACAATTTCGTATTTAATTCAAAAATATTAATTAATATTATTTAATTGCAATTTATTTTTATTACTTCTTTGCACCTACAAAGTTAAGTACGTTTTCCTTTACCTACATAATTAGTAATTATTACAGGTCACTTGAATACAAATATGATTAATTAAAAATGAAGTCACCTAGAGCATGATTACTGACAACTGATTAAAACCTCTTTGCTGACCTCACTATTAATTAATGCATCTATTTGTGACGCTTAAGGAATTAGAATTATGCTGTTAGAATTCCTAATTCCTACAGCATCATCATCATCATCTCAGTGCATAATCCCGCAGCCTAATCGGCGAACACATTTTGTCATATGATTGCGTTGGAATCGTTTGGACCGCAGTTGATATTATTTTACGGGATTATAATTACGCTGAGGTGATGATGATGATGCTGTAGGAATTAGGTATTCTAACAGCATAATTCTAATTCCTACAGCATATTCTAAGTAAGTATAATACCAATTTTCTTTAGCTGATAGAATTGCAAAAGCCTACGAATAATTGAAAGTCGACTTAAAATGCAAAGAAAAACTTCTTGGTCTCATCTCGACGGAAACAATCAGACGATGGTTCACCCAGAAGGCATAAAAATATAGCAGTTATAATGCATACCATATTCCGGGTTCGTAATTGAACATCGTATGCAAACGCGGCGCGCGCCCGCCATCTCTTCAATATGTATGCGTACCTAGTACTTTCGTATGAGGCAGGTGGACTCGCCCTGTTTATGTTATTGTTTACATATTGTTACTGTTTATGCCGCCTTGGTAGGCTATGAAGAAACTATTTAATTTATAAATTGACATGTATAAGGAAAAATAAACAAACATTTTCGGGATAAGTTGAATGATTTGGTTTTCGTAATTTTCAAATAAAAATCAGTTGGAAAATAATATTTTGGGGAACTTTCAATTAAACGTGTTTAAGGAAGAAACTTCGTAATCAAGCTCAAAATAAAACTGATTTATGCGTCGTGTTTTCATCACCATCCAATTTCGTACGCATGATGCAACAGTTTCTAGAAATCCGTGTACATAAACAGGAATAATTCCCACGAGAATTGCTACACCAAAATGACTGGTGTCAACTTGAGACCTAACATGGTAACAGATAGCCGCTTTCAGTTACAGAATTAACTTTCTAACCTAAAAACACCTAAGTTTCCGCGAAGATCGTTTCTAGCAAACGTTAAATAAATAACGTTTTAAGTGCGTCGAGATTATCTTCTAGATACGAGTGTGAACATTGTCAGTTTGAGACGATTTCAAAGAAGTGTGTAGATCATTAGAGGGGCAAAATAAATCACAGTGGTTCCGCATAAATTTACATTTTAAAGACGCGTCGCGACATTTGCGCGGGCATCATTTAGCACTCAATAAAATTAGAACAAAAGGCAGGCGCGGTCGATCAAGCGAGCGCAGCGCCATAAACGACGAACCACATCCGAACTGAAGGAATTAAATAAATTAAAGTCAAATGGGAAGAGTTGGTGCATCTGTACGACTATTTGTCGATACTAAACGGTTAAGACCCGTATGACGTATTTATTTTACCGCTATTGACGGTTTCGATCGGCTTTAGTTAAGACATTCATGATAGTGGTCATATTTTACGGTTATGAATAATTAATTAATAAGTCGTTTGAGCTTCTGGCTAACTAAACATCCGTATGGGTAGATTGATCAGGTAAAGTTAAGCTGGCCAGGGATTTCCATGGATGGGTGGGTGGCCATCTATGCGTATTAAGACCTCTCTGTGCCTTGAAAATCGCGTTAAGCCGTGGCCCCGACTGTCATTTGTAGATCTTTGGTGTCAAAAGCACGAAAGTCTTATTATCTAGTAGGTAACTGGATTATGGAGGTCAGGTATTCATCTGCATTCGGTTAGACTGGAAGCTGAACCCAGCATAGTTAGGAAAAAACTAGGCAGATAATGATAAATCATTAATGATAGACATCAATAATTCAGATTCAACTTAATATGATCCGTCTTCAATTAAATAGTTGTTTACGACCAATCTAGAAGTAAATTGGTGGCACAGAAAATTTAATTTACATTATTGCCAATATCATAACACCTCAGAAAATGATAATGTTATTCGGTGTAACTGATTGGACAATAACAATTAGCATATAAGTGTTTATTAACGGGTTATAAACGTTTTCATTTGATTAACACTTAATATTCTAGTTTAGGCTTAGTAATGAGAATGTCAGTTAGACATTTATGGGTATTAAAAAAAAAAAACAGATTTATTCTTTGAATCGAGAATGTCACTCTATTTAATTAGCGCACATTTTTTGAATATGGTATGTCTAAATTGAATTCCTTTTTAGAATAGATTTTGTCTATGGAATGTTTGTTCGACTAAGATGGACGCAGCGGATGCCGCACGACATTTGCTTTTTATAATAAATTAAAAATAGTGTTGATAGTATTTACCTCGACTATATTTTTAACACTTCCGCCAAAGTTATTAATGGTGTATAATTTATAATTCAACATGTCGTGAATTCTTCTCAAAAAGAAAAGAATAGCACATTCTTTACAATCACTCCATTCTAGTAACGCTGTCTACTAGGTACTGAATCTTCTCGGTACTTTTAACAACCTCAGAAATGAAGTACACCCAATTGTATTCAAAATCAGTATATTGTAACTCTAACAATCATGAGCATCAATAGTATGAACCAGCAAACTTATTGAGAAGATAATCTTCCAATAACAAAACTTATTGTTGCCATTAAAACTAAACTTATTGTATATAAGTATATCTTTGTAACTAAACTTATTAATTTTTAAACTTTTCTGCTCTGAACACCAAACTTATTGTTCGCGCGCTTTTCTCCCCATGCCGCGCCCACTTGACGCTACGTCATCCGTATCATCAGTGTAGCCAACCTTTTTGTTCGAATTCTCTATTTATCTTAATAAAACCTTACAGTACCTAGACCATATTGGGAATGAAGAAAAGCGAAATCAGTTTTAGATAATAATCCGACCTAAAAGATCATACTGAAAATACTAAATGTAGGATGTAATGAATAGGTATCGAAATACTTGAGAGAAGTATTGTGGATACGAAGTTAGAAGCTGTCAGCATTGTAACATTGTTATTTTTTTTATGAATACGTTAAAAAGACCTGTGTGCAATTACTTATACTTACTACATTAAACCAAACAAAGGCTAAAAATATTTCAAATAGAGCTTTGCATTATGTTAGGTACTCTTAGGTCCGTATTACAGAACGTCACTCAAACTCAAGCTGTACTTAAGTCTCGTTTCAAGCCTTTTGATTGGTTGAAACTAGTTTTAAGTAATGCTTAAGCACAGATCAATGCTTGAGTAACGTTCTGTAATACGGACCTTAGTAGACAAAAAAGCCCCAGGTCTTACAATTACAAGATCTTTATCAATACATACTACAGACTGCCCAGCATAGTTTTGACTTCAACATGTGCACAAACAAGTATCACGCTTAGTAATTTAATTAATGTTACCACAGAGTTAATAAAATGATTATATCTGAATGGTTTCTAGTGTTTGCACATAAGAACTCTGTAACCATTAACTTCCTGGGTTCCTTGATTGCACTACTAGATTCATAATGCGATGATCATTAATTGAAACAATGATATAAGTACACTGGTCCGTTATCAAGATAATGAAATGTCAACTTAAGGAATAAAATACTAATTAGAAACTTTATACTGAAAATATAAAGACCTGGATGGCATAAAACAAAAGGAGATGGACCTTAAAAAAGTATACAATAAAGCTTCATAGTTAAGGCTGCAGTCATATAAAAAATGTTCCCATAAAATGCATTACAAACGCTCATTGGTCGGGCCACGTATAACGCACGGCGCTAAATAATAGGAGAGGCTTAATTAACTCGCCCAGTAAACATGTTCCCTTGAGCGGAGACCAATTACTATTTGGCCAACGTCAACGTCTTATTACAAGACAAATATATACTCTTATTTATGT
Organism: Sesamia nonagrioides; assembly: GCA_017933935.1. Lineage (NCBI taxonomy): Eukaryota > Metazoa > Arthropoda > Insecta > Lepidoptera > Noctuidae > Sesamia > Sesamia nonagrioides. The sequence continues at coordinate 197,101 of JADWQK010000369.1, read as the reverse complement.
CCACAAGACGCGCGACTAAAAACGCACATCAATCGCGACTTAATCCGTGGATTATTTGCGAAAACTGCATGCGACGAGTTTATTTTGGACTCGAATGGCGCGGCCGTTTATGACGCGCGGGCAACTGACAGTAATATTTGTGTTGCGTCTGATTTATTCGGTGCGTACCGCGCCGTCGCGCGGGTAGCCGACACGTCGTAAAGCGCACTGTTTACGGTGCCGGTGCGTCCCTCAATTAGACGGTGCAATGCGAGTAGATTACAATTTGATGCGTGATGCGTGGTGACAGTTGCGCCCGTCACTACTTGTCTCATCGGCCAAACATTTGCGTTATCATTTTGTATCTTTATACCTGTTGTTCGAGGGTTTGAAATGTTCCGGTAACGTCTATATTTACCGCGTCATGTGTTTCACAGTTATCTTCAATCGTAACAGTTTCAGTGGTTTAATCAGTTTCTAAAATTATTTCATGTCATCTCCATACATATGTTAGGGAGTTCAATGATTTTTCTCTCCAATATAAAGTAGACGATAGTTTTTTTTTAGGCAAAATACATCCAAATCTATTTTTTCTTCTTCACTAAAAAGTCTGAGAAGGAAAATTTACTTCTGCCATCTTTAAAATTACAGATACTGGAATTTGCTGATATCCTTTTGGCAATACTTTTCGTGATAAAGCTGTCTATTTTCTACATCCTCACATGTCTGCAATTGAACCGTCACCGGCTAGACTTAATATCCCTATACTTTGTTAGAATTTGTACGTACATACACATAAAATCAAGACTAATTTTAAATACAATCACGCGTGCCTTATTAACAAGATGGATGAGATCTTTTCGACCTTATAAGTATTCAGATGGCCGCCATTGCTTGTTATTTACCTCACGTCTAAATCAAATAACAATTAGCTTAGTCTTTAGCATTCTGTACTGGCTAGACGGAACTAAGGCAGAAATCTAGGCTGACTTTTTAGTTCTAGATCGTGTCAAGTGTAAATGGGGCTATGTAACAGTATTTTGGAAAGAGTCTAACTCTAAGCCTACAGTTTGTATAATGAATTTAAATTATTGTTTTTTTTTTTTGTGATTGTGCCTGTATTTGAAATTCGGCAGCAAATACATCGTGGGAATCTTTTTGCTCTACTTTTGTTAGTTTTAGTAATAATTAAAAAAATGCTCGTTGATATGTTTCATTTTCAAAATATTAGTCATTATTGATTCTGAATTTTATGATGTCAACGATATCTTGTACCTAATTCTGCAATGTCATTAGAATTTCTTTAATTACATCCTTAACAAGAAATATGTCGTCGTAAAAAATATTAATGACACAAGCCAAAACATTATTTTTGACGTTTTTAAAGATCACCTTTGATTGGAGGCATTTTATTTTTGCGGCGTATGCGATGGTATCGTTTCTTGCGCCGGCGCACCGAGTATCGAGTGATCAGGACCGGACGATGACACCGCAAGCTTTTTGATAAATACTCCTTTTTGTTATTTTGCGTATTAATTTACGTGTTGTGATACTAAGGGCATAAAGGTTAATCAAGCGTCGGTGACTTTGTTTTAAACAGAAAAAGTTTTTGGATTATTTTCCTTCAAGTAGTTGTTTCCTAGAAAATTTTTAAGCATTCTGTTAAGTAAAATTAATGAGCCCATTTCTATCTTATTGATACAATCTTTTTAATTAGAGGGCATGCCATTCTTAGGCCAACATTACTCTCCATTTAAATCCTCAACAAGCCAAGTATTATAGTCAAGAAACACAGATCTTTCTTCGGTAACCATTGTTAACCAAAAAAAAACTTCTTATTAATCACCAACACGGCGGTGTAACGTTACCAGGGGATCATGAACGCCCGGTGTTCATAAATACAGTGTATGAACGGCCTCACACAGCGTTCCTTGGATAAATGCTGTGAGTATATACTATCCTAGTACTCGGACCGGTCCTGTAGGCGACTTTTGCCTTTTGTTGCGTTTAAAATAGTTTTATGTTGTATATTCAGTCTGTTTATGTTACGTGTCTATTAATATTTACAATAGATAAGGAAACTAAAAAGATATGCGGCAGGGAATGTTCAGCTAGAGTGGATTGTCTTATGTGAAATATCCGAGGGAGTCGCTGGTTTGATTGGGTGTCTGAAAAGCACTCTGCTTGTCTGTTTGTATTTAGCAAAGCGAACATTATTCAGTGGGATTAGAAACTCTATGCACGAAATTGATGTCTTATTTAAGTCATGGAAATAGGATCGATAAATCAAATTGCTACTCTTTCTACTTCATCATGCGCTTTAAAGAAATACTGCAATTCAAGCCTTGATTTTCTAGCTTTTTCTGTGATGGTTCTATGTAGTTTATTTTATCGCAAGAACTCCAAGCCATGGCTAATCCAAAAAATACACGCCTCAAAGCATAAAATTACCTCATAAAAATACAAAGGCAGTTAATGATACATCTTCTATCAAAATTCGCTTAGACCTCTTTGTACCCCAAAACACATAAAACGAATAGGTGCTCAATAAAAACACAATAAAAAGGGAATTCAAGTTAAGTCCACGAGCTCTGGAATCGCCAATCAACGGATACCTACCGAGAGCATTTAACCCCCCGCTGCCACGTCAGTTTTTATTGTCAGTCCGGCCGTACTCTACAGATTTATGTCGTCTTGATTTGATTGGAAATAGCTTTAGTTAATGTTCTGTGTAAATAAAGACGTTTTAAATGTAATAAAATTATGTGTTTAATGTTTAGTCGTTATCGATATTTGTGGGATTAGCATAATCGAGTTGCGTTCATGGTCTGTTATTTTTTCGATTTGACTTTCCTATTAGCAGATGGCTTTTACTGGTTCAATGATAATTTTATGGTTTCTTATGCATTTCGTTATTGCTTTACAAGATTATATAAAAATATTTGTATGTTTTACAGTTTTATTTTTAAATTTTAATAGAAGCATATCAGCTACATCATAACTTAAAGTAACTCTACAAATTATTATTATTAAAATCCTGTTGTCCCTCTCCAAAGGCCTTCATCTTACGCTGTTTCCGCCTCTTTCGGTTTAAAGTAGCTAAGGACCAGATCTATGAAGAAGTTCAGCTCATAAATCCTTTTCTTTGTATGTAATTAGATTACGGTCAAACCTAGTGTTTGACCGCAATCCCGCCTGGTGGTAAGCAGTGATGGAATCGATGACGGTTAAGTACGCTAGTTTATTAAGAGCCTATTCGCTCAAAAACACTGAGTGAATAGGAAGAAAGACGGCGTGAATGCCTATATAATCTCCAGAACACAGTTACGGAGCAGGGAGACTGGTTGTCAGTCCAGAGTTGTGAAGACTCATAACGGCTGTCAAATATCCACAAACAACAGGCGATATTGTTTTCAAATAATTATAAACTAGCGCTTGACTGCAATTCCGCCTGATGGTAAGCAGTGCTGCAATCGTTGATAGTAAAGCGCGCTAGTTTATTAATCCCATTCACTTAAAAAAGACTTAGTGAATAGGAAGGAAGACGGCAGTTGAGCGAGGTGGTGCAATGTTAAACCCAACAATACGACCACCGATGCTGCGCTAGAGGGAGATTTATGTGGAGAGACTGGAGACCCTCCACGACCAAACTCCCGACACAACAACATTTGACGTATCGTACCCGGCACACATCGCAACACAACTGCTCAGACCCATCCTCCGTACGGGGGGAAAAGACTCCTCTGTTCCTAGGAAAGTAAGTTAAGCGGTTGTTAACTTATTTTCCTAGGCACAGAGGAGTCTTGGTATTTAAAGATGGTCCCCCATCACTGATCAACCGCGTTAAGCGTAACTTAACCTGATCAGTCAACCCTTGCAGCTGTTATAAGTAAATATAACTTATCCCTCAAAAACCCCTTAGTCACATCATCATCATCATTTCAGCCGAAAGTTGTCCACTGCTGTACATAGGCCTTCCCCCAAGAATCTCCACGACGATCGTCCCTGCGCTTCCCGCAGTGGATTCCCGCGACCTTCACCAGGTCGTCGGTCCGCCTTGTCGGGGGGAAGAAAGAGAGTAACCGACATAGCCCGAATAATTGTAACATTAAAGTGACAGTGGTCCGGGCACATTGCCCGTAGGACCGACTCCCGATGGGGCGGGCAGACGAGTTCTCTAGTGGGGAACTTATTCTATGAAGCAAAAAAAAAAAAATCTAATAACTAGTCTTCTTCTTTAGCTTATAGAGCACTGTTGGACAAAAGCCTCCCACAAGGCTGTCCGCGATAACCGATTCTATACTGCCCGCATCCATCGGCTTCTTACGACCTTCATCAGGTCATCAGTCCACCTAGTTCGGAACCCTGCTCTGCTAGCTATATAGCCAGATTTTTTTTTTATAGGAAATCTTCAAATGACCTCTCCCGCTCTTGGCGGAGCGGAAGGGCGTGTCAGACTTTTACTGACTAAAACCCACCCGTGTGCCTTCACCTGCCTGTGCGACTGCCAGGGCCACCTTTTCTTTATATATAGCTAGTCTGCTGTACTAAAAAAGTAGCTTATTTATTGAGATCAAAAGCTGTAAAAAGGAGGTAAAAATAGTGGGTAGTTTCAACTTTAATACAAAGCTGTACTGCCAACATGTGTCACAAATATAAATAACATATCCAAATACAGATCATCTCGAAGCTCGTCTACAAGTATGTTGAGAACACGACATTCCATAAATATTCCCTTTTAAACAACTTTCTGATGACTCGATATATACATTTCTGGGATTCTCAGTCGTCAGTTCTGTGATAGCGAGGATGGGAATCCTGGTGCGACGTTCTGTTGCTGATGCAACCTGGAGATATGCGCCACGTTTATTAGCATGACTTTTTGTTAAAAAAATATCAATTGCAGGATGAGTCTCTAATTAGCCTTCTCTTAAAGCATTCGTAAGTATTTAGATAAACATCTTTTTGGGAATAACGTGTTTTTTTTTCTTCTTTTGTAATTTGCAAATGTCTGTCATGTCGGGTGGCTCTTAAATGTTTTGCGTGACGAGGGATAAGGAACGGCATTCCATGCTGCAGTGTGGAATCTGATGATATGGGTTATTTTTTATCTGTCACTAGCTGTTCCCGCGGTTTTACTCGCACAATTTTCGACCCCGTAAGAACATCGGGATTAAAGGTATCCTATTTGTTATCCAAATCCGTTGAGTAGTTTTGCTGCACTGCTGAACATAGGCCTACCCAAGAATTTCTAAAAATACCAGTTGGACGCGGCCTGCATCCAGCGCTTCCCTGCGATTTTGGTCAGGTCATCCGAGCACCTAGTCGGTGGGTGTCCGACGCTGCGCTTACCAGTACGAGGTCGCCATTCACAGAGCATTTCTGCCCCATCGGCCATCGGCACCGTCCATCCATCCATCCATCCAAAATTTCAAGTTTATGTTTATTAAGGCAGTCGCCTCCGTGTAAATTAGTAAAATTCAGCTCGTCGGACTGGAAACTGACCACAACACAGTTGGGACAAGACAGGGTGGATAATGATATCTCTTCTATTTAAAATCTCCTCCCTTCATCACACCATTACACAAATAAATCGAATCATTCACAACCTCCCCAAGAAACACATCCATCTGTTTCATAAAACATAAACTCAATTTATTACCATATTAATAAAGTCGCAAATCAAAATCGCATTATGCCACGTCAAATGCGACCACCCCCTTATGCGTTTAACCCTGTTTAGGCATGCACTGATCTGACTTAAAAACCCAATGCATATTTTGTCGCGAAACGTAGCGACTTGTCGCGCACTTGATTAAAACTCATGCGACTGGAAAATTGAAGTTTATAGCTATGGTGATTGTGACATAAATTGATAGCTTTTCTGTAGTTGCAATCTAGATTGGTTCCTTAGATACTTGTTGTTGTTCTATTTTCGACGTAAATCTATAGACTATACTTATGTTTTTCTGATTATTTCCACCTTGTGGATGAATAAATTTCACAGACACCAGATAATGATATTCTTCTGCAAAAATACATGAGCAAATCATGAGAACCTTCAGAAGTACCATAAATATGTCTGGAAAATCTCAAAAGCACAATCTTTTAAGTAGAATTTTAAGACGTTACAGAACGGTCCAAGTCGAGGATAAGCAATAAAATACGACACCTATCTCACTCGTATCGGCTTTAATGAAAACCGCCCGACTATCTGCGTTCAAAATCCGGCCCTCTCTTACTTAATATATGCGATTTTTATCAGCACCCACCCGCACCAAAACGACTCTACACAGGGTTAAAAATATGCAAAAATCGCCGCCCGGGGGTGAATATTAAGTAATGTAATTTTGTATAATATTCCGCAATTAAAATTCAAATTGAAATCAATGCGCGAATGAACGGCCGTTACGCGTTTTGGGGCGCCGCGACTTTAGGGCCTCCGCGCCCGACCGACACGTTGCTGTTTACTATATTAATCCTTTAATACGCGCAGTTATAACTTGGGGTAACACCACGAAGATTATTAAACTTAAACTCATCAACTGGCCACAGCAATTTGTTTATTTTATGTGTTAATTTTTTTATAAAGTTATCAAAATGTTTAATTATGCTAATCTATGTTTTGATGAGATAGTACAACTCATTCGGTTAACCGTAATATTAATATAAACCAAGTCGTTAACTTGAACAACTTTTAACCCACAAAACGCCGCTGAGTTTTATAACTATAGAAGCGCTTATATCATAAAGTGTAAACGCTAGACGCGAATCGTTGTAAATTCAAACATTTAGTGTGTACAAAATATTCGTGAATCGTCTCCCGAGTTACGGCACACTTAATGGTCCATAAAGGCACCCCATAACTTGGCTATCTGGAGGATAATTCCAAGTGTTATTCCCTCTTAATTGGCCGTTCCGGGCGGAATCGTCAATTTGAGATATTAAACTAATTTTCAATGCTGCGTAATCGTGGAGACGTGATCCGTGCTACTGTAACAAGGGTTAACTTTGAATCGTTAAAACATTTTTTCAGTCCGATATCGTATATATGAGCGCTGTTATGCGTAATATCTTGATGTTTTAAAGCCTTTTACGTTTATTGGTATTCTTGTAAATGCGATGTTTATGTACGAGATTCCATTAAAATAATACGTAATGGCGTATCGTTACACTCGTTTTTTTAATAATCAGTTAAATATATTTTGATAATCGTTTGCACTTCAGCACTTTAGTCAACTTTCAGAGAGAAAGTGCCAATTTTATTATTGCAAGTTTCGACACGTTTTTAATAAGCTTAAATAAAATACGCAATAATGACTGTCATCGTATCGTTAAAAAAATTAAGTTTCATATAATGAGACGTTTGCTCGATTTCTTTTTTATCCTGAAATAATAATTTTACACTTCGCTACTTTAGTTTTGCTTCAAAAACTTTAAAAGATCACTTGCAATACAAGTTGATCTGCCAAAATCCTTTTATTTTGTAATGTTAAATTATAATAATAAATAAATAAAATTAAACTTAATATGGACCGACACATGAAGAGGCTCCATTTGACAGCTGAACCAAAGGTTTTCTGGATATGACCCTTATTGTCTGAAGGTTTTTCATTCTGAAGTCCTGACCGCGGGTAGCTTGGACTTTCTTCCTTACATCAGTGGGCTAGTATTTATAAATAAGTTTTTATTATCCTATTGTTTGTAAAACAATTTAAAAATGTAATTTTCCAAGATTTAAAATAAGGACTTAAAGGAAACTAACATATATCATATGATACATAATTGCTTGTATGTATCAAAGTTTAAAAGGCTACAAAAATATATAAATTGGCTATCTCGAGTATAATTCCAAGAGGTATTCCCTCTTAATTGGCTATTCCGGGCGGAATCGTAAGTACCAACAAAAATCCTTCCGAGCCAACAACACTAATTTTCACAACAAAAATGTCGTCATCACATTTTCCAAATCCATCAAACCAATACATCACGCAAGCCCCGTAGAATAACGAACCTGATTAAACAGCACAATAAGACAGCGTAGTCATCAAGAGCTGAGCTGACGCGCTGCGTTTCGCTTCGCGTTTCGTTTCGCAGTAATTAAGCGTGCGTTGCGTTTTCAAACGCCGCGCGCGTTTGAGGGTTGAGCTTAAAGCTGTTTTAGGGATGTTGTCAATTTGTTTTTCGAGGTGTCAACGTTTGAATCAGTGGATTTTTATGGTTTCTTATCCTTTTAGATTTTTATTATTTTTACCGGTGAGAGCTATTCTATACATTATTGTGTAGGTCATGTACACTCAATCACCTTATCGACAACATAAGCACTGAATACATAATAAGCAGTGGTAGCCTAGTGGTGTCGGCCGTGATTTATAAGTTTGTTTTTTTTATAAGTTACTAGCTTTCCGCCCGCGGCTTCGCCCGCGTGGAGTTCGGTTATATCGCACTTTTTAGATTTCCCTCGGGAACATCAATATTTCCGGATAAAAGGTAGCCTATGTCCTTTCTCAGGGTCTAAAGATTGTCTGTGCCAAATTTCATCAAAATCGGTTGAGAGGTTTAAGGCGGAAAGCGTAACAGACAGATAAAGTTACTTTCGCATTTATAATATTAGTATGGATAAACTAGCGCTTGACCGCAATCCCGCCTGGTGGTAAGCAATGATGCGATCGTTGATGGTAAAGCGCACTAGTTTATTAAGAGTCTATTCACTCTAGCCTTGAAGACACTCAAAATGTAGTGTGACGGAAATACCGCCGCTTGCAAATTGTTCCAGCCCCTCGATGTACGCGGTATAAAAGAGGAAGCGAAACACTTCGTCTGGATCGTAGTGATGTTAACAATGTAAGGGTGGAAAGTCGCCGTACTCCGGGTCGTCCGATGGTGGAACGGAGATGGGGGAATTAAATCATGCAATTCCTTTGCACACTCAGCAGAATGCATCCCATAGAAGATCGAAAGGCTGGCTACTCTACGCCTGTGCTCCAGGCTTTGGAGACCGGTGTAGTGTCAGTCGTAGGTTCGAGCCCTATCAGGCGCTTTACTTTGTGTAAATTATTTCATCACCACTGCTCTCAAAACGGAGAAGGAAAGCATCGTGAGGAAACCGGCATGTCCTAGAGGCAAAAAAAAAATCGAAAACATGTGACATCTAACAACCCGCACTGGGCCGGCGTGGTAGATTACGGCCCATTCGAGAGGAGGCCTGTGTCCCAACAGTGGGAACAATATAGGCTGATTATGTAGTCGTGGTGGCCTAGTGGTTAGAACACCAGCCTCTCAAGTACGAGTGTGCGGGTTCGATTCCAGATCAGGCAAGTACCAATGTAACTTTCGGTTGAGAGGTTTATGCGGGAGAACGTAAAAGACAGACAGACAGAGTTACTTTTGCATTTATAATATTAGTATGGATTGTGTATTATTTGTTTATTTTTTATGTCATTATCATCATCAACAACCTTTTTATCGTCCTACTGATGGCCACAGGTCTCCTCTCATACAGAGAAGGATTGAGCGTAAGCGCGGCGAGACTTAAAGTCAAGGTTTCCTCAAGATGTTTTCCTTCACCTTCAGTCATTGGTGTCCAAGAAATACTTAGAAAGTACATATAACTTTAGAAAAGCTACATTGGCACTTGCCTGATCTGGTATCGAACCCGCACTCATACTTGAGAGGCTGGTGTTTTAATGACTAGGCCACCACGACTGGTACTGGTGGTGTTTAGAATAATTATTATCTTTATTCTTAGCTGTTGTTGATACAAACGTTTGACGACTAACCATCTTTCAGTACCTCTCCCTTATGACAAAATTCCAACAATTCTTCTCCTTTAGCTACACTTCAACTGCTATGCTTGAAATGCGTCACCCAAACATTTCTATAAGAGCAAATCTACCAACGTATTAGGTTCGTCACGCAAAATCTCCCAATCAATCTTATTAAAATAAATTCCAATTTCAAATATTGCATTCCCACATCTATCCGATCCTGATGCAATGACGTCCAATTTACACATACATTCGTTGTACGGAATAATCAACCTTGTGTTTGACTAAATAGGGTGTCGCGAAACTGCATGGATAACAGAGTGCCAATTTTAATTAGCCCCCGGGTATCCCCGTCGCCCCCCTTCCCCTTATGGCTCAGATAAGGGTGTTTGCAAATAGGAGGGACTGCAAAGAAGCCAATCCATCAAATCGCTGAACGTATTACGACACCGCGGTTGTCGCCCTCTAGTGTTGGGACCGTCGATAATTTGCTGTCGATGTTTTTGAGTTGTTGGAATGTTTTCTGTCCTTTTTTGGGTTGAAACTGAAGGTGGTGGGCGGACTTGATAAGTGTATTTTTATGAGGCAACTGAACGCAGAATATAAAACATTTCTCAGAGATCTGTTACGCAAAGTTTTCTGAAATTCTTAATTACGGTTCCTATTTACTAAATTTTCAACTAAGGCTCAATACTTGAAGATGGTAGGTCGATTTAAATTTTCTACTAATACCAAAATCCCTTTCATCCGTCTGCTGAGACATCAAAAACCATAAAAATATTGTGTTGTCAATATCGATATTTCCCACGCGTCCCATCACTAGCTGACGCGTGCTTCCATTTGATTGGCGCAACTCGATAGTCCCTGCACTCATTTGCGCCCTGCACTAATGTCGGTAACTCGATAAATCTCCGAGGAGTGTCAACGACAGACCTCGAGGCTGCTTTGTGCTTGTCTAATGATGTACTTACGTCAGAACTGTAATAGTCCAGTATTTGAGATATTTTCAGAATCTGAAAATATTGCATCCCTGAAATCTGGCCTATTCTACGGGGACCTAACCTCCAGCACTATACCAGGATACCTTTCCAGTCAATATAATGATCTCTAAATAAATATTTCTTCCTAAACGAGGTTCCTCGCCACGGAAAAGGAGAAAAAAGTAAACAACAATAATTGGAAATAAACTGACAACCCTGAACCCACTCTACTTTTCGGTCAGATAAAATGGAAGAACCTATAATATAAGAATCAAAATTTCGTTATTTATCCAATTACTAGCTGTGCCCCGCGGTTTCACCCGCGTAAGCTTAATCGAAACGATAGAGCAGTTGATGTAAAATAAGCGCCTGTTAAAATAATCGCAGCAATATGTACGTCCGCGTTTGCTCCCGTTTTCGCAACTTTTTTTGTTCCTGCTCTACTCCTATTGGTCATAGCGGGATGTTTATAGCCTATGTCCTTTCTCAGGCTCTAGACTATCCGTGTACCAAATTTCATTACAATCGGTTCAATAGTTTTGGCGTGGAAGCCGGACAGACAGACAAACAGAGATACTTTCGCATTTATAATATTAGTAGGTATGGATTATTATCACGATGTTTTCTGAGTAAAAAATCTTAGCTGCGTAGCTCCCAACTGGGAATTGTGATATTCATCATGAAAATTCCTGAAAATAGTTTATTCAGAATAGTTTACTGAATCGGTTTATAAATGGGTAATTTTTTATCCCAAAAATAATTAAAAACTACGGAAATTATTGTCATATAAACCCTGTAGTTTGTGAGATTTTTAAAATAGCAGTTTTACTTGTATTCACACAAATTTAATCATTCAATACAAAATAACGAAAAAAATATCTTATTCCAATACGTTAAGGTCTTCGTTTTCCAAGAATTGTTATAATTAATTTAATAAATAACAATGCATATACATGTTATAGGAAAAATATTCGGTGTAGGTATGTATTATGATTCTAACATAATATTCTAATTAGGTGTTTGAGGGTGTGCGTAAGTATTCGTAGCTTCTTCGAGAATCCTGGCCAGTTCCGTTCCCACCTTGTTAAATAGCTAAGCCTACAACGCTACAAACTAAGAACAATACCTGCGGGCAACACTAAAGAAGATGAAAAACGCCGTTATTTCAAGAGGTCACCAGCAACTCATGCAAGGGAGTTTGTTGCGTCACTTCTGTACTTCCTCATTAAAACTTTAGAAAAAAGGCGGAGGTCCTTAATTCCTCTGTACTTTAGTTTAAGTTCAAAAGCCCAATACTCCTTTATTTATAAAACGTTTTTTTTTAGTTTAAGGGTATAGATACTTTCAGATTGCTCCCATAGGAATTGTTTCAGTATAAGAAAATACAAAAACCAAAGACACTCTCTAACTTTCATTGACAAATGAGACGAGTAATTAATTCATTTTCTTGCAAACCAATCATCAGACTAAATAATATTTAAAGCTAATAAAATGCTTTATTTCACATTGGGGTAGTTTGACAAAATGTCTTTAAATAATTCAAATACCAGTTCATATTTTTATATAGTCTCATTCATACCCTGAGATATGAGATATCAAAGAAGAAAAATATCTCCTATAAAAATTCTGCACTGTCTACACTAGAAACCGTTTCTCTATTTCATAACACAAAGGGCCCAAACCGCAGTGGCGCGTGCCCCAGCCTTAGGGTCGCGGATTCGGTGTCGGGTTGCGCCAATCGGCTTACAAACGCCATGGGAGCAAACACCACACCATAAGGATTAAAACTAATGAGCAGGTTCACTTGTTACGCCCGATATGGTGGCGAGTTACGGACGCTCAAATGTTTTTACCTACAAATTGTTTTTAGTGGATAGTGTATTCGTACCTATAAATTAAGAGTCCATTTAAAAAAGAAATAAACAAATTTTACATTTTCACCTTAAAAGTATCTGTAAACTATCATGGAAAATTTTCAAAACATCAAAATCGTTTTTTTTTTTAATCTATATCTATACTTATTATATAAAGCTGAAGAGTTTGTTTGTTTGTTTGAGCACGCTAATCTCAGGAACTACTAGTCCGATTTGAAAAAAATCTTTTTGCGTTGGATAGGCCATTAATCCAGGAAGGTTTTAGGCTATTTAACATCACGCTACGATTAAGGGAGATCAGGAGCAGAGCATATAAAAAATAAACATATCGAAACCTACACGGGTGAAACCGCGCGGCGCAGTATATTATAAACTAGTGCTTAACCGCAATCCCGCCTGATGGTAAATCACGCTAGTTTATTAAGAGCCTATTCACTCTAGCCTTGAATACATTTAAATTGTAGTCCGACGGAAACACCGCCGCTGGCAAATCGTTTGTCCTTCGAAGTATGAGGTATAAAAGACGAGGGGAAATGCTTCGTTTGGATCGTAGTGGTGTCAACAACGTAAGGGTGAACTCGCCATACGACGAGTCTTCGATGATGGAACGGAGATGGAGGAATTAAGTCATGCGATTCCCGCGCACAATGTCCAAAATCCATCCTATAGAACACCGACAGGTTGGCTACTCTACGCCTGTGTTCTTTTTAACTTTCATTATTTTGCAAGATGTGTCTTGAAATGACGTTAATGAGTAAGTTAAATGTTAATCCTAGTTATAAATTATCTGTGTGCTTTCATCAAAATTCGTTTCGAGGGAAATACTCTTTTTCAGTTCTATTCTTAATAATACGGCAGCTTTTTTTACAACACATAAGCAATAAAACTAAGCTTCTACAAAAAATTGTATAAAAACCGTATCAAACTATGTATCAATAAAACCGTATGGATAGATACTAAATTTTTTTTATGAAGTACTAAAATTACTTTGAGGAGTCCATTATGACATAAAAATTAGAGTGACCACGATATTATCTCCCAGCTATGAAAATCTAACCATGGCCAATATAAAGTGTGGAACTATTAAACGGATAATAAGAAATCTTGTAACACATAGTTTATTTTACGATTTCTTTCAAAATTAGTTAATATATACGACTTTTGGAATACTAGGGAAACATAAAGTGATGGGGCAACCCGTTTTTTTTTTATCGATATCGCCTCGATGTCTTGATTAGATTGAGACTTATGGATTTTAACGTTGGGTACAATGTAGTAGGTATGGGGAGGAATGAAGTTACTTTGCGAGATTTACATAGATATGAGGCGAAAGCCAATTCATTTATTACATAAATATTTATTCATATCACAGATAATAAGGAAATATAGATTCTAAGAGGAAAAATCACTAATTTATTTATTGTCATGTATTCACCTAAAACTTGTTTTTCGACCAAGTCTAATTTTGTACTAAAAATAAAAATATCTTATAAAAGATAAACAGTAATGAGAAACAGCTAACATTTAAAAGCAATTTTTAATTCGATAAAAGCTGCACTCTTGACTTTTCGCACGCATATCTGTTTATGTTTGTGCTCGTCCATTTGGGGCTGTATTAGAAACATTAGGGGTAGGTGCGTATGTGTGCGTCGCTAAGATGAATTAGGGGATTACAACACTGCATCATGCAACTGCACTCTGATTTGGCATGCTCAGACTTATACAGGATGAATAATTAAAGACGTATTTTTGTTTTAGTCATTCAATCATAAAATAATGTTTTAATTCAACGAGACATATTAAATTCCATAGCGTATATTACACATGAATCACTCAAAATACAAAATGCTAAAAAGTTTTCCCAATAAAAAACCACATACACAAAACTTTTAAAACGTAATTTTAACAAAATAAATCTCTGTACACGTATAAAACAATTACACAGACAATAATCCCGTTGTTTTTGTCAAACTGGAAGCGTTTTATTGTGTCTTCTACACCCTATATCGCGCTGGGGTGGCCACGCAACATCGAGGGGCGACGGGTAATGGCCTAAGAGTAATTTTATTACTTTGCCCCTATTACCATCACAATGTGCATGCTACCGGTCGAATGAGATACGCACACTCGATACAGTTGCCCGTCGCGTTGCGTTGCGACGACATTAATTTTTATCGATAAAACCGACAGCGAAACGCGCACAGCACTATTTTAAACCAATGACAGAAAGATGTAAGTCTGTAACATCGTTTAAAAAAAGGTTACAATGAAGAAAAGGTTTAGAAATGGGGAATAAAAATTGCCACAAACAGTGAATTCACTCTTTTATTATTAACGGCGTACAAGGCAACATGAAGAAACGAAATAAGACGCTCACACCCCGCTACCTACTGATTCGATTTGTTCCTGCTACGATGAATATTTGATACGGCTCAGTGCACGCTAATTTGTTTATCCTGTTGCCTGGTTCTGCTCTCCTGGTACCTGTAGTACAGAATCCAAAATTATCCACATGTATTATGTAAAAAAAAAGCATCAGACTCCAGTCCTCTTTCGGTTGGAAAAGCAGCGTTAACCCGTTTTAAATATGTGATGGATTTTCACGGGAATTTTCAGTGAGGTTCTTCGACCCAATATTTATTGAAAAAGTTTTTGAAAGTCTAAGATGAACATACTAATATGAAGACATCTTATTTAAGTATTCACATCATCTTCCTTTATCCATCATCAATGATCATGACGTAAACTGCATATAAGAAACACAGTAAGAATTAATTAACCGTAGGTACCAGGCAGATAGCAATCGGCGGTATGTCAGGTGATTAAATAAATACAACTTGGCGTTTCTAATTAATATGCCAGGCGCAGTTTGATAAGACGCTCTCGTGTACAAACGAGACATCTCCTGCGTTCGCTAACTGCCTGGTACCCGATTAACACGTTGTTATAATTATGTGAAATTTGTCTTGTTTGTTTGTACGTGCTTAACGCATTCGCATGAGAAATGTCGTTGCTAGAAATATATATAAAAAAAAAAACTGACAATAAAAAACATCCAAGTCTTATTCATCTTGGTTATTTCTTGTGCACTGTTTCATAGGAGAATCTACAGATAAATAGTACGTTGAAGAAAAAAATACTTTGATGACATTCTCAGGAACAGTCAAACAGACACAAAAATCAGCAAGTTGCTTGTAAGAATCAAATAATGTATTCAACTAATAAAGTAAATATCAGATGCCATTAATTCAGCTTGACCTTTTAACCTAGCACGATACTGCACAGGTAGATAACGCATTATCCAGCTTCGCTACTGGTGCCAGATGCATTAGCCAATTTGACCGCCGCAGCCTGGTTGCATAATCCAATCGAAAATGCCATCAAATTGGCTGTCGCAGTAGGTATATTTGGCTTAATTTCGCAAGGTATAATAATCACGGTATTAGTTCAAACAAGAATTGGCAAGGACTAAATAACACGTCAAATTGTTTTACGAAACATTCACATCAGCCAATGTAAGAAGTAAAAATCTCAATCGATTCTTCTCGAGCCTTTTTTCCAATTTTTGAAAACTGAAATCATTTTTGTCATTAACGCTTCTGAAGGACGAAAGTATAATAAATTAGACAATGAAAATAAGATATAAGAGACATTTAGAAAAAAATTTTTGTTTAACATAGAACCATCACATCGATAAAAAATATATTCGTCTGACTACCTATAATGACTGTAAAAGATCCTCCAATGGCAAGTTTAACGTACTTTCCTAGACACAAAGGGAATATCTATGGATAGAATATTTAAGGATCATCGATATCGACTGATGAACCATTTCAAATAATCCATCTACTTTATCCCCAGGTGACGCCAGCAACGCGAGTATTGGCTCCGGCGAAGGCACGGGCGAAGAAGATGACGACACCAACGGCAAGAAGAACCAGAAGAAGAGGGGCATCTTCCCGAAGGTGGCTACCAACATCCTCAGGGCGTGGCTGTTTCAACACTTAACGGTCAGTACTTTGCTTTCTTTCTATATTGCACATGAAAACTGGAGGGCTGGGACCAACTAATACAAGCATATTTTGCTTTAAAGGTGACTTTTTTATTCTCCTTCTTCTTCTTCAGCCTATAGATGTCCACTACTGGACAAAGGCCTCCCCCAAGGCTTTCCACGATGACCGGTCTTGTGCTGCCCGCATCCATTGGCTTCCCGCTACTTTTTTTATTATAATTATAAACTAGTGCTTGACTGCAATCCCACCTGATGGTAAGCAGTCATGCAATCGTTAATGGTAAAGCGTGCTAGTTTATTAAGTGAGTGAATAGGAAGGAAGAAGGCTGTTGAGCGAGTTGATGCAATGTTATACCTAACAACACGACCAACGATACTGCGCCAGAGGGAGATTGATCTGGAGACCATCCACGACCAATCTCTCGACACAACAACATATGACGCATCGTACCCGCCACACATCGCAACACAACTGCTCAGACCCGTCCTCCGTACGGCTTCACCAGACATCATCAGCCGGAACACGACGAATCGCTTGGCGGCAAGAATTTGTCTGGTAGACTCCAAAAAAGAGGGTTATTTCATGAGTTCTTGAAATATTTCTTTTTAAAACTAGAGCGAGTGTTGATATTCGTCTGTATCATCATCCCACTGTTAGGCAAAGGCCATGAGAGTTGAACCTTGTTTTTTTTTTAATTTTTAAATGCTAATATAGGTTAGATCGCGAATTTCGAAAGAGATGACGATGTACGAGGCTTGCAACTCTTTCACGCAGGATTTGTATGTTTGACACAGAGGAACCAGGATTCATATTTATATTTATGATAGTTTTATTCGGATATTCCCACGGGTTCGAGTGCGAATGCAGTCGAAACAGCAAGAAGTAGCTAGTGTCATATAAAACCATCCTGTCACTGTTGTTTTCAAACCAAAATGCAAACCAACTGTGAACTAAGTGAACCACAGTTGCCACCTAAAAGTAACTAACGAAATCTTTGTACCTCAATGAGAATTTTATTGGTGCCGGAATTTTTAATTGAAAAGCGTCGGCGGTCCGCCGCGGCGGCTGCGTCACGCTCAATGCAGCCATTGTGATCCGTTTTTAAAAGTTACCCAACAATGCCTCTATGTATGTGTTTTATGGCATTTTCCCGCGTAAATCGCAATTTCCCGCGCCCGGAATTATGTCTTTTTTTTTTCGTTTTTCCCTTTTTTGTGCATGGTCCTTCAGTTTGGTTGTATGAAACAGTTTTGTTATTTTGCTTTTTTATTATAGTTGTAGATTGGTATTTTTGGGCGATGAAACTGCATCTATCTGATCATAGACATGAGATCCATTTGTATCATTTTCATTCACCGAAGAATATGTATCATCGGGAAATAACTTTGTGCTGCTACATAAAAACACGTGTACAATAAATTCTAAATCGAGTCAAACTCTTTGTTATTTCTTTGACATTTCCAATTACTTACGTCACGGATCGATCTGGAACCCCGGACTTAAATTGATTGATGAAATTTGAACAAAAAGTAAACATTAGCATAAGACTACCAGGATATCAGGGAGGCAAGACAATTGTAAGTGCACGACTCAGTGTTGCGTAGTAATTTCTAGAATGGATACCGGCGCGCGGGTAGGAGGGGGGGGCAAGGGAGGAGAGAGGGTGCAATTTCATTACCGGTCCGGATCCGCGGCCATAAATCACCAGGGCCGAAGAAGGCGCTCGGTACGCTCAGCGCTGTTCAGGTGACGCTCGCAAAGTCGCCTGAGCCCCGGTATTTCTGTTTCATTCGAAGCGAGCCGACTCAAATCCCACTTTCTTTATGACTACGAATTCCGCGAATTTTCCGCACGCTCCCGCTGAGTTACAAGAGTGAGTTTTAATTACAATCTTCGGTGAGCCTTCACAATTAGCCTGCTCCCTAAAATATCTGCGTCTCGCTATTCCTAAAAAGAAAATCCCTTTTGGTTATTGAATATTTCGTGCCATTTCGTTTACCAGCTCCAACTTTAAAAAGTATACGTAGACAATCGAATTAGGGAGCTTTTAGCGCGTTACGTTTGGCGCGTTTTTGCGCATCGCTTGTCCGCGCCCATTACCGCTCTCCAAATTACTTATAATTGCTTCGCTTAGCGCTAAGTGCTTTCATTATGGGCTCCCTGTAAAACAGTTCCGGTGTAGGTCGGGACGCGTCAACACTAACACGACTCTCGCGATAACATTTTGAAGTTCGCGAATTTCTATTCGCGTGTCACGGGTGCGATGAAACGCGGTCGCGCATAGACAATACTTGAAATCGCCGTAAAAAGTGCATTCGACCCATATATCGGGCGTGAAACTGCATAGCTGTCAGTTTGACGTTTGTAATATTCATTCGATTACGCGCTGCGGGAAATGGAACGCCGCGTGGTGACAGCGCGCCACCTGCGCAGCGCTCGCCGCTGATTGGTCGGCCGCCGGCGGGAAACAAATGAATGGTTGTCCCACGTTCGAATCCTTGACCACAAAGGTCGAGTGTTCGAATATGGAACGATTGATATGCGATTACACAGTTACACTGGCTGGATGGAATCGAATGAAGCGTTTGAATTAATTCGGTAGCGAGCGCTCCACGACCAAAAAGGGAAGTGAAATGATCTGGTGGCTAACGCGGAGTCGTGAGTATTGTATGTGAATTTAAATTCAGTGCGGTGCATGCGATATTGGTAACAATCCGAATGTCCGTGACTGGGAGCGTTTTGAATTTTAAAATTGCCCGCGGTACGTGTAATAACGGTCCCGTTTGAATTTCATAGATTTTGTCCGGATAGTGTCTAGTTTGTAGCCGGAGATTGCTAGCTTAAGTAAAAAAATAATGGCTGCTACGGCGATAAGATTTTATTACATCATAAAACATGAAAACTTTAAATTCTCACATAAATAAAGCTCCATTGAGGTTAAATCAAAATCAGTAATGTTAACTCAAACTTTCGGCTTACATCATCCACTAATCGTCAAATCCTCGCAGACGCTGCAAATCTCACATAATGCCTCACCTGGAACGCTTCCCCACGAAATTCCCGAAAGAAAATAATATTGAATAACGCCAGTCTTAGTACAAATCCTACGCAGCTGCCTTAAGCCCTTTCGGGGGGCTAAAAATAATTATAAGTCTGTAATAATCCTGGTACAGGGCGCCCGTCGCGCGACAAGACTCCATATTGTTTTTGGGTGCGCTCAGTTGCTTGTACCTACTTATGATCTCCTGGTAATTTATTACGTTTCGGATCGGGTAATGACATTGTTATTTTGATTGTTAGGAATATATTTTTATGTTTTTTTAATGTTTACAACTCCTGACAAAGCTTTGGTTATGGGAAAAAACTCGATAATAAAAAATAATAACTCTAAGATCAGGGAACACTTAAATTATTTGAATACAACCACAGACAACCGTTATATGAAGAATTTACATGAACATTTCTCTGTGCACGACGCGCCGTCAAGCCGAGAGCCGCGAGATGCAATTGCGAATTATTCAAACACAACACTTGATTGTTAACCCAGAAACTAAACTTCTCAGACATGGAGCTAATTTAAATTAAACTTAATAAGGATATGAATAAACCATAGTCTAGTACGTAGAGTGTACTGTAATCTTCTTACTCATTCTTGCTCTGGCAGACTATATAATTGCTATTTCTTCTTATCTTGAAAGAACTGGTTAGCGGTCAAGTCCACAGACCTGTTCACGATTAGATTCTGCCGTTGCGTAGACCGATTTCTGATTGCAAAAGACATTTTACGTAAATAACTGATAGAGAAGCATCCAATGTCTATACGAAACCAAAGCTGAAAACATTGTACGAAGGAATATTGTTACAATTTTGCCAGAATTTAATCTCTAAGTTACTTACTATTCAAGTCTAATAAAATAACATAAAAGTAAATAAATACCAAAGGCGATGCTTAAGATAGAATATTTCAATAATCTCATAACAGCAATTATAATAATGCACTAAGGCCGCATAAAACTCAGAGTATAACCATGCATCTAGCGGTGCGGTTTAGTGTTACCGAGGGCTCGGGTTGCCTTTGCGAACCACCGCTGCGGAATGGACCTAGCTAGATAAATTCTTAAGATAAATGCTTGCATGATACGACCTACCTTGTCGTAGTTTTCTTGGCTGATTTTGAAGGATCGAGTAGTTTCTTGATGTCATTTTATTTATTAAAGAATGGGAATAACACATTTATTATTTCCTCTTTCTGTTTTCGGAACGATATTTATTTATAAATGGACAAAGGTAAAGGGTTTCATCAAATAACTATTTAGTTATAGATAGATGCAAAGATAGGATCAACTGGATTCCTCAATAAAAACTGCATCCTACAACACACACTGAGAGAGATATGCAGATACAAAGCATATATAACAAACACCCAGCACACATACACAACATAGGTACACAGCCAACATGCAGATCTACCTGTTGTTTTAACACCTCGCATTCATTACTTACATACATTACCTATTTGATGTATACCAATGATTAATGACATCTTATAACCAGGAATTACACCTGGGATTTTTGTCCCAATATTGCCACGAGATCGAAACTTATGCGGACGAAACTAGGGGGCAGCTAGTACCTATATTAACAAAACCAGACACTATCAAACGCGCCCCAGATCTTTCTATATTCTACATAGGAATATTATCCTGTTACTATTAGGTACCAATGGTACCGATATCTACAGCAGTGTTGTTCACGGAAATATTACTGAATTTTCCTCTTTTTTTCGTCCGCCCCTACTTATTTAGGACTAAGGGTGCGTCATAAGTTTTACTTTTGGACGGCAAGGGCAAATTGCAAGCGAATCCAGCCAATGAGAATTTATTAATATGAAAGCGACAGAAGCGGGTGGACAGCAAATTAAGTTATAAAAATGTTTATTTCGTTGGACCGGGGTTGTTTATGTTTGTGTTGTTGGGGATAGTGAGGTTGGGTTTTGGATGGGTGAGCATTATCTGGAGGATATTAAAAGTTTATATTAGATGCAATTTGATTTGAGTTGAAAATATGTCATCCTCATCATCAGCATCAACCTTTTATTATCGTCGCTCTGCTGGGCACAGGTCTCTTCTCATACAGAGAAGGATTGAACGTAATCACCGCGCTTGCTGAATGCGGGTTGGCGATTTCAGACTTAAAGTCCAGGTTTCCTCAAGATGTTCCTTCACATTGGTCAGTCATTGGCATCCAAAATATACTTAGAAGTTACATATAACTTGCATTGATACTTGCCTGATGTGGAATCGAACCCGCACACTCATACCTGAGAGGCTGGTGTTTTAACCACTAGGCTACCATGACTATAAATATGCGTAAGTACGCATTATTATAATATGCACTTAGAAACATAACTGTACCCCACCAAAAGGGACGTACTAGACTAGTAACAGCTCCCCCTACAAGTAAAGCATATTTTTTTAATCTACCCACGATTGTCACGTCTGTCCACCTAAATCCATCCCGTCCCCCAGCGGACAGAAATCATTTCCGGCCATCCGCGGAACAGATTTCCGAAAACTACCCACTTTTTAAGACCGCGACGTTAAATGCGGACGTTGCAGGAACTACCGGAAATAGAGTGAGCGACCAGGACAGGAACATACGTCTATAATACATGCTGAAAAGGGATAGATGCACGTTTGGAATGCGTCTTCGAATTCCGTTTTGTTGAAATTTGAATTTCGTGAAATGGAATTCGCGGGATTGATGGGGTTCATAAAAAATGGTCAAGCGTGTTCGGTTATAGGAAAACGTGGATAAGAACAGACATTCAAACTAACGATAGCAGAACCTTGTAGTAGTTTTACCTGTAATAGCAGTTTGACGCAGTGGCTGATCTATCCAGTGCTGTGCTGCGTGTCGCGGATTCGATTCCCGCTCGGAACAAATATTTGTATGCCCTACAAGTAGTTGTTCCGAGTCTGGCTGTTTGTGTATGCGGCTTTATATGTTTGTAAACGCACTCACGATACAGGAGAAATTCCTAGTATGAGACCAAGGTTTGAAAAAAAAACAAAAACCAAAGTAGTAATTTCAAAGCACTCCGGTAATTGCCAATTATGGTTCCGTACATCTTCCCCGTGTGCGGCTGCATTAAACTTTAAGGGCCAGAGTTTATCAATTAAAAACAGATCAAATATGATATTAACTTATTTACTGCAGTTACCAAAAGGGACAACAATAAAAACCTAAATTCAGTTTGATAGCCAACGCTTTCGTGTAAATAATTTCATCACCACTGCTCTAAAATGGCGAAGGAAAATCATTATCATCTTCAACCTTTTCCATCGTCCCACTGCTGAGCACAGGTCTCCTCTCATACAGAGAAGGATTGAGCGTAACCACGCTTGCTCAATGCGGGTTGGCGATTTCAGACTTAAATGTCCAGGTTTCGTCAAGATGTTTTCCTTCACCTTCAGACATTGGTGTCCAAGATATACTTAGAAATTACATATAACTTTAGAAAAGTTACATTGGTACTTGATTGACCTGAAATCGAACCCGCGCACTCATACTTGAGAGGCTGGAGTTTCAACCACTAGGCCAACAAAGAAAATATCGTGAGGAATCTAAACGGTAGAATTGAAAGTTAAAGTTTTTTTATATACTTTGACCCACACTAGAAATGACTCCTGTATCGTGGGTGCCTTTGCAAACATTTTAACTCATAAACACCAACAACCAAAAACATTCACCTAGCCAAACTGAATCGGAAGTTGTAGTCGAAATGCCTGTGTGTCCCCAGTGGCAATAAGTATTCATTCTTCTTCCCATATTTTTTTCCACCGAACTGTTCCAAATATCCCCTAGACTGTTACTAACAAAATACCACAAATTATCAATTCTTATCCTTCCTCATTCACAAAGCTGTTTGACTACCCTTAAAAGGCAACAGCTTCAGTATATCCAAAACCCTGTAAACGTCAAGTATCCTAAGCAAACGCAGTGTACTTTTAACTCGGATAATCTATTCGGGGAACCGAAACCGTTACCCTCGCAAACAATACCCCTTTCGCCACTCAGAATATCGTGTTACTAAAAGTATTAATTAACTTACTTAAAGTATTACTTACTGATACTCTTGTGGTGGTAGACGATAAAGTAGTAATATTTCGCTAAATATCTGAATAGTTTTCTGATATTTCAATTACAATTAATCAAAGAGACAAAACAATGCATATAGTCATACATACATATGTATATGCAGGATCATCATCACCATCATCTTAGCGGTAATCCCAGTCGCTTCCTAAGCTTTTTCAGCTTTGGACTCTGGGGTCCGCTTTACCAGCCTAACTGCTGATTTGTGGCTAAACTTGGATATTTTTCAATGTAGATGTATAATGAGATAATATACCGGATACTGAGACAATTGTATGATTCCATACAATGACTTGGTTTTATGTTTGTCATTATAAATACTTGCACAATGACAGGAATGGCGACTGCGTACCAGAAGACCGTCTTTAGGTTAAAAAGCCTCCCAAAAAGCGGACCGAAGACCTTGCAAAAGTCCCAAGACCCCGTTGGATGCTGGAAGCACGGAACTGGGTGAACTGAAGGTGCTTGGGGGAGACCTATGTAGAGTAGAGACACAGTAGAGAACGACATTCGACAGAAATGATGATGATGATAATCAATACCTTATTTTCCAACACGACCCATTTAATGATTACAATCCCATTCCAAAAACTCAAAGTAATCACGAACAGTTTGATGGAGACTTATCAACAGATCAAAACAACAAGAGTCGTAACGGAGGTATAGTTGACCAAAATTGGCCGTTCCATATCTCGCCGGTGTATCGGGGTACCCTACCCCCTACCCCAGGGAGGGGTCGTTAAGATAACGTCTATCTCCACTGGACATGGTCTCAGGTTACATAATACGGGTGCTCGTGTATTTTTTGATAGTATGTTTTGAATAATATTTTGGCACAAAAAAGCAATGTGTCTGCAATTTTGTCTTGAGTTTTAAAATAATCACTTTTGGGAATTCTAATACATAGGATAATACTCTTTATTACGTACACTAAATATCTAAATTACAGACGTAGATATAGAAATTTTACAAATGGCAACGCAATGGGCGATCTTATCGCGAAGAACGATCTTTTGATAGATTTTTACTAACTTAGTAATTGAATTTAAGAAACAACATGACTTGAATTTTGACTTCAAACTCTTCCATTATCTATATAAAGAAGCCAAGCACAACAAAAACGTTTATTTGCGGCAAACATAACACAAAAAACAAGTCACCCGTTTCCTTTTTTAAAAATTTTCGCCAATACCATTCTCTGACCTAAATAATTCGAAGCGTACCACCAATTCCCAGTAACATCACTATGCACATAGAGGGTACCTCACGTACCCTTTATTAGGGAGTGACTTACGGACATGAGAAGATACGGAGGCAAAGGACGTGGGTGGACACAGCTAGTCCACAGAATTGCTAATAACTACTACGTGGCTTTACTTGAACGATATGATTGTGTCATAGTTGTTATAATATTATAGCAACTACATATGACGCGTCCATTTCGTTCAAGCGTTTGACCACAGATTACAGAATACTAAGTTTGACGAAGACTGCACGAGTATGGTGGCAAATTAATTGTTATATTTTTTCTAGTTAAGTATGGTTACAATTGGTGCTCCATAAAATATATTTCCATAACCGAATTATTCTCATAGATAGAGATGTATACCTACTTTTTTTATTTATTTTGACTTAGTTTACTTTTTGGCTTTTTTTACCTGACGATTATATTACTAAGACCTGCGGGGTAATTGCACAGCACACTAACGGTATATCTAATTTTGACTGTTGAATAATATTCATTGCGTAATTCACGTTGTTGAGCACACACACTTTTCTGACATATGGAGTATTAGATTAGCCTTCAAAATTATTTAGATTTAAAAAAATTATGCAATGTAACGTATATTAGTTCCTTTTCTAAGGAATATTAAATCTTGTGATAAAGAAAATAATCTTTCCAGCATATCAATAACAGAGACAGCTCCAGAAACTAGCATTCACGAGGATATTAAGCTACCAGGACACCATAAGTTACGGACACAATATCAAGCGAAAAATCCTCCCGAAGCTCGTGCTTTGATTAATGTATTCGTATGTCACAGTTATATTGCGCGAAAAACCCCTTATATTCTTTGAGTCCCTATATCAGGGTATTATACCAAATCTAGGGTATATTAAAAAGGGTGGAGGTATTCCTATTTATGTGACAGAGTCGCACCTGCGTTGTCCCGAGGCTTCCATGTAGATGACTGTGGGGTTACCGAAGATATATTGTTTTCGCCTTATTTTGAGCTTTATAATGTTTCTTATATTTTGTGTTTCTTGAAATGAAGACTGTACCTTCCGAGAACTTTTTTGTCGATTCTTTTTATCTATCTATATTAATATAGCTTGGTTTTTTAAACAGTGAACAGTCACCAAATAATTGCTGTCCAAACACAGCAATTATCGACATTATGGTGAAATAACAAATTTTCATGATAGGCAGAACGACACTTAGGTAAAATATAAAAGCATAATTTAAATTACTTCACCAACTGGTCTAGCACAGCACTAAACAATTTCATTTAAATCAATCAATATGTCCAGACATAACGGAAGAAACTGATTAACTGTTTGAAAAATAAGGAATTTATAGTCAATTACTAATGCCATAGAAAAAAAGCTAATTACCATCGCTCCACAACGAATAAGCGCACGCAATTTAAAAAAAAAATACCATTTCCTTTTATATAAAAAGTGCAGTTGTCTGTGGCTGACTTTGATGACTTTATCTATGAACTTCACAACACTCTTGAACTACTGGTATCTATCCCGAAGGGGTCGTGTGAAGAAGAAATACATAACCAATTAAAATTTTTAAAACTGTTCAATGAAAGATATCTTCTTATCATAGTTAGATATATCCTTCACTTACTGATTGATAAACATAAGGTCAGGTTTACTTTTTATGCGGAATAAGAACAACCACAAAAGTACTTCATAGCTTGCATCTACATTTCAATTAGATACACATTATTTTATCGATGGTAGGCCATCACATCGGCTGCATGCCGGCAGAAGTTGCCACCTACCAGACAAAGTATTGCCGCCAAGCAATTCGTCGTGTTCCGGCATGATATCTGCAGGTGAAGCCGTATGGAGGACGGGTCTGAGCAGTTGTGTTGCAATGTGTACCGGGGACGAAGCACCAAATGTTGTTGTGTCGGGAGTTTGGTCGTGGAGAGTCTCCAGATCTATCTTCCTCTGGCGCAGCATCGTTGGTCGTGTTGTTGGGTTTAACATTGCATCATCTCGCTTAACTGCCGTCTTACTTTCTATTTACTCATTTTTTTTTAGTGAGTATGCACTTAATAAACGAACGCGTTTTATCATCAACGATTGCAGCACTGCATACCATCAGGTGGGATTGCGTTCAAGCACTAGTTTATAATGATAGAAAAAAAACAGCACTTAAAATTAACAAAGAATCAACTTTTTCAAAATCATTAATTTGTAAAAGAAATTAATTTTGAAAAAGTGGATTCTTTGTCCTAGTTTGTACATTTTAAAGATAATTTTAATTTTACCCACGATGTCAGATATGTCACGATTGTGTCAGAAGCTATGTCAAAGTAGTCACGTGAGCGGACTGATGTACTAGGGCACCTGCATTGACAGAAGGTATAATGTCAAGGAGTGAAATTGTTTTTGTAATCTTAATTGCATAGGTCATTGATAAAAGATAAAATAAAAAATATAATTGGTTTGGTAAAAGGGTAACACCATAGATTGCTGATAACTGCATTTAGTGGAATTCTTTAACTTTTTAAAGATATACAAGCAAAAATCCATATCTACTAGTTATTGATAATGTTTCACTGTTCGAAAATCGTAGTCCGTATCTTTTCAGTAGCTACATAATGATAAAGATAAACTCTCAACTATCCCCCGCTAAAAGTTATTGAAAATACATAGCCAATTACATTGAAAGCAACAAAACAATTCTAAAACTGTAGAGAAATTTTCAAACACATGTTTCCCATAATTTGTCGAGGTTACAATCGAAAAGTGACCCGTTTTAAAAATGCATCCGATGGTTTCCACCGTCGTCCTACGGGAGCCCCGTAATAGACGTACGGTCAAAGTGTTTTCACTTATGAATTGTTAATGAACCATCAACCCCTGGAACCCTTCAAGTTATGGTGTCCCGGTCGCATGGGGTCGTTTCATAGTGTCGACTTTTATGGGAATTACCCTTTAGTCTTTTACGAACTTACCGTTTTGCAACACCATGTAAATAAATTGCGGTTCAACAAAAAATGGCCACGATAATAACCCTCTAAATGGCACATCTTTGCACTAACAAATTTATTTTTTCACCTTTTCTAGTTTGTTCTGTGAAAACATATGATTAACCAACACACGAGTCCAAGTTGAGCAGTAAATTTGAGTCAAACTGAATGGGTTACACGCGGGAAATTTTTCCCCAAGCCGGAGAAAACTTACCATTTCCAGAGGAAAAGTCGGTAAAACTTGGTGCAAGTAATCTAAAGTTAGGTACCAGGGCGGCAGAGGCTATTTAGATGCACATCTTAACTCGCCCATATATCTAGATTGTGAACCAACTTCGGTCCCGAGCGCGCGGGAACTCGGAAAGTGTTTCCCTACTTCTCTTTTTTCTTCGAAAGCAAAATTGCAAGTGTGGAAAGGAGGATGTAATCCAATGAGAATAGAATTTAAATGATTGCTGGAAATTGGCAATTTTCGATAGTATCGATTTAATTATACAAAGAGCTGGTCGGATTAGGCGGCCTAGCGGCTTAATCCTAATAGCTGTAGAGTGTTGCTGGCGGGAGCACGCGACGAATGGGTCTGCGGATGTTAGGTGTAATTTATATTTTGTTAGACTTTCGATATTTAAGTTTTAACTACTCCTTTTCATAAAAGCCTAGTACCTATATATTATCTACTCATATTTTACCAGAGAATCGAACGGTTTCTACGACATGACACATCAAGTTTGTTTTTTAATATATTCATTCTTTTAAATATCATATATGTATCTTACTTACCACACTTAAAAAATCCTGAAGAACTCTCTGATTTATGCTGAAACCTCCATCAAAACCGTTACGTAGTTTAGAAAAACATCGCGGTCAGACAGGAAAAGCGGATAATATAAAAAAAATATACAATACTGGTGGGTGACCCATTCGTAGTATTCACACAATCAATCGTAAATTTTCGAAAAACCATTACAACTGAAATGTGAGTAATTTGTATGTTTTTCCGGTGTAGCGGTCCAGAAAAGCTTTAAAATGATGCCTGATTGAATGATGACGTACCGACAAAACAAAGCCCTTCACAAATAATATATGTGATGTTATAAGTAGAATAATAGATAATCGAATGTAAAATTACTACAAAACAGAGGGGAAATTCTCATAACTTTAAATGTTCAAAATCAAGTCACTGTTTCCTCTCAACGACAATCAAATATTGTCAAAACTTAACAAAATCTAAGGAAATTAGAGATATTTTTTACACATTGAGAATCAAATTGTCAATATTCTTATCATCATCAACCTTTTTATCGTACTGCTGGGCACAGGCCTCCTCCCATACCTACAGAGAAGGATTGAGCATAATCACAACGCTTGCTGGTTGGCGATATCAGACTTAAAGTCCAGGTTTACGTTTAGGTATATGTACTTAGAAAGTACATATACCTTAGGAAAGTTACATTGGTACATGTCTGACCTGGAATGGAACTCACACACTCATACTTGAGAGGCTGGCGTTTTAACGACTAGGCCAGCACGACATGACGTTCTTAAAACAACAATTAGTCATGACTGAAATCGTCATTTCTTTTCCGAAACATGTTTACGTGCGTTTTTCTACTCTTGGTGCTCCTTAATATGAAGAATTTACTAATTAACCCAGCTAACAATCACCTGAAAATTTAGCCAAATATAATTATTTCTCTCGCACACAAATCAACCCTCGAGCCGACGCCTCGGGCATATTTATTTAATTTTAATAAACAACGCTTTGCATACGCACACCGTATGTCGTGTGTGTGCCGCTGATAATGCGGACATTTGCATCGGACGCGCCTGTGACTTATCTACAGGTGCCCTAGGGGTGATGGCATTTATTGTTGACTAAACACTAAATTCGTAGTCGTGGTAGCCTAGTGATTAAAACTCCAGCCTCTCTAGTATGAGTACTTCACACCTGGGCAGCTTCTAATGTTATACAAAGCACAGGTCCGTTCGTGTGTGGAGTACTGCAGCCACATTTGGGCTGGTGCTGCCAAGTGTCACCTGGCCACTTTGGATTCAGTGGAGAGACGTGCAAAGAGGCTGATTGGTGACCCTGATCTAACTCGAGTTGGTCTCCAAAGCCTAGAGCACAGGCGTAGAGTAGCCAGCCTTTCGGTGTTCTATAGGATGCATTTCGGGGAGTGTGCGAGGGAATTGCATGATTTAATTCCCCCATCTCCGTTCCACCAGCGGACGACCCGTCGTACGGCTGGTTTCCACCCTTACGTTGTTAACACCATTACGATCCGGACGAAGCGCTTCGCCTCCTCCTTTATACCGCGTACATCGAGGGACTGGAACAATTTGCCCGCGGCGGTGTTTCCGTCGGACTACAATTTGAGTGTCTTCAAGGCTAGAGTGAATAGGCTCTTAATAAACTAGTGCGCTTTACCATCAACGATTGCGTCACTGCTTACCATCAGGCAGGATTGCGGTCAAGCGCTGGTTTATAATTTATAAAAAAAAAAAAAAAAAGTGTGTGGGCTCGATTCCAGGTCAGGCAAGTGCCAATGTAACTTTTCTAAGTTATATGTACTTTCTAAGTATATCTTGGACACCAATGGCTGACTACAAGGTGTAGGAAAACATCTTGAGGAAACCTGGACTTTAAAATCGCCAACCCGCATTGAGCAAGCGTGGTGATTACGCCCAGCAGTGGGACGATAACAAAGTTGATGATGATGTAACACTAAATTTTAATATGCTAGGACCTTTTTGACATCTAACATATATTTAACTAGCTATCCGCCCGCGGATTTTCCCCCGTTAAGTTCGTTTATATCGCGCTTTTTAGATTTCCCTCGGGAATATCAAATTTTTCCGGGATAAAAGGTTCTTTCTCAGGGTCTAAAGATTGTCTGTGCCAAATTTCATCAAGATCGGTTGAGAGGTTTAAGCGGGAAAGCGTAACAGACAGACAGACAGAGTTACTTTCGCATTTATAATATTAGTATGGATAATATAAAAAGACATGACATGTTTTCAAAAAAGGTCATTTTAATAGAGCACATTGAAAATCAGAGTGCTTTTTGCGTGATGCAAAAAAGTCAGAAAACATTAGTTTTGTCACTTATTGCTTTGTTTTACTTTACTGGATAACTGGCTCTAAAAAAAATGTAATATGACTTACTTTAGCAAACGACTATCTTAAAGAACACAATAATACCTATAGGTATAGTGAACTGTATCTTATAAAATATAATAAAAACTTCGGACATACCAACAATAGTACCAACCGTTCAAAACAACGTACTATTAGATATAATATGTAGTTGTTCCATGCTTAATGTAATTTTTCATTAAAAAACGTACCTTTTTAACCCCTGCTTTAACAGGTTCGTGAAATAGCAGTTTTAGACAATATTTTTTACATGTTTTTCCTACATTTCCCGGGTCGGCTCAACCCTAGTTCGTTTGTGGACATCATCCCACCTGGTATCGTGTGACATTCATGTTTTAGCAGCATTATTTATTAACAAGCGTAATGAGCTCTCATATTTTTAGTAAAATTTCCTGCTGATTAAAACGGGTTTGTCAAAATAATGTAAGTTTCGTATTTAATTTTGCTATAGCAACATTTTGTAGTAGCAAAAACAAAATAGATAGTTATAAAAAAACAATTTTTTAATATTAACATTAATTTAAATATCTAATTTCCCCCACACAACATCCCATTACAAGATGCAAAGATAAAAAAACTGGTAATAAATCATTGAATCCTCGTAGAAACGCCATCAAACTTCAACGTAGGGTTTTTATCTCGCTATCTCCCCGGTCGGGTCAGGCAGCAACTCGGGCCTGCATAATTCCGAACACCAGGGGGGCAGATAGGCTGGGAGCTTAGCTAATCAGAGGCCGTCGGGCGATTTACTCGAAGCTGGCCGCGAGATAATGCCTCTCGCGCGATTAGGCACGCTGACCGCTTCGGACTTCTGGGAGCCTGGTACCCACCCTTGAGATTTTCCGATAATACCATTGGATTTCCTTTGGTCCATTTAATATAATCGAGCCTTGTTGCTAATTGTGTGTAGGGAAATTAGTTTTAGTTTAGGGTTATAGCTATAAACGGTTGTTATGATTTCCGGGTGACTTGGTTTTGTATGGGTGCTTCAATGATATTATTAAGAGCACAAAGTAGTAACGTACTAATTACAAGGTTTATTCTCTAAGTTAAGATATTATTAAGTAATTATTAATTATTTCTTACCTACATACCTCTAGTGTAACCCTATTTTGTAAATAGTTATGTAAATATATCAATTAACAATGAAAATGAGCTTTCCGTGACCAATTTTTATGAAAAAAGCTCTACAGAAAACTGTTATTTCGTTTGTAAGAAAAATGGCCATAAAGCTGACATTTACATCAATTTCTGACATACATAGGTGTCACAAAAACGTGTGTATTTGACAGCCATTACTGTGTGACCGTTATAGGAAACCAAGCAGATCTCAATTTTCTTGAAATGTAATCCAAATCTAACTTACAAACCTCACATGCAGTCCTGAATTAAATTCCTGGAATGGGCAGAATGTTATTGGATCTCTCCACTAGGAATTTCGTAGTTTCGTAGTTTTCTCGGTGGTAGGCCATAACATCGGCAGCCGTCAGAAGTTACCACCCACCAGACAAAACCTTGCCGCCAAGCGATTCGTCGTGTTCCGGCATGATGTCTGGTGAAGCCGTACGGAGGACGGGTCTGAGCAGTTGAAGGGAAAGGGAAGAGAAGGTGCAGTTAGTTGGTTTCCGTTGAGGCTAGCAGCGATGGACGAAATAAGGCCGGGTGTATTGTATAGCTTACAATCAATTTCTCAATAACCATTTCTTTTTTGTGGATGGGAGATCATCAAACGACTTTTCCCGATCCGGGTGGAGCGGAATGGTGTGTCAGACTTTTACTGACTAAAACCCACCCGTGTTTCTTCACTTAGCCTTGCGCCAGGGGTATCTCTTTTAAAAAAAAAACCGTGTTCTTTCCTTTTAACCCTCACCGTGACTACCGCTAGGACTCATCATCATCTCAGCGTTAATCCCAGTCGCATTCGAAGCTTTTTCGGCTTTGGAGTCTGAGGACTGCTTTACCAGTCTAACTGCTGATTTTGGCTAAACTTCGATATATTCCGTGACGCGACTAACGTCTGACCTCCAAAACCCGAAGGCGATATCGAAGCATTGCAGTTAGACCAACTGTTGGACTTTTGAGGGCTCCCAACCCGTAACCACTGTCATTAGATGTTCGTATGGCAACCGGGACCAACGGGTTAACGTGCTTTTCGAGGCACGACCAGACCAGAGCAAATATTCATATTCGTGTACTTGCATTGCGCGGGGATCGGACCACGCCTCCTTGCGCAGCGGCCGCGTTCGCTACCGCTACCCTACGGAGGCTGTCTAACTAAGTAACGCTAGTACTACCCTATAAAATTGCCAATCAGCGAGTGCATACGGAATAAAACTTAACCCTGCGTATATCAAGTTGTAGACTGTAAAGGTCGAAAGGACCCGGGCGATTCAATTACGGAGGTACGTACAGGTTGATACATGAATCTGTTGCACTGACGCGGTAATGAGCGAAGGGGTATGGCAGACCGCCGCGATTCAGGGTTAAGTGCTGTTATTTGTCGATTTTAAAAGTTGTGGATTTTCTGAGCGTGTGTGTGGACTAGTTTTGGTAGATGATTTATTGTTATGAGCATGGTTCTTCTTTGATTGGAGGATAGATTGGAATGGTTCATAAAGTTATCAGGTCCTTGATATAGGTGGTTAATGTTTAACTAGTGATTAGCGACTGTTTAACCATAGATTTTTGACGTTTTAACGTCACTTAACTTCAATCATCGTTAATGAATAAACAACACAGCGTTTAAGGGGTTTATTCATAAACGATGATTAAGGTTAAGTGACGTGCAAACGTCAAAAATCTATGGTTAAACAGTCGCTAATCACTGGTTAACTTTAAGCAACGTTTATGAATAGAGGGGATTGTGTCTGTACGCTTTGCACACTATCTTAATTAACCAGCCTCCTAATCGGCGAACACATTTTTGTCAAATGATTGCGACTAGTTGGGATCGTTTGTACCGAACGGACCAATAGGCGGCCCGAACGATACCAACTGATCCCAACTAGTCGCAATCATTTGACAAAAATGTGTTCGCCGATTAGGGGGCTGAATCATTTTAAGCATATTGCTAATCCATTGCTCTATATGTACCTACGAAAAATTTTGCTTACTCAACAACGCAGTCAAGGCAATGAATGTGGTTGAGCCTTTAAAATTATAACCATTGCGACTGATAGTGTGTTACGCTACTGTATTTATATTTTCCCTTAGTTTTGAAGTCTTTAATTGGAATAGTGTTGCAATTATTCGGGCTAAGTCAGTTACTCTCGTTCTTCTACGAAGCTCCTCATTTCTGATTCACGCACCGGAAGATGCAGCGTGGGCCCTCGACAAGGTGGACCGACTACCTAGTGAAGGTCGCGGGAAAAGGCTGGATGCGGGAGGCGTAGGACCGGTCGTCGTGGAGATCCTTGGGGGAGGCCTATGTCCAGCAGTAGACGTCTTTCTGAATAATTGTTTACTTTGCTTCAAACCTTACTGTGATTTAATTATTTCTTTTCTTTATTTCAGGTAAGTTCTAATATTTCCTTCCGGCGCTTGGTAAGTCTCTAATTTTTAGAAAAAAAAGATAAAAGAAACGCTTTATGTATCTTTTTTTCCTTGTAGGTTTAAAAAAAAAGAAAATTGTAAACTATAAAACAGCAGCTAGAAAACGTTACAACTCCCTAGCTACTACAAAATAGTAATAAACCGTTGTTTAGGCTTAATACTTTTAAACACGGCAATATTGTAAGAACTTTGTCGTTACACTGATACTAGAAATACGTTGAACAAATATTTAAGTTTCTGTGGTAATTCTAAATGAAGAAAATAATCTTTTCCTAGTTAAATAATTCGTATATACGCGAAATTTCGTTATTAAATTAGGTACATTTTATTAATAAAATAATAATTTAAGAAAAAACAAAACCCACCTACATGGATAACTACCATTAAAAATCAACTGAGAAGACTAAACAAGATGAAAATTCAATGATAAGGTATTAAAAAAAAAACAATAATATTATTGAAAATGAAGAATATGATCTTTTTCTAGCTAAATAAAGTTCGTATATACGCGAAATTTCCGTCATCGAAGCACATTCTATTAAAAAGCAACATTTTCTAAAATTATCCGGCCAAGGAAGCAGCGCAACTCTGAATTTCAATCTTTTTAAAAAACGAACGCTCGCTTCATAACTCGTGGAATAAGTAAAGTTTAAGCGCCATTAGCGAAATTGGACGGTTGTGACGTCAGAACGGATTTACTTCGACCAACGCGATCCGAAACGAAGGATATATTGTCGAGATATTTGCGAAAATACAGCGAAAATATTAGACGAGAATGGCCAATTTTCATAATGTGAGGTTTAAAAAAGATTTCTATTTAATTTGGTCGTATATTTTCTTTAAAAAAATAAAGAAAATGGCCGACCATTAAATAAATAATACCTACGTAGTTATTTAATCCACTTTGAGTTTGGTATTGATGCTATAAAGCAAGTACCTAGTGGTATTTGTGTAATGTTACTTACCACTAATAAAAGGTGAAAAAAAAAAAATACTTCCAATACAAAAAAAAAATTACTTAGTAAGAAGACAGTTCCTATTATAATGTATGCTAATTGCAATAATGTACGCTAATCATATATGGTTTTAGTTTGACAGTTCAACAACATTCATTGCTTGATTTACGTTTTTGAGCAGACACATTTTTCGACCACAAGAAGCAATAGACTCGCAATACTTCAAAATCACATTAATTGAGGGAAATGTTTGTTACACAATTGGGTTGTATCCTTAAAAATAATTTAGTGTCCATCAGATAGATATAAAAAAAAAATATTGAACACGTAATTTTTAATTTTCTTATATTCAAATACTTAGGAAAATACTTATACTGATTTGAAATCTCGTATGACGTCACGCCGTGGTACAAAATATACCACGCCGTGACGTAATTAGCCCTAACTTTAATACGCTATATCTCAGTAGTTTTTGGTAATTTCGACAAACTAAGTAATACGGGTCTTAATTTTTTTTATTATCTATAAGACGGACTAATTATTTATACCTTGGATACATCCCTATTAGGGCTATCGTTACAATAACGAACGAAGAAAATATAGCAAGCCGAGAAATTACATCTTACGAGTACTTGAAGTAATATCGGTGATTTGGGGCGAGGCACTCTTCGTCATGCAGCAGACATATCGGGGGTAATGATGATAGAACTATTAATACTTCATGAATAATCACTAAGCATTAAATCTAGTGTCATTATCATCATCGCAGCAACTTGAATCCTTGATTACGATTAGGAAAATAATTTGTGTAGAAAAATCATCTTTTATTATAACGTCATCCAAAAATTCTGCCCACGTCTTCGCCCGCGTGAAATACCTTGTTATCCAGATCCACCGCGTCGTATCGCATCGTCTACTCCACATTTTTTTCGTCTTCCAAGGGTCGTAGCATGATGTGGAGTAGCCTGTGGCCATACTCAGGAATTGGGCTATCAATAGCACCATTATTTTAGTGTGAGCTCTGCTAAGCCTTGTTATTAAGTAATATGCGAAATTATGCTACAATGATAACATTTCAAACACCGTTTTTTTTTTTAAATCACGTACATTATTGTACCTAACCATATTCATTTTTAATGTCTGGACTTGAAAAAAGACAATGATCCCTGAGTTTGTTTCGGCTATTTCTTCTCAGAGGTAATCAGTTAGGAAATGCCGGCTCCATCTAGTTTAATAAAATATGACGTGTAAAAGTGATCGGTGATCCTACTTGCTTAATAAACGATTTCATTTCATTTCATTTAAATCCGACAATGGTAGTCACAGAGGCTTCCGTGTTCAAAGAAAAAAGGCTTCAGCTTTATGTATAAAATCATAGATAAATAGCATAGCATTTTACCATTAGATTCATTCATCCTTCCATCAAAGCGTTTCTTTTAGTAAATACAATATTTCACCCCTCTCGCCCCCATTTCCATAGAATTAATAGGTTACTTCTGCCTACCTTTCAGAGAATCCAAAAAAATATAGTTATCTGTAAGGACCAAAAACCTAAAACTCTTTAAATGATACCTAAAACTACTTCAACGGTACCTAAACTTAAAGCCCTCTATATAAATGCACACGACAATAACCCATGGCTGCATTAACCCCATACGTTATGATGGCATTATCCACCCACACACTTCCGCCATATTTCAGACCTAGTCTTAAAATTCAGGCGCTGCAGTTTTCAGTCTAGACTTCGCCTGAAAAGTGTTAAATTACACCTCGCTAGGATGTTCACTTAGTCATATTAAAAATGCAGATTTTAAACTTAGACTCTTTTGTCATGGGTGTGAAGGGAGGTAATTTTATGTGGTTTTTGGCTCAGTTAGTTTTTATTATGAAGATTTCGAATTTGATAGATTTATATGTAATATCGGCATTTTATTACGGTCAACGTGAACTCTATGTCCTGAAGTGAACGTCTTTCGGCTGAAATGATGAATGGTGATAATGATGATATGAAATATTAATAAATACTTCATCGTTGTTGGACAAGTCTCCCCCAGGTAGGTACCTCACTATACTTGGGGGAGACTTTTGTCCAACTGTGGGACTGTTACTATAAGTAGTAGTCTTTGCGTGAAAAAAAAAACTTTATTTTTAAAAAATTATAAACTAGTGCTTGACTGCAATCCCGCCTGATGGTAAGCAGTAATGCAATCGTTGATGGTAAAGCGCACTAGTTTATTAACCCTATTCACTTAAAAACTTAGGAATAGGAAAGATGACGGCAGTTGAGCGAGGTGATGCAATGTTAAACCCAAGACCAACACGACCAAACGATGCTGCGCTAGAGGGAGATTGATCTGGAGACTCTCCGCGTCCAAACTCCCGACACAACAACATTTGACGCATCGTACCCGGCACACATCGCAACACAACTGCTCAGACCCGTCCTCCGTACGGCTTCACCAGACATCATGCCGGAACACGACGAATCGCTTGGCGGCAAGACTTGCTGTTAATCAAAATTTATTTGAGTACCTATGTAATAGAATATCTGTATAAAAAATTCTATCGTATTTCGACTTCCAACTTCGATACTTAAATCTACATTGTGCAATGTTTAGACTTCGTTAACCCCCCGCCCGCCTATCACCCATCAATCACAAAAATTCTAAAACTACCTACCAAAAACGGCAATCTCAGTAATAGGTAGTTACAGTAAACGGCCAACCCTTCCTCTACCGGACTAATATTCAACAAAACAACACCTGGGTACAATGGACCCGTCTCAGCACGCTGGGCAATTATTTAAAGTGTTAAGTTTAAGAAGTGAACCGGTGGTGCATTATGAAAATGGCTTCAGGTACCACCTCACCCCCCATGGGGGGCAGCACCCCACTTTCAGTTTAAGTAATTGTTTCACAGAGTCTAGCTGACTCTTTTCTTATTTTAGTTTGATCGTGGTCTACGTCTTTTCCTGTTGGAATATATTTTATCGTTCTAGTTTAATAATTGGGTCTGTTTTATTTCGTTGTTGGGCGTGTTTGTCCACGAACACCTCCAAAACGGCTGAACCGATTTTTAGTGAAATTTCGTATATGTATAGTATAGGTACATTCGTTAGGCATGAGAATAGCTTTCTATCTATTTTATATAGTAACTACTACTACTTACGTGGAGTAGTCGTGGTGGCCTAGTGGTTAAAACACCAGCCTCTCAAGTATGAGTGTGCGGGTTTGATTTCAGGTCAGACTAGTACCAATGAAACTTTTCTTAGTTATACAGTATGCAGAGGGCGTTCCCGTTAACCCGAAATAGTATAGCATACATACATGCTAAAAAAAATATTTCCATTCGAAAACAAAATATTTTACTTAAAATTTTTTCCAATAAGAAAATATTCAATAAAAATTTTAAATTGACATGTAAAAGAACACGTACACGCGAACATGAAAGACGGCAACGTCGCAATTTATTTATACATGACGACTACTATTTTGATTTAAAACAAGAGGTTTCAAATTTTTTTCCAATTAGAATTTTTTTTTATTCGGATTTTTTTATGCTTATTTTTCTATGCTGATATTTTTATTTTAATCTATTAATGATAAATATTAACGAGTTTAAGGGAACGCCCTCTGTTATTTAACATACTGTGTGTACTTTCTAAGTATATCTTGGACTCCAATAACTGATTACAAGGTGAAGAAAAATATCTTGATGACACCTGGACTTTAATTCTGAAATCGCCAACCCGCATTGAGCAAGCGTGGTGAATACGCTCAATCCTTGTCTGTATGAGAGGAGGCCTGTGCCCAGCAGTGGGACGATAAAAAAAGGTTGATGATAATGACAGCTGCATCTAGTAGAAAGGAAGTCGACACCAATCCCATCGTTGGGAAAATGCAGATGATGATCTCACATCGCTGCAGCGAGAAGCATAATTGAGTTATTCTATACAATCCTTAATAATATTATAATTCGGAAGTTTGTTTGTTTGTTCCGCTTTCACGACGTAACTACTAAACCGATTGCTTTAAAATTTTGCAGACGTAAAGTTAGAAGTCCGGATTAAATAATAGGGAACTTTTTATCGCGGAAAAAATTTGTTATTCCCGAGGGAAATCTAAAAAGTGCGATATTACCGAACTCCACGCGGGCGAAGCCGCGGGTGGAAAGCTAATATTGAATAAATAGAGACAAAACCGATATCTATCGACACAGTACGAAGAATACTCAACAATATTCAAGTGCGGGTTTAGACTCGGTGAATTCATACGAGTAAGTTGTCACTGGCCCGTCCCGCCCGCGCTGGCGTGTACTGAGGCTTACGGTGAACTGTACAGAGTGCTGTCAAATTGAAGGCAGATACGTGGTGTGGTCACATCTGCTTAAATATTTAAAGGTAAATGGGATCTTCAGATTGAAGAACCGCCCATAAGGACAAGTGCTCTAAAAGTTGGAGGCGAACTAAACAACAGAACCCCTAGACACCGACTTCTAGAGCCATGACATTTTTCCTTTTAAGTGTTTTTTGAAGACGGTTTCTTTTTTTTGTAAAAAGTTTTGATGACAGTTTAACAACATTCATTGCGTAGTTTACGTTGTTGGATAAACACATTTTTCAAAGTTATGAAGCAATGGCGTAGCAATATGATTCAAAATGATTCCAATTGACAGGAATAGTGTGTTAAGTATAGCGTAGTAAGCAAGTAAGCAGCGTAGCGTATTAAGTAGTAGCGTAGTAAGTAGCGTATAGTGTAGTGTGGAATAGTGTGTTAGTGTGTTATTAAGGTGTGGGTTGTGGCCTGCAGAATAGGCAGACTGATGCTTACTTTCCAGGTCACTAACTCAAGACAGACATGGCTGATCATGTCAAAAAACCAATGGCCTCTGGGACAGTGTTGTGTGGGACGTCCCCAGCCAGATGGATCGCTAGGGTAGGAGACGGAAGGCAGGGCACACAGTCTGGGAGAAGTTTATGTCCACTAGTGGACTGCAATAGGCTGATTTAATAAGTGATGCTTCCTTTCTAGTTCATCATGGAGTGGAGGAGGAATTTTTAAATCTTCAATGGAGTAACTTGGAGTTACGGCGAAATTGCAAAGAATTTTTTTTTTAGTAATTATAAACTAGTGCTTGACTGCAATCCCGCCTGATGGTAAGCAGTGACGCAACCGTTGATGGTAAAGCGCACTAGTTTATTAAGCTTGTTCACTTAAAAAACTAAGGAATAGGAAGGATGACGGCAGTTGAGCGAGGTGATGCAACCTTCTAATTCTCACTTGAAAACAGTAACCATTGAACGCTAAACACGCTGTACTATCATGCAAATGCATTCGCAAGTGGCCTCGTCGTTCAGCGCGATAGCATCACGATTGAGTCGTCGGATATGTACTGCGCCTTCACTCGCCCGTTTTCATCGCTTCCTCGGGCCGACGACTCGCGCGGTGTGAACCCGCCTTTACAGAATTAAGTGGTTTTTACGTTTCACGATTGATGATAACATGCGCTTGTTTACGCGAATTTAAACTTTGTTTTTATCGCGTTACGGCTGTTATTTTGAAGTTTCGTTTGGGCTGCTAGGTATTCCGTTATGTGCTAGGTGGATGTAAATAATGGTTTCCGGGTTATATAAGTGATTTTAATTATTGTTAGTGGAGCTGTCAAAATAGCGTAGAAATATGTGGATGGATTGAATTAAAGTTATGATTTTATTTAATGATTCAAATGATCAATACTAATATATAGCTGAAGAGTTTGTTTGTTTGAACGCGCTAATCTCAGAAAATACTGGTCCGATTTTAAAAATTCTTTTTGTGTTGGATAGCCTATTACTCCAGGAAGGCTTTCTGCGACCAATAGGAGCGGAGCATAACTAACTCCACGCGAACGAGGTCGCTGGCGGCCGCTAGTATATAATATTTGCTATAATTCGAACTAATTAACGCCTAAAAATACCACATTTTAGATAATTAATACAGACGATCGATGTGAAATCACACTGCTAGTATAAATAGTATTTCTTTAGATTTTAATAAAAAATGGTAAAGCATTAAAACCTACCGGGCGTCCCTTGATGCCCTAAAACATCATAAAACCCAAAATTAAACCGTAAACCAGAAACTTCCCATTTTATAAATAAAAGTTCTACTTCAATCTTATAATCAAGAAGTTTAAGTACTTAATATTTATACTACAAATATTTGAAAAAATAAATAATACCTAAATTAAATTAAATTTTATTTATTTCAGATTCAATAACCATACCTACAGTCTGATTTGTATAAAACATAAAAATAAATTAGAACATAATATTAGAATAATATTAAAATAACATTTGAAACAATATCAAAATTTAAATTTCGAATAAATATCCATTAAAATAAAAAAAAAGCTAAGGTAACATTAACTTTAACTAACTAAAATACCTACATAATTTAGTTTTAGAGATAATATTGTGTGTTAATTTCTTAAAACATATTCTGAGGCGTCGTACCGGAGACCTGCTGCCTGGCCTCTGACACACCACGACATCATTTATTGTTTATCAAAAAAATATGTTTATTAGCTATTTATTTACATATTACATGGAATATTGTAATTATTTGCACTTTACAGTATTTTAACGTTGTTTGAGGACAGTATTGTTGCGAAAATCATGGCATATTTTGATGGTAATTTAGGTTGGAACTGCACCCAATCACGTGCAAGCCGTATTGGTCGTAATACTAAGCCAGGGCACACCGACCAAATGGGTAGGTAAAGGTAAAGGCGAAATAAGCGATTCGTCGTGTTCTGGCATGATATCTGGTGAAGCCGTACGGAGAACGGCTCTGAGCAGTTCTGTTGCGATGTGTGCCGGGTACGATGCACCAAATTAAATGTTGTTGTGTCGGGAGTTTGGTCGTGGAGGGTTTCCAGATCAATCTCCCTCTAGCGCAGCATCGTTGGTCGTGTTGTTGGGTTTAACATTGCATCATATCGCTCAACTCCTTTCTTCCTTCCTACTTACTCAGTTTTTTTTAAAGTAAATAGGCTCTTATAAACTAGCGCGCTTTACCATCAACGATTGTATCACTGCTTATCATCAGACGGGATTGCAGTTAAGTTTATAATTATAAAAAATAAAATATCAACCGCGTGCAAGCTGATAGAGCAAAGTAAACCGAGAACTACTTCCAAAAGCCAGCCGGTTGACTAAATGGCTAATTGAGACGCATATGAGACAATTCCTTGATTGCCTCATGTGCCTATGTGTTGGTAAGTGATAAATATTCATACGCCAGTTAATAGTGTGATAC
This sequence comes from Sesamia nonagrioides, assembly GCA_017933935.1. Lineage (NCBI taxonomy): Eukaryota > Metazoa > Arthropoda > Insecta > Lepidoptera > Noctuidae > Sesamia > Sesamia nonagrioides. The sequence goes on along the minus strand of JADWQK010000369.1, from coordinate 154,150 downwards.
CCTAGTAGGTATAAAGGGATACAAAAAAGCAATATTACAAAAAAATATGACGCAGACAACGTCAAATCTATCATGAACAAAATAATTAACCTTTATTTATTGTAACGGATACTGCAACAAAAACCCATCACCTCATTAGGAACATTACCATTCGTAATTATTAATTTATGTCTGATAAATCAAATATGAATAATTCTCATTTTGTAATCAAGACTTTAAACCCTAGTGTACACAATTCCTAAACTACGTTCAAGTTAACCCTGTGACTGCTACACTACGCCCCGTAAGATTCGGACCAATCAAACTCAAGACAGATGGTACGCCCGGCCAATCGGAACGCAGGTTGTTTTCTAGGAAAATGCAAGGCTGCCTTACGTAACTGGCTGTGTGTGCTGATGACTTTGACTCGTGTGTTGTGAAAGCTGTGCCGTAACTGTTACGACTATCTACCTCTCTGTTAGAGTGCATCGGATTACAATGGATTTCTTTATTCCAAGGTTTTTTAAGCCTCGGTTCTTTGCTTGGTGTGAAAAGGTCACACATTGTTGCTTTACCTAGATGGAATAGGTATGATAAGTTTCGAATTATCGAATGCCTCAGTAACTAAAGAGATGTGAATTCAACCTTCTGTCATGTCGACGAACGCGCCATTCTACTGCTAAAATTAATTTTGTATTTTTCCAGGCTCCATATTTTCATTTTTTTTTTTTGTGGGAAATCACTATCTAGATGCGCATTTTTATCTGAAAAATAATGTGCATAATAATTTTTCAGGTAAAAATCACAGACCACAAAGTATTTGAAGAGCTTACCAATAAAAAGAGAAACATATTGGAAATTTTCTGTATTACATTTTTGAGGGTCAGTGTGAAACTATAATGGCGGTCAATCAGTTAGAAATTTTGGCGAAATATCGCTCAATCACAGAAATCCGAAAGACTTCACTTTAGACTATATGGTAGATTTTCCGTCTCTTAAACAAATAGCCTGTTCTCTTTAAAATCAAAATAACTCCATCCCAATGATTCTCTTTCATCAAAAACAGGTAACAATTCCATACTTCCACTGTTACGTATACCAAAATAGACGTTAAAACTAAAGCATGGTGCACACGGCGCGTATGAAGACGTCGGCGTAACACAATGGACGCGGACAATACGCGCGCGATAACTACGCCACTCCGTCACGCCGCTGACAGGGTTATCGGACGGCGTACAATGAGACCGGGGCGCGTATCACGAGCGGTGGAGGGTTGACAGTTCGTATTGACGTTGGCTTGGTGGCGTGTTGGTAATGTGTCTGGTTTGTGACCCCTTTTTGTTGGAAAATATTGTAGGAATCAAGAGTAGTGAGAGGGAAAGACTAGATCTACTTGTATTTTTAATTATAAGCAGATTCACTTTGCCTATAGGAGTGCGGGAATAGATATCAATACCGGTTTAAGTACTTCTCTTTAACGATATACCGAATGTGTATGAAAGATGAAACTGCCTATTTTGAACTACAGGACAAAAGCTAGCATTACAAAAACTAAAATCTACAAAGGAATTGAATTTGCGTCATGAGTAGCACGTTGTTAAATCGCCGTGATTTCGCCCTCTTCTTCTTCATCAGCTAAAGAGGTCCACTGCTGGACAAAGGCCCCCAAGGTTTACATTACATTGGGGGGATTTGCCATACTCCCCACGCATAGCAGGTGGGTTGGGGATCGCAGTACTTTGATATTCCACAGGAGAAGCGCTGCTGCCCACTTCCATGGTGATAGTTCCGTTAGTCGCCTCTTACGACACCCACGGGAGGATATGGGATGGTACTATTCTAGGTCCGGTACTACACGGGGCTTTTCGCCTATTAACCCTGGAAACCAGGGTTACTGGGATTTTCAGCACCGAGTTACAGGTTCATCAGCCTACAAGTGTTCCTGCTGGTACACAGCCCTTCTCACTGTGAGGGGGAGTGGATGTTATAATCAACCACATGGGTCCAGTGCGGTTGATAGATGTCATATGTTTTGAACTTTTAGGTTCTAGGACATGTCGGTTTCCTCACGATGTTTCGCTTCACCGTTTGAGAGAAATGGTCATGAAATTAAATTACCACTTCTCTGTCCTGTTTTTTTTTAACAAAAAACAAACACTTTTTTTCTCGTGACTTGCGCCACACAAATAGCTATTCGGTGTATTGTTAATGTGCTCGTGAATTCTGTCTCGTGTGCACGCCTCTTTATGTTTTGTGTTCTGATTGGGTTTATCGTATGTCGCCCGCCTAATATTGATCGTACTCATGTTATGTATCAGTTTTTGTGAGCAGCCTTAGATTGCCTTTTTAAAGGTGGGTAGAGGGACTTGGGAAATAAAAATTGAAAATGACGAGATTACCGATATTGGTGGTGATTGGAGGATTATAAATGATTTTATTTGTGTAAGTAGGTTTGTAAAGTCACCAGCAAAAGTATGTATGTAAATAAGTACTCGGTTTTCTTCAAAAGCGATTTATTCCTTTATTTCTAATGGAATTTTATGTTGTTAGGTACTAACTTGGCATTTTCGACCCATAGGCCGACGACCATTTCAATGATTGATGAAAGAACCCTGTAGTTTTGATATTGATGTTTATTTGTGAAAATCACGTAAAAATTTACAAATGCGGTTCGTCGTTTTAGCAACCAGCACAGCCCAGAAAAGTCTACAAATGTTTACTGATAATATTTAAAATACAACCACGTAATCAGGCATTAAGACATGCACAGAACATATTGACAAGTCGTTTACTTCCAAATTAATTCCAAAAATAAAAACCTCACTAATTCAATGGAACCTCTAAATAACGGCACCCAAGCCCAACCAATCGAGTTTGAAAAAAAAAATATACCATTAACAAAAACTAAAACGAAATAAAAAAAATCATTTTTCGAACGAACGAAAACAGTTTAAAATGGCGCGCGGTTTTATTTGCCGCGAGATATCGCCTCGCGCGTAAACATCAAATTTTATTGACATTCACGCGGCGTGTGACAATTTTTTTTTTTTTTGCACTGCATTGTAGGTCGTGGATATTTTTGGATAACCTCTTTAAAGTTGTGGCGGTATTGTTTTTTGTGCATATTTACGTATCATTCCCATTTATTTACGTTTGAGGTGTGGCAGAATAATTCGGGCAGGCACTGAATTTTGGCCATGTTACATGAAATGATATTCATATATATTGTTACCTACATCCCCTCATAACTACCACGGTTATTTTAATTTATGAATTGGTTCTGTGTTTCCTCTAACGGATGTTTTTAACTTGCACATCTTTCTGCATCCTTCTCACATGGATAAATTCAATATGAATGATGTTATTAAATATTTTGTAACCATGACAAATATTGCCGCAAACTGCCAGCTGGCTACTTTGAGTTTAGTGGAGAGGCGTGCGAAGAGGCTAATTGGCGACCCCGATTTAACTCAAAGCGGTCTCCAAAGCACACACACAAAAAAACACAAAGCACAGGCGAAGAGTGGGTAGGCGGTGTTCTATAGGATGCATTTTGAAGAGTGTGCGAGGGAATTGCATGATTTAATTCCCCTTTCTGCGTTCCATCATCGGACGACCCGTCGTATGGCGAGTTTCCACCCATACGTTGTTTACACCACTACGATCTGGAAGAAGCGTTTCGCCTCGTCTTTTATACCGCGTACATCGAGGGACTGGAACAATTTTCCAACGGTCGGACTACAATTTAAGTGTCTTCAAGGCTAGACTGAATATCTAGGCTCATAATAAACTAGCGCGCTTTACCATTATCGATTGCATCACTGCTTAAGCACCATCAGGCGGGATTGCGGTCAAGCACTAGTTTATCTATACTAATATTTATAAAGCTGAAGAGTTTGTGTATTTGTTTGTTTGAACGCGCTGATCTCAGGAACTACTGGTCCGCTCAGAAAAAATCTTTTTTGAGTTGGATAGCTCATTAATCCAGGAAGGCTTTAAGCTATATAGTATCACGCTGCAACCAATAGGAGCAGAGCATAACTGACTGCACGCGAACGAAGTCGCTGGCGGCCGCTAGTAATTTATAAAAGAAAAAAAATAAAACAGTGTCCATGAAGTTTCTTACGAGTGTCTTCTTCTCCAGAGAGACCTACTATTTGGATTGGCGACTAGTTTAATTTTATTGACTAACCGACCCTTTGACAATTCAAAAGTTACCTGTAATTGGTCCATTTAAAGTGACTGCTTTGATTTTGTTTGCGTGATATAAAGTATCCCAATTATTTTGTTATAGTAGATTTTCCAATGCTTGTATAGGTATTTTACAATATACATTATATCAATTCGCCTTTAATTGTCTGTCCTTAAACTAAATGTAGTGAGTTTGTAAAGACAGACAAAAGGTGGAAAAGATACTGTCAAAGAACTTCTAATTTTTTCTGTGTGATTCCTTTTTTGTGTCTTGCGAAATCTTCAAAATCATCGTGAAATGTGAACACAAGAAGATGTCAGCGTCCACCTTGCAAGCACAAGACATCTTTTGAGCCCGTAACCCAATTCTTAATGTCACAACTCCTTGATCAAAAGTGACGGTCACAATTCGACCGTTGCTTTGCCGTCAGCTTCCTTTCACTCAGAGGTACCAGGGACCTAACAATCGACAAGAAGCAAGCTTTGATTGTTTCAACGTAACTACACAAAGGATGGATGTAACAAAGCGTTTGCCTCAGGCGGTCGTATGTTAAGAACGCGCCTAATCAAACGGTCCAAGTTCTGTTTTCACTTTGTTCTTAGTTTCTTTGATGTTTCCACGTTGATATGATGCCCTGGTAGGAGGGCATTTCTTTGCGTCAAACTAAAAGTAAATTATGCTTTTCAAACAACTATTTTCTGTTTTACTAACATTTTATTGTTTAGGTTTTCTTGGAAAATTCCTGTTTTACTTTTATTTGATAAACCTAATTCTTTGACTCTAGGTCTATTTATTTTTGCTTTAATTAATTTTAACATAGAAGAAAACTTATAAAGGTTTTGTACTTAAGGCAGGTGTAGGTAAGGTCGTCTTGAGGATGAAAGCTCCTAGTATGACCTTCTAGTCTATTCTAAAACCAGTCAAGTAGAAGGCGAACTGTAACCATTACCTATAAAAAAGACGTGTGGCACTCGGGTACCGCCGCAATAAAGCTAGCATAGCATTTTTTTCAACGGAAAATAACCTAACAGAGAGGAGACTTATCAGCAGGTACCTTAGGGGTGATGGCATTTATTATTGACTAAACACTAAATTCGTAGTCGTGGTGGCCTAGTGGTTAAAACACCAGCCTCTCAAGTATGAGTGTGTGGGCTCGATTCCAGGTCAGGCAAGTACCAATGTAACTTTTCTAAGTTATATGTACTTTCTAAGTATATCTTGGACATCAATGGCTGACTACAAGGTGAAGGATAACATCTTGAGGAAATCTGGACTTTAAGTCAATGCTTGCTAAATGCGGGTTGGCGATGAAATCGCCAAAAATGAAATCGCATTTAGCAAGCGTGGTGATTACGCTCAATCCTTCGTATGAGAGGAGACCTGTGCCCAGCAGTGGGACGATAAAAGGTTGATGATGATGAAGTTGATAAAAATGCTATGCAATAGCTTTACCGCGGCAGTAAGAAGACTAAGACTTGACTACAATTCTTCCCAAGGGGTGCCGTATTACCCGGTAACTGAGTTGTGCAGGTCAGATAGGCAAAATACTGCACCCTAATTATGTTACATACTATTACTTTCAGTTAGAATCATTATGAAGCTTATTGCTATTCCATTGCTCCCTATGTTTGAAAATGTGCAGCTTAACAACGAAAGATATGGAATATGGAACAATGTCTCTTGTATTTGGACCACTGAGGACGTGAAGTATTGCTTTAAGCATATTATTGTGGTATAAGACACTGAATTTGCCTCCAGAATATTGTAGTAACCTGACCTGAAAAGCTTACTGAAATGCCACCATAGAATTGTCATTGTTACATCTTGAACAAATTGCACAAATTGCACCTGGATATATCAAGTGTCACGTGTGTCAGCTGTTGATTTCCAAGTGCATCTAAATACATACATGCCTAGGCTTTAGTGAAAAAACCGATTTAAAATACCAATAGGGTATTTGACTAAAAAAACGAATTAGTCCGTCAGTCAGATTTCCAAAAAATACTAGACACGTATATTTTGATTTATCAAATCAATAAAAATTGACAAATATAAAAGGCATCAAAGATCAGGAGTGGTGGCTGGTGACGTCACTGGCCGCTAAAAAGTGTAGCGTGCAGTGACGTCTCACGAGTTTTCAACGCGCTTTGTCGTCTTAATTTTTTTTTTTATATGAAAAAAGAAAAATTACGTGTCTAGTATTTTTTGGAAATCTGACTTACGGACTAATTAGTTTTTTTTAGTCAAATACCCTCTTATAATAAACTGATGAACTTATTTTATAGTTTATGTGATAAAGCCCGATTTGATCGACTGTCAAAATGAAACCTATTGCTACTGATAATGCGTTACGCAATTACCCTGTGAATATAACTGAATCCATTTTAGAATCAGATTAACCTACAAAACTTTCTTGGGAAAAGGCTGGCAGCTAGCTGATGATGTCGTATGAATCTACAGATCCTTTTCACTCCATTTTCCAACGCCATTCAAACCTTTAAGTCTCCACATTTAGTTACACCGCATCGTACCTATATTTAAAAATCCCGCCGACCCGATGCAGCAATGACCGCCTGCCCACCGTCCACTATCCTTATTTTTTCCTATTTCCCGGCGTCACTGAATTTCCCCCCGGAATAGTGCGAATTTAGCCAGCTTACTCCTCTGAAAAGGTTGACTGACAAGCTATTTTGAGCTTTAAATACACCTTTTTTGGGGAGGTCCTCGACAGTCGATTGACAGCCTTGTCCAGATAGCCTTGTTCTAAGTTTCTCTCCGTTATTTTTGGTCCAGACCGGATTAGCACATGTTCAAAGTGTCTGTTAATTAGAACGTCTTTTTCAGAGTGATATTGTTCGTTTTCTTTTATGTCCACACGTCGTTCTTGCGTCAATCCAGTGGTCGTTGTTCAGTAAGTTGCTAATGCTGTGTTTAAAAATCATTTTGATGTGTGAAATTGGTGTCAACGGGCTCTTTGGTCCCGCAGTGACTTGACTGTTGTCTTTTTTTCAGAATTTGGAGCAATTCTAAATCATTCAAGCCTAGTTTCTAAAGATAACTTATCATGATGACAATGAGTTTGTCTGCTGAGGTTATTGTGCATATTCTTTTCTTGTGCTTCATGACACTTAGAAATCTCTAATTGTGTACAGCGGAAAATTTCAAGACACTGCAAATTGTTGCAAGACTGGAGGTTGCTGAAGCCATGCTTTTCATTAGCATAACAATACAAAAGCATCTACACATGTGACCTCTAAACATCATGACGTAAAATACCAATAAATCGAAGACGACAAAGCAAAGATAACTGATTGAAACAGTATAACCAAAATCCATTATGTCGTTCACACAAAGACGAACCCAAACAAAGACGAAGAACCCCAACACCACATAAAAGCTGTATCACATGACATATTTAACATTTACTACAAAGATAGCAGAGCTCTCACACTAAAAGCTACGACCATTAGAACAAAATGGTCTATCAAAATTATAATATCAATTACCGATGCATTAACAATTCATATCAGAAGTCAGACGTAGCAGAAACAGGAATCTCGTGCACGTAATGTTATTATTGTGCGAGAGGGATGGCGAATGGCGGGTGGTAGGTGAGCGAGGGGGACGGGAGACAAGGCAGCCAACGTCGGAGAGCTGTCAAAATGTCAAATTTCAGAACGTAGCCGGGCGCAACTTCAAACGTGCCCCTACCGTTGGCATGCAGTGCGAGCGCTTGCTCTAATATAGTTATAGCTCCCTGGTACCGGTACCGTGTTAATATTCATGCATCTCATCCCTACTCTTCCTAGGAACAGGGAGCCATTTTCGTGAAAGCCCCGCTCCCTGTTTCCACTATGAATATGAATGAATGATTTTCTGTTCGCTTCTTAGATTAAACTTTTTAGGACGTCGTCTTAGTTTGATTATTCAGTTCGGTTATAACATCGGCTAAGATGGCTATTGTTTAATTTTTGGTAATAACTGCTCTGATTGCGTTTCTCGCTTAAGCATGAGTCTTCAATCAGTTCAGACAACAATGTGCCCAAATGGCAAATGAGTTTTAAAAATGCAGCCTCATACTGACTTGTCAAACCGAATGGACTGTCGACGCGATTTTTTCTTTTATTTCACTCCCCAAATTGCTAACATCGTTCTTCCATTCATAAAACAAGGTAAAAAAAACTGAAAATGAAATTGAAATTTCCAATTCCCCGTCTATTTCCTGGTAAAACAGGCAGTTTTCTATTCCATCTCTCAAAACCTAGCACCCGTCGGCCGATACCGGGCTGTCCCACTCATGACGCGACGGTATTGGGGAGCCACCGAAAATGAGAAGCAAAAGAAAACATACAATTTTTGACGTTTCAATATGCACTCATCTACGACGAGGAACGAAACTGGTTAATTAACGTTACACCGCAAGGATACAGCAGGAAAACATACGAAAACCAACGTCAGTTTTAGGAAAGATGGGGCAGACAACGACATCTTTAATTAAATTTTAGAAAACGACAATGACATTTCAAAGCCCTCTTCGCATAGATAAAAAAAGTTGGTGACTTCCCGAACGTAATATTATAACAAGCTCGCACTTGACTCGCGGTATTTATAAACGTCAATCACTTTTGTCAAAAGTGACAGTAGTCAAATCCCTCCGCGGTAATAACGTCATAGGACGTTCGGTACATTCTGAATTTGAAAAACACACGTTCGGGTGTTCCAGCGCGTGCTCGATTTGCCGATTAGTGTTATTTTTGAGAATGGAATCGGAGATCGTGTCGCCTTCGGGTGTGCCCGCCTACAAGATGGCTGCGCTAATCACCCGACGCGTTCGCGGGAAACACAACTGAATGATATACAATTTTATTGATGCGATATGTTATTACTGAGCGAAACCTGTAATTACTAGCGAGCTTTATGCGTGGGAAGGGATTAGAAAAAATATGTTACGAGTCATTTTTGACTCGTGCTCTGTAATTGTTCGGCCATTCATGTGAGCGACTTTGTAAGAAATTGTTTCCTAATTTGTGCTTTTGTTTTGTTCACATAATAACGTAGGTTGTTTGTTAGTAGATAGAGCTATGATTATTTTAATTGAATCGCGATTCTAATCTTGTACATGACCCAAAGTTATTAGCCGTTGAAAAAAACTTCTTTAATTAAAGATAATTTGGAATCATTTGTTGCAACTTATAACTATAACTATAGATAGTATAGGTCTCAATTTTAACAGTTGTCCTTCTGTTAATTAAATAATTACATCAGAACACAAGTTCGTTAGTCTCCAGTCATTACTTATGCGAGAGCCGGTTCCGATCCGGGCGATCGGGTCGATCCGGCTGATTTATCGGGTGTCAGGCAAGGCTCACCGCACACTGGACACGTAGGGACTCCGGACGGCTCCGGCGTCTTAGAATGGGAGATTACTGTGTTTGATTTGTCGCACCGTGTTGATACGACTCATGTTGGGCGTTACGGGTGTTGGACAAGGGTTTAGGTTTAAAAAAGTGGTGCGATATAGTTTTAATAATTTGAGAATAACTATGAAGTGTCGATTTCATTACAACAATTGCTTCTTTTTTACCAATCAAAACATCTTATTCCACCTATTTCATTAAGGAAAGAATAGAAGTCAGATATTCGTTTACTACTGTCAAGTTTGTCAGTGCCTTACATAAATTGACATATTTTTAGTCTTTCACAGAACTTGAACAAGGGAATTGGTCCAATGATGCCTTAAGTGACGTTAACTGGTTTTTCACTATCAAGAGGTTTCCTATGTATTTCAAGCTGTCATAAATGATGACTTTACCGTACCCATCACGATCCTGAGACAAAGTGAGCAAAACACTATCATTACCCATTGCCAGCCCACCTAAACAGCACTGCCCACCAATTACAGAGATTTTACGAAAAACAGGACCTCTGGGACCCCTTATTCCCATTACTTCTTCTGTCCAATTTGGCGACACGAGTGGAGGTCGTGTGCAAGGGCGGGCGCTCCGCCCCCCGCCTCGGGCTCCGCTGACGACACAGCATTGGCGTGGCTCGGCGATTTATCAGCACGGCTCCAGGCTTGTTCCTTGACGCCTGAACGTGTGACATGGCCGGAATTGTTCGGTAGTTTGACCCAAGTTTGACCCGACATGTTTTGGTATTTGAGGGGCTTGTCTTTTGCAATGGTAACCTTACACTAGTGGAACTCAGCCAGATAATGTAATTGCTTAGATTTTTTCAAAATTGGTTGGCGTCGGGTTTGGGTTCCAAGTGCAGTTTGAAATTTATATAAATAAACTTTAAAATCTGGGATTAGAACTTCACGTGATCCTGGCCGGGCAATATTGCAAGAAAACTTCAAAGTATACGAGTAAACATCCGCCATAACTGCAAGTTACCAGGCATCAACAACGCTAGGAGTTGTGCGCACAACAGCTATGTACTAGGCAAACATAGGGCGTTGGCGGCGTGCAAATATTTGCGGCGCCGCGGGGCGCGGCTCCCCGCCTCTTTGAGATAGCGCTGTGTTCTACTTGCTATATCTTATGTAATCCTGGTAGGCATGATGTTGTGCACGTCTTGTTCTCCTGGTATTTTTTTGTCAATCTCATTTCTGTAAATCTTAACTTGAGAGGCGGAAAGATTAAAAATGAAAATATTAATAATTGCGGCAGAGTTTATATGCCTAGGTTTTGTTGAAATGAAGATTTGATATTACAAGAACAAAGTAATCTGTCTGACTTTTTATGAAACTTCAGTTCTTAAACAAAACTTCAGTTTTCAGCATTTTTGTGTTTGCTAAGAAAAGCAGTCCGAAACATATTGAACGCTACCCCTAAATTTTGACGTAACTCATAACTCAGTCAACTCAAACAGCATTCAAACAGTTCGACAATCGCGCGTGAACTATGCGCTTACGCACACTACGCATCACACGTCATGCTCGTAAAATAAAGCTGCATCCACATCTATAACTCACGTAGAGCGGGCGACATGCAGGCGGGCGAGACCGCGCGATGATTTACGCCGCATCGATATCTGTTAGATATGAAATTTGTCAAGCGGCGTTCGCGATATCGCCTGTTTATGCGTGCCGGTTCGCGGCGGATATTCTGCGTGCAGTGTGGTGCCGGCTTTATGGAGCCTGATGTACTTACTGGACAGATTTTGAAACGTCCGTATGATAACGTTTATCTAAAAGTAACTTATAATGATAGCCGTGGATAGGATTTGATTGTAGCGAGCAATTCAAGGCGCCTTATCAGGCCCCGCCTGTGTTTGTGATGTAGGGTCTGGCTCGGCCATAAAGCATCCATGCTGAATACAAACAGGAGCCTACGTAGCTCCTGTTTGACTACCATAGCCCTTTGTTCTCCGATAACACGATGTTTTGTGTCTTCTCTGTAATCCAATTCGGGAAAACTTGGATGCAATCCTGAAGGAAAGCAGAGAATATAAAAAAATCGGCTGGGCAGCGTTCGGGAAGCTACGCTACATCTTCTCGTCGTCCAAGATACCACAATGTCTCAAGACTAAAGACTTTGACAAGTGTGTGTTGCCAGTGATGACGTACGGAACAGAGACGTGGTCGCTCACAGTGTGCCTCAATCCTCATACGAAGGCTCAGAGTCACACAAAGGGCAAAGGAAAGAGCTATGCTCGGAGTTTCTCTGCGCGATCGAATCAGAAATGAGGAGATCCGCAGCAGAACCAAAGTCACCGACATAGCTCTTCGGGTCGCCAAAATTAAGTGGCAGTGGGCAGGACACATTGCTCGTAGAACCGATGGTCGATGGGGCAGTAAGATTCTGAGAAGCCGATGGATGCAGGCAGCACAAGACCGGTCATCGTGGAAAGCCTTGGGGGAGGCCTTTTTCCATCAGTGGACATCTATAGGCTGAAGAAGAAGAAGATGAAAATATCGAAATATACTTTACACCTTCTGTTTAATAATACATTGTATTTTAATAATCTGCTGGACACATCAAACTCAAAGTACTGCTACTATCTATAAAAACCTCATGTAATCGATACTAATCCATAGACGCATAGATTGGCTCACACCGCACCTCTATAATGCATGTTTTATCTCACATAACGCGCTATCGACTGTGTAAATGCAACGACCGGTATATTTTCGATTCGATTCATTCGAATCAGAATCGAATGGACTCGATTATTATTTATTCGCTCGCGGCACTAATCAATGCGCGACACGCGCTTAATTTATGCAACCGATTCGTTACGGCTCGACTCGTTTTAGTTGCGTTTTTATTTAGACTATTTTAATTTGAGTGTGGTTTTAGTCGATTTTAATGTAGTGGTTATTTCAGTCAAAAATTATTTGACAGCTACAGTTGTTTTTAGAGTTCTAACTTCGCCCGCGTTATCTGTTTTATTTTCTGCTTTGGGAAGTTTGCTTGAATTCGTAACGTAATTAAACAAATTTTGAGAGTACTAAATTAATGTCAATCTCCCGTTTTGTCGGTCCACAATCTAAGCCTTGTATCGCCTGTGACGGAGGCACAATAGCCTGTTTCGAGCGCCACTTTTTACCAGCCCTACTGTTATTTATTGCGTCGAGTCGCATGCAAAACAGACTGAATTGACGCACAACAGGGTTGCCACACTACAAATTTCATTTCTTTTTTTTTTGCAATTGTTTTTTTAAACGTATTCGACGTAGGTATTTAACGAAGTTTTGTAATAACTAACATCATCCCTTATCTGTGTATCCCAATTAATTTGGACTTGAGGCATTGGGTTTCTATTTAAAAACGATGGATTTAATGTATAACTGGTGACATTTTTTTTATTATTATAAGCTAGCGCCTGCTGCGCCTGATGGTAAGCCGTGATGCAATCGTTGATGCTAAAGCGCGATAGTTTATTAAGCTTATTCACTTAAAAAACTTAGTGAATAGGATGGAAGACGGCAAATCAAATCAAAGCATTTATTTCAAATAAACCAGTGCAGACAGTTTATAATTATTAAAAAAAGGCCCTTTTGAATTGTCAGACGGTCCGTCAGTTAGTAAGATGAAGCTAGTCGCAGTTTAGCGAGGTGATGCAATGCTAAACGCAACACGACTAACGATGCTGCGCCAGAGGGAGATTGATTGGAGAGTTGGAGACCCTCCACGACCAAACTCCCGACCCAACAACATTTGGCGCATCGTACCCGGTACACATCGCAACACAACTGCTCAGACCCGTCCTCCGTACGGCTTCACGAGACATCATGCGGGAACACGACGAATCGCTTGGCGGAAACAGTTTGTCTTGTGGGTGGTAACTTCTGCCAGCAGCCGATGTTATGGCCCATGGTATGGTTACAAAGGGGATTACTCCCAAGATGGCGATTAATATATAAAGAAATATGAAAGAAGAAATGTTTGTAATATTCGTGTTTTTATTTAATTCCAATAACCATCAATAAAAGACTTGATGCGAGTTAAGATACATCTTGGAATATAATTATCGGGACATCCTCGTTCAATCAGATAGCCGTGCAATTTATTCTTATTTAGTTGAGATTCATATCTATACATCCATTAATATTTAACTGCGTCTCGTGAGATTAGACAAGACTAAAACTTACTGTTTTATCCCGGTCTACTGCAGGCCAATTTAGTGCTATTCTACAAAAGATGGAAGGTTTTTTTAACTAAAGCATCTGCCATTTAATCTCTTCACCACCTGTGGTTGCCTGGTAGAGAACGCCTAAGGCACTAAGTCCACCTCTGTACAATTCATGATGTGCGAAAGAATAAATAATGCCAACACAATGAATGACAAGATTTTGACAATTCAAAAGCATATTTTTCCTCTGTCGAGCAGACGAGTGTAAACATATTTTGACTTGAAATTTTGAGTTAAGTACGGCTGGTCCTTCTATGGTCGTAATCAAATATTAAGTTCACTGAACTTAGATCCCCATCGGCAGACTAGGGGGACATAAACCTCTAGAGAATCTAGAGAGAAGGCTTATCACTTTTTAACCTCCCATAACTCAATCAATTGTTTTGGTTTTAACCCTAAATGTCACAGGGTGTTTTTGCCATCCCTAAGACTCGAGAGCATCCTCCGAGCACCTCATGAATATTACTTCTTTTTACATTTACCTCACATTTATTGGCAACCGTTTGAGCTCACCGCCTGCCCAGGCGCACATGCGCTATTATTTCCTACAGTCACCAGTCATGCAACCTATCACACACAACTTTGAACCTTACTCCATCAAGACAAAGCCTTAAATTGAATATGCTAGAATAACAGGCTGGTCTACATACTTCTTTTTCTTAATTTTTAATGATACGGCTCTTTTGATGTCCCGATTGATATGCAAAACTCTTTATTGTTTTACTTTTGTAGTAAGAGTGTGCCCAAACATAGTGTGAGGAACAGAACTGTCTTATTGTATAGAATTAATGGTTGATTTTGAATGGATATGTATTTATGGAGGATCCTTTGCTTCAACTGAACAGTTGGCTGAAGTCAGACCACTGCCATTTATTTAATTGTTCTATTAGCGTCCAAATCAGAACTGCCCTAATAACTATTCTGATCATTGTTGTCAGTCCCATTTCCATCATTGTGCGAAAGGTACCAGGCTACCCTATCACGGTAGGAGTCAGAACGCACCTTATGCATAACTTTTCTGCAAACAATTATTAAGTTGGTTACTCCGTTGTTAATCCAAATCAGGCAGAACAACTTGAGACAATTCTATCCTTTGGTCTTGTCTAACTAAATTAGTCAGAAAACAAAGGAACAGTGAGACAATAACACTCTGGCCCACAATCTAACACGTGTCACCTATTGTCCCAATTCCATCATTGTGCGACAGGTACCAGGCTAGCATAGCACGCTAGGAGTTAGAACGCACCTATCTCATTTCCTAGCCCAGTTGCGGTTTCCGAACGGCCGTCAGCGCGGACTCTTCCGGCTCCACAGATTAGTATCGATGCCATTTACCGTCTCACTAGCGCTATTGTTGGTATTGCGATTCACGGGAATAATGGAAGCGGCGTTTTAGCGAAAATCCGATTTTCAATTTTCGGTTTTCGGAGAACTGTGTTTAATCTAGTGTGGAGCCTGGGGGTGTTAAAGGCAGAGAAAGAGTTATCTTTTTTTATGTAACCGATCCGGCACTTGTCCGGACATCGAACCTGACATAAAATTGTTTCTTTTTTAAACTGTCAAAAAATCGCATCACTTGAATGGTGAATGGTGGACAAACTCACTGTGATCATAACTGTCAGTGCACAAATAACAAAACATATAAATAGAAAAAAAAAATGGCAAGCCATTATAATGAAAATTTAAAAATGTTCCCGAAAAACTATTTTCGTTTGCACGTCGCGTCGGTCGGTGTCTGTCCATTATAGATCTGCATAATTTAGGTGCTATCCTGTCGCGGTAACTCGGATAGGACACTTGAATACTTTATGCCACTGAATCATTCGCTACGTAAAAATGGTGTACGCCATTTGGAAAATTGACAGGTGTCTTTCAATTAGTGCTCTTCGTACCCATTTTAGCGTACCAAAAGAGTATTAGTCGATTATTTTAGTTGATACTTTTTTAGGATTTACATAGTACCTACACGTCATTTTGGCGGGACATGTGTTAGAATCAATCAGTTTTTGTTACGTTTTTTACGCGGCAGTTGCAATGAAGCGAGAATTATTTTGTGTGACAGATTTTATTTTTCGGTTATAGGTTATAAAACTGAAGTGTTTTATTAAATTTTATGTTGTTTTTACATCTCTATAATATCACAATTTTGCAGCTTAACTGACGCAACTAAACGCGAAAGCCATCAATCTTAGCACGCAGAAAAAAGAAGAAAAGACTACAGAAAATATTTCACATTTAAACGACAATGTATCGCCGGTCGTCGTGTTCGCACATAAACAAAACATAAAATAAATAAACAAGGAGACATGTCGAGTAGAAAACAGAAGGACTGGGAGGGTTCTGATAGTGCTATCCATCACACGGTCACATCTCTTCGATAGGGTTAGGGCCACCTCCGTACCTTTATGCGTCCCTGGTGGGACATAAAGGCCCCGAACTAGGGGTCCATAGTTTTTTGACGTCTATTTGTGGTCGGTTCCTGCCCTCCAACGACTTTTGCTTGTAAACTATGCTTAAAATAGCTTTGTGTGTAGTGTTGTATTAAAATGTCAGGGATTTTGTTTTGTGGAGCATCAGATGGGTTTTAAAACGTAATTGAAATGGGGTTATGACAGATGTGACTGCAAATATTACACTTTAATATTAACTAATAAACATTCGATGTTTTTCTGTTAGAAAAAACACTGCGAGAGGGTTCTCAAACTCATTTCAACAGCTACTTTGCATAACCTAAATGTACAACAAAAAAAAAACTTATCCGCGCTCTTTTTGACGCTCGGAAGTGGAGCGTGCATAATTTAAAGCTCAATCCCTGGATGTCACGTCGTTCTGCCGAAAAATTTAATCCATCACATGTTTCACATTCACTGCTTGCCGCGAAACCGTCTCTGTTCGGTAACTAAGGAACGTGTCGGATGGGATTGACTAGATCGTGATGTTTTTGAGGTAAAAGGAGGCTTGAGGAATTTAACTCGGACAAAAGTGATCTCAATTTTAACGTTAAAGGAATAGAATGTTGAGTGATACGTAATAAACGAACAGATGGACTGAGCAACCTAATTATAAGCACAAAAATCACACAGATTTTGACTATGTTAAAAAATCAGAGGTAAAATAACTGTGAATCGATTAATCGGTTCGGTAATAACGGATTAAGAAACTAAACGCAACTGTCAAAAAGTAACAACATTAAAGACCATAGTTTACCAATAAACAATGATACTAAAGATGCGAAACTTTTTACGTCTCCATCAGTTGCTCAAATACCTCTGCATCCCCTCAAGATAACCGAAGGTTCCTCCGAGACGGCGCTATGATTTTTATTTTTACGACATTTCCGGAAATCACCGGAGCCCGTGAATATATTATTATTGTTATGGCAACACTGGAGTCTGGGAAAATTGTAAAATACGCCATACACTTTTCCCTCGCACAAGAATTATGCTTGTAGACGCATATCATTAGGGAATTTCGGTTTTCTGAAGGTTTTCAGAACCCGCGCTCGAGTGAATATTTTAGTAAGGTGTTTTCCACGTTTTTTGATGTAACCTTTTTTGTGTTTATTTTACATTGCTTTATAAAAATGTTTGGAACATAGTAGATAAACCAGATATTGTTTCCATCACGGGTAGAGCCTGGATAATGCTGGCACAGAACCATGACTATTGGGACGAGAAAATAGAATCCTATTCTCGGCAATGGGTGAAGTCAACTGTGGATGATAATGGCAACATTAAAAACATCCTCAGAAATATTTGCTGTTTATTTTACAGAACATGTCGTGGGCCTTTTACTATGTGCTAAATACATGCATTTTCTTTAGTTACATCAATATTTTTACCATAATTTGAAAGAGCTGTAGTAAATTTAAGAATGAGAACTTATTTGGACACTATTGATCTAACTTCATCATCATTAACCTTTTTATCGTCCCACTGCAGGGTACAGGTCTCCTCTCATACAAAGAAGGATTGAGCGTAATCACCACGCTTGCTCAATGCGGGTTGGCGATTTCAGACTTAAAGTCCAGGTTTCCTCAATATGTTTTCCTTCACCTTGAGTCATTGGTGTCCAAGATATACTTAGAAAGTACATAAAATATAACTTTAGAAAAGTTACATTGGTACTTGCCTGACCTGGAATCGATCCCGCGCACTCATACTTGAGTGGCTGGTATTTTAACCACTAGGCCACGACGACTTTGATCTAACTTACCTTCATAGAAATACGTTTATTTTTTATCTTGATCATGAAAATCTGGCAACCGAAAATCAAGACATTATTCAACTTTAATTCGGCAAAAGTCGTTTTTTCGTCGTATTTCGCGCCCAGAGAGTCCCTCAACGCATATTTACATATTCTCATTCGTTCACCCCATAGATTTAGGTGCCAACAAATGGATTGTTTCTTCTCCAACATAGCGAAACAAAATTTATAGTAGCAAGAGCGGGTTTTTCGAAGCCAGCCCTTTTTTTCGCGTCAGGGTTGCCAATACGATGGTATAAGAAATTATATCAGATTTTACGGCATTAGAAACTAGATTTCCTTCAACATCATTTTGGGATAATTTTGTTGCCGTTATATGTAGTTTCAATGAAGAAAAAATTGTACAGACGACAGCACATCAAGCTACTAGGTACAGTTTGTCAGATTTCTTTATTTGATTTATATTGATATTGATGAATATTTGGCATTTTAGGGTAGCTTGATCTGCTGTCGTCCGTACCTTGATATTTCTAGCCTCTGAGAGTTGAATTTTATGTAAATCCAACTTTTCAAAAAAAATAAAAATTTCCGATTTTTTTTAAACAAAACCTTCTAAAATCTTGCTAATAATGCGACTTTCTAACTCAAAAACCGTGACCCTAAAACCGTTTCCTTCGGTTCTCGATTTATCGACAACTTATGGCGAGTATAATCGCGATTTTAATGCTCGCTCGTGATTTACGGCGGCCGACAGCGGATGAGAAGCGAACGGGATTGCTTTCGCGAAATTTGATATCTCTATACTGTTTATGAGGCCCTGGTGCATACGTTTGAAAACAATATACTGAGATGATTGTAGTTTTTCTTATCTGAATGTAAGATTGGTTCCGTTTTTGGCGATTTTTATTTATTATGGGACTTTTTTTAGTTTTTTTTTTTAAATGAACGTTACCGTAGTTATAGTAGCAATAGTTTTTATTTTGACAGTACAACCATATTCATTACGTTATAGTACATTACGATATTAGTGCGTAATGATGGTTATAACATGCGAGGCGGAATTTCAGCCCGAGCCGAAGGCGAGGGTGTAATTGAGCCGAGCATGTTATAACCAATACGCACGTATATCGTACGACGTTTTTTAACACACTTGCGAGGAAACAGAAAAAAAGTATTTTATATTTTGTTCATTTTAAATAAACTCAATCTGTAAATGCACACTGTTGCTTTCCCGCCATTAGTATTATTATTTGCCATTTCAAATATGGAACAGCGCGCAGCGCGAGCCGTGCGGCGGCGATCAGTTCCATAATTACTTGAAATGGAAAATAATGCTGTTATGGAATTTGTATGGACTATAACTTAACTATTTGCTTTGATAACACACGCGTTTGTTATGGCCTGCTTTACATATTTAAAACCGGTGGAATTACATCAGCTTTACGAGCAAGGGTGTTAAAAATATACATAGTCTAACTGCTGATTTTGGCTAAATATCGAAGTTTAGATTCCAAAGCTGGAAAAGCTTCAGATGTAACTAGGATTAACGCTGAGATGAAGTTGATGATGAACCATATTGATTACGTTCTTTAGGTTGTTGAGCGGACAGATTTTTTGAACATGTGAAGTCATTACTTCACATGTTCAAAAAATCTGTCCGCAAATTAGCAATATTCTTCAAAATCAGAATGTGGTTGATAGTGTGTCGTGGTTGACTGGTAGAGAATGCCTAAGGCATTAAGTCCGCCTCTGTATATTTTATTTGTGCGAAAGTATTCAAGTATTAGTTCATCTATTATCATACTAATATTATAAATCTGAAAATGAGTTTGTTTGTTTGTTCCGCTTTCACGCCGTAACTACTGAACCGATTGCTTTGAAATTTTGCAGACGCAAAGTTAGAAGTCCGGATTAAATAATATGCTACTTTCTATCCTGGAAAAGTTGATACCCCCGAGAGAAATCTAAAAAGCGCGGTATATCCGAATTCCATGCAGGCGAAGCCGCAGGCAGAAAGCTAGTAAATAAATAAGGTGCAGCAAAGGCAAAGGGATGCGGCAAAAATAAAGATTTGGCGTAAAAAAGAAACCGTTTGTATTACAAATGGTTTTACATCAAGATAATACTGCAAACTGTCAAATTTCTTTAACAGTTTTCAACTTTACCGCCAAAGCATTGGGTCCAAACTTGATTGGCAAAATTTGACAGTTTCGGGTAGCTAGATGTCCTACAATAATACGAAGACGTCTAAATAATTCATAAGAACTCAACAAAAAAAAAGGTTTCTTATCTTTCGATTGAAAATCAATTACTTTCTTTCCCTCGTACGCACAACACACTGGCACACCACAAAAAGCCATCTCTGATATAACATGGAGTCATTGACAATCCCGTTATCCGAGGCCTCTGCTTATCATATTTCTGTTTTTGTATACAGCTTAATGGTTCCCATAAATTTTTGATATCCGCTTTTTGTAATGGAATCGAAAAAGCCGTTCGATTGTAACTTTTTTTTTTTATTTTATTTACTAAAGGTCAAACGAGTCTTTGTGACCAAAAATACTTTGGGCGAATTCCATCAATCTTTTATATCTAAAATAAGTCTTATAATGAGAATGAAAGCTGGAATTAACTATTATAATCATTATCAGCCATATAGTAGTCCACTGCTGGATATAGGTCCAGTAAATGCCTCTCCTATTTCACCCCATTCAACTCGATTTTTGGCAACCCTCATCCAGTTACTACCAGTAATCCTGCGAAGATCATCAGACAGACATCAATCATCGACACAGGATCGTCGTTGACAGCCTCCGTGGCGTAGCGGTAGCAACCGCGGTCGCTGCGCAAAGAGGCGCGGGTTCAATCCTCGCGCAGTACAAATATTTGTATGCATGAATATGAATATTTGCACTGGTCTGGTCGTGCCTCGGAAAGCACATTAAGCTGTTGGTCCCAGTTGCCATATGAACATCTAATGGCAGTCGTTACGGGTTGTTGGAGCCCTCAAAAGTCCTACGATTGGTCTAACTGCAATGCTTCGATATCGCCTTCGGGTTGTGAAGGTCAGACGGCAGTCGCTTCACGGAAAATATCGAAGTTTAGCCTGTAGGACTGATGCCCGATGAAGCCGACGGGTTCTCGAGTGGCGACCACGCACCGGAAGACGCAGCGTGGGCAGGCCCGCGACTAGGTGGACCGACGAACTGGTGAAGGTTGCGGGAAACCGCTAGATGCGGGAGGCGCAGGACTGGTCGTCGTGGAGATCCTTGGGGGAGGCTTATGTCCTGCAGTGGACGTCTTTCAATGATGATGATGTTTCTAAACCACGTCAAAAATGGTTAAAACATGTGTAGGTATCATGTACAAACTATGTACTTAAATGATTTATCAGCGATTAAAATCACGACTTTCGTCAACCAATCAACGAGTATTCAGTTCTACCCTAAAACTGCTGAAACAACATTAATTTCTACTTTCGAATAATACGTAGGTATTATTCGAAATATCGATTAATCGGATGCTATGCTCGAATAAACACAGTGTCGAACAAACAAACACGAACACAAACCTAACATCCTGGGCATGCATTAGGCATGCATTAGTGCAATTCGACAATAGCCAAACACCCGTTATTGTAATAATAAACTTAGGTGCGCAGGAGTTGGTGGACCTACCGCGCATTTTAGGCTGGGTCACACTGAGTACGTTTCTTTAGAATGGATACCTTTATTAAATGTCTTCAAGCCTAGAGTGAATAGGCTCTTAATAAACTAGCGCGCTTTACCATCAACGATTGCATCACTGCTTACCATCAGGCGGGATTGCGGTCAAGCACTAGTTTATAATAACCACCAGTTGTTAATACACTGTAACCTATGTGTAATCATGTTACACACAGCTAAATAAATGTATTTCCTTTCTTTATTTCTTTTTAAACTCCATAAACGTGATGTCTTTTAATATCTAAATACGATAAAATATATTTTTTTTTTTTGGAGTTTAGGCCCGTTAGAAGTGTTTTACTTAAAGTGTGAGTTGAGATAATCAGTTTTTTTTTTTTTATTTCTATTCAGATATATTAGTTTTAATAGCTAATTAAACTTGATCCTGTGTTCTAAATGTATGGTGACAATGTTAATAATATTGTTGGATAACTAAATAAAATAAAATAATACTAATTCGTAACTAAAGAGATGGAAATCAGTACCATTAGATGAATAACTACTTAATAAAATATTTAGCAATATTTTATACTAATCGAAATAGAAATTATTCTATGTATTAATTTTGATTATAAACTATCTGTGTGCCACATTTCATCCAAATCTGTCCAGTCATTTTTGTGATAAAAAGTAACAAACATACATCCATTCATCCTCATAAACATTCTCGTTTATAACATTACAGTAATATGAAAAAAAAATCTTTCGGTATCACTGAGCGACTTGTTTTAGAGCGGTAGCACAGATGAAGAAGATCTTCATCAAAGTGATGTGAGATGTCAAAACTGGCGAAGCCAATACAAAGATGAGATGTATTTTTTTTCCCTTGAGATGTATTTTAAGCGATGCACTCATTGTGTTACCATCCTTAACTGCGCCCGCGCTGTAGACAGTTCGTTTACTTTAACTGATGCACTCTTACAACACTTGGAAAAATTGAAACGTAAATATTATTTTAATATACCAATCAGATAGCGATGCGAATATTAATAAAATTGTGATAAAAAATTTGAATTAAAAAATAAAAAAAATCTTAAAATGTCTAACCACAATAACTTAAACATTATTTTGCTCAACTTATTAAGTGTCAGTGTTATGTCGTATTTAGCCAAAACAAAAGAAAAACACGGTTTCGTGGTATTAAGGTATATATCTTACTTGGCATCGGATCGACCAGGGACTCAGACCGACAATGTCTTAATAATTTACCTACACACCTCAGTTACCAAAGCGAGAGATAAAACGTAGGAGGTCTCACGGGGCGCGAAGCTCTCTAGTTGCACGCCAAATACCAATAACATTAGGACGGCACGTGTTGCGTGTTTCTGTCGCCCTGGTAGCTTTTTGTATGAACACTGGTAAACCAGGATGAATAAGTAATGTAATTTGCTCTCTGTTAGAAAAATACATATTGCTATATAGGATAAAACTCAGTGAAAGATCAGAAAATAAACTATTATATTCGCCTGTTTTTTTGTGGATTGGAAATCATCAAATCGAAAGATCATTCCCGTGTTTCTTCACATACATGCCTGTCCAACAGCCACACCCGCGGCCCTGACTAATTCACCTTACCTCACCTTGGTCTATTCACCTTGAAAATATGTCCAATTCAAAAAAAAAATATAAAAATCCTTAGCAAAACTAATCCTACGTCTGAAGAAAGAAGAACCAAAGGAACGGCTAATTAAATTAAGGACAATAAATACATCAAAACTAATCCATGAACAAAGCTTCTCTCAAGCGAATAGAAAAACAAATCTTTCCCCGAAAATAATCCTAAAAATGCTCTCAAAATCTAATTGTACACAATCGGGAACGGAGGCCGATTTAATTAAAGTCAATTTAGGATTTGTTCGTCCGTAATTGGATGTTCACAAATTCTATTCGTATCCGATTCGTTTCGTTGAAGTGTGTTTTTCTTTGTTGCAGCACCCGTACCCTTCGGAAGACCAAAAGAAACAATTAGCACAAGATACAGGGTTAACGATACTACAAGTTAATAATTGGTAAGTTTTAGTTTTTAATAGTATTCGAAAACTTATGACAATACCGAAAAGAAAGCAATTATTTGTCAAGAAATTCGCAACTGAGAAGAAGAAAACTCATTTCGTCGTAAATATGGGTTCTTCAGTATTGAAGATGACTCTTATAATAACACAGATTTTAAAGTCGATGTTGAATAGCACCGTACCAAAAAGAGTAAGCCTAGAGTAAGTAAGACGTTCAGATGAAGAAAATCTAAGGAAACAAGTTGCCGCCAAGCGATTCGTCGTGTTCCGGCATGATGTCTGGTGAAGCCGTACGGTGGACGGGTCTGAGCAGTTGTGTTGCGATGTGTACCGGGTACGATGTGCCTAATGTTGTTGTGTCGGGAGTTTGGTCGTGGAGGGTCTCCAGATCATCCTCCTGCGCAGCATCGTTGGTTGTGTTGGTTAAACATTGCATCACCTCGCTCAACTGCCGTCTTCCTTCCTATTCACTCAGTTTTTTTGAGTGAATAGGCTTAATAAGCTAGTGCGCTTTACCATCAACGATTGCATCATTGCTTACCATCAGGCGGGATTGCAGTCAAGCACTAGTTTATAACTATTAAAAAAAAAAAGTTGTGAAGAGCTCTAAGATATTTCTCATTGGCCGTTTTAGTCTTGCCGATTCAGGGTTTAAAATAGTGGAATTTATTTATTCTGTAAGTCTCACCATCATTTTCCTTCCATTATCCCAATTTATATGTATATACTTCCTTATCAGTAGACATATCGGTAATCCCAAAACCCCCCTTTCTAACTACAAATTTTTTTTGTTTATACGAAACCTGAATATAGTTTGTTCAGAATAAGCAACTGAATCAATTCCAATCATTTTTGCACCATGATATATTTTTTCCAAAATACATTTAGAAATTGCTGCAGAGTGGTTACCGAGTGGTTACGATAGATATAGTACTTGCGCGCGCGCTACAGCTGACACCAGAGGACAACACACCGCGCTCGCCCGCCCGAGCGGAGTTTGACCATATTTTTGTTGGGATAACCAAGTAGAATAGCAAGCCCATAACTTTGTGGTTTTTCATGATATCTTTTTGAAATTTTGTACATAGATTCTTTACTTAAAGATACTGGAGACGTGTTTCAGACTTCGCAGAAAAAAAAATGTTGTATTTCTTTATTCGCTCAGTCCATCTGTAGATCAGATAACATTGCGTTCCTATACACTCAGAAATTCGAGTCAATCCTTGCGACAAATGGAATAGTCACTGAGGTTTACTGAGCCCTGCAGAAACTGAGTCTGAAGGCATGAGGAACAGACAGTTAAGTTCACTCATCCTCCATAGAAAAGGGAGGATCCTCCGACCAGACGGGTGTTATGTCTGGCGGGCACTTGTCCAACGTTGTATGTATGCTAGTTGCACGGTAAACTCTGATTGCGAGATGTAGAATTCGTGTGACGTCAGTATAACGCGTTGTTCCATGTGGTGTTTGTAGGTACCGGTACATCACTCCTCTACGAAGACCGGAGGTCGATAGTAGGCTGAGTCTTGTATATTGCGATGCTTGCCAGGCCAACTGAGGTTCCTGTAAATTTAATTTTATTTAATTTAATATTCTTGTACCATGTGGCGTTTGTCGGTACCGCTACACTGAGTTTTAGTAAGATCGGTTAGCTATTACCTTCAATCTATTGCAGTTCACTGCTGACCATAGCCATCTCCATGGATGCCGCATCACAACACCCCATCATTCGCCTTTTGCATTCTGTTTAACGTCATCTGTCCATTAGCTGAGGCGCATTCCACGCTTGCTTCGCTCCAGAACTTCGCTCCGTTAAATAAATCTTGCAAACCACTAATGATTTCTTCGCACATCCTCGTTCAGTTCTAAGTCTCATAAAATGAACAATCGACACTATTTCGGTCTGAGATTGGAAACATGGGCAACAGGGCTATTTGTCCAACGTTTTATTATTTCTCCAAGGAAACTTGTAGCATTGGCAGCCGCACTCCCACATAAACTACTCATGACGCAGTTGTTTTGTTTTGTCTGACCGTACGTTCAGATGAATTTGGTGACGTGGGAGGAATAATATTCATGACGGATTTTTTTCGGAATTATTCCAAACTAGCTGTTGCCAGCGACTCCGTCTGCGTGTTGAAAATAAGCGACTGTTAAAATAATGGGAGCAATATGTACGTCCGCGTTTGACCCCGTTTTAGCAACATTTTTTGTTACTGCTCTGCTCCTATTGATCATAGCGGAATGTTATATAGGCCATCTCCATTCTCAGACTCTAGACTATCTGTGTACCAAATTTCATTACAATCGGTTCAGTAGTTTTGGCGTGAAAGCCGGACAGACAGACAGACAGGGATACTTACGCATTTATAATATTAGTATGGATTAAGTATATTTAGTTCCCTTCTACATTTAACCCTTCTGCCTTCAAAGCACTAATGAACATGCTTTTTTTATCTTATTAGGCTGG
The DNA here is from genome assembly GCA_017933935.1 of Sesamia nonagrioides. Classification (NCBI taxonomy): domain Eukaryota; kingdom Metazoa; phylum Arthropoda; class Insecta; order Lepidoptera; family Noctuidae; genus Sesamia; species Sesamia nonagrioides. The sequence continues at coordinate 127,927 of JADWQK010000369.1, read as the reverse complement.
ATAAAGGGCAATAGCAGATCCTTTCGCAATAAAAAAAAATGTTTAGCACATCTTTGGGAAAACGCATAGCCATTAGACGTCGGCTATTAGATTCATGTAGCGTAATGCTAGAATTTGAAGAAAGATGACAGCTATATAGCATTCTCGATAGATCTGTTAAATAGTTCAGATGTCTTAACAGTTATCGCTGAAAACCAGCACTGGGCTCTGTTTTGCAGAGGGTCACAGCATAATGCTGCGCCACAGCCGTTTTATGTGGATGTAACGCATGTTCCCCTCAACAATTTCTTATTTTTTTGCGTCTTTGCAATTTTTTGCGTCATGCTTAATGCAAATAAACGTTTTTTTTTTCTATCTTTCTTCTTAACTAGCTTGTCGTTAAAAATATTTGCGTAGATTCTTGCAACTTTATTTTTAAAAAAAATATCTCCAACTGTCGTAAAAATCTAAATCTTGCCAATCTTTATGACCAATCCTATATTCAACAACTATAATGTCTGCTATCTTCGCGATCAAAGATGCAAACAAAACCACGTGAATTGACTAGTATAACTATTTATGCTTCCCAGCGCACATTATTATTTCCATTTTATGCTAGGACCAGATCTTAGCTCGTAAAATGCTGTATTTTAGATCGTGTGCGCTTAAAATAATCAGGAAACCTCGCCAATGTATGTTGAACCTCGCAGAAATCGAATTTGAAGGAATATCGATCATTTTTTGGAAGAAAATGTGAGGGTGGTGAGGTCTTTTTAACTGGACGCTAAATGCATCGAGTTTAAGAATTCAATTAGAGCTAATATTTTATGATATACCTTTGATTGAAAACAAAAACATAGTTATTTGGCATTAAATAATTATATTAATGTTATAGATGCGAAAGTTTGTCATGATGAGGACTGCCGCGGTAAAGCTATTGCATAGCATATTTTATCACTGGAAAATAACGTAACACCTCAATTAAAAACAAAGGAAAAATCTGCATAAATAATTCGGCAGTCCCCGAGTGCTACACGTCTTTTTTGGATATTTGCTACGTTCTTACGCATGTATGAGGACCTGGTAGGTCAACATCCATACTAATATTATAAATGCGAAAGTAACTCTGTCTGTCTGTCTGTCGGTGTCTGTCTGTCTGTCTGTCTGATACGCTTTCCCGCTTAAACCTTTCAACCGATTTTGATGAAATTTGGCACAGACAATCTTTAGACCCTGAGAAAGAACATAGGCTACCTTTTATCCCGGAAAAATTTGATATTCCCGAGGGAAATCTAAAAAGCGCGATATAACCGAACTCCACGCGGGCGAAGCCGCGGGCGGAAAGCTAGTAATATTTTAAATGCAAAAGTAACTCTGTGTCTGTCTGTCTGTTACGCTTTCCCGCTTAAACCTCTCAACCGATTTTGATGAAATTTGGCACAGACAATCTTTAGACCCTGAGAAAGAACATAGGCTACCTTTTATCCCGGAAAAATAGCCGCGGGCGGAAAGCTAGTAATTATATAATAATTGTTCTAGTGTTAGATTATTTTCGTTACGGAATTTCCGGATTCGGTCTCCACGCTCAAGGCTCGCGATAGAAGCTATGCAATAGCTTAATAATAAAAGAATAAGATGCACATTAGATGAAAATTTGTTTAGTTTGTATTGTGAATAAGAAATAAAATGAATGAAACTCTAAGTAATAGATAGCTTATGAAGAGACCTTGAAAAGATGGGATATACAAGAAGTTTTTTATATCGCCCATCGTCATTACTACGAGCACAGCTCACCGCTAAATTCCAACAATAACTATTTAATATTGATTAGTATTCAAATGCTATAGTGTAAATCTATTGTAATGAGTCGTACGCAGTGTGAAGGCGCGTTGTGATGTGCAGCGCATTCTTGTGTCGGACAGCGTTGGCAAAGAAATGCGTGGAGGTGGCAAGGAGTTGTTAATTTATGCATTGATCGCACAAGACAGAGGTTTGGTGGGATTTTGCCCAGCAGTGGGACCTAATTTAGATAAGGCAAACAAAACAAAAATTGAGATTTACGTGATTTTATTATGAACTAGTGGCCGCCATTGACTTCGTTCGCGTGGAGTTAGTTATGCTTTACACCTATTAGTCGCAGCGTGATTTTGTATAGCCTAAAGCCTTCCTGGATTAATGGGCGAAATGATTTTTCAAATTGGATCCGTAGTTCCTGAGATTAGCGCGTTCAAACAAACAGTCAAACAAACTCTTCAGCTTTATATATTAGTATAGATTTCGGTTTTCATAATATTTTTAGCAATTTTGGCGTACGTAATATGTTTCCAAATTATTTTTTTATTCGGTTATCGTTTGTAACAATTTTCTTTTCGTCTTACGGGACAAATGTAATCAAGAATCATCTTTTTTTTTACATGAAATACCGACTCTTTTTCTCACATTACTTAAGATTTCTTTTCTAAAGTGATGAGTAATTAAAATTACTAATATCGAAAGACAGACGTTATATTTTTTGGCATACACCTCCACACCTCCGTAATAATTATTGTACCTCATCCAAAAACCTGTAATTAACTCCTAACCTTCCAACACATGAAGACGGACGCTGACTGACGAGTTCATAGGTCGACGTTGAAGCGCCTTTGTCTATTATTGTGCTTTGCCTATCCCGTTATGCGTCCCTGGTACCGCTACACAATTAAACCATGTAATTACAGGGTTTATTACACTGTCAAATAATGAGTGTTACCTGCTATTGAGTTATGACATCCTGGTACGTGATGTGATTTTTTGGGTTGATCGTAAAAGTAGTTAGTTATTGCTCTACCACGCCTGGGTAATAAATAAACCCGGGTTCATATCGTTCCTCGTGGATAACCAAAATGGTTGCGTTTCTGTATAACCTACCTACATCTGGTCTTCATGGGCCTGCAATTTGTTTCACTCACGGCTGAATATGACTCTTCTCTCTTGTGCCATGCTTCCCTTCTTCTTTTTTTTTTTAATTATTATAAACTAGTGCTTGACTGAAATCCCGCCTGATGGTAAGCAGTGATGCAATCATTGGTGGTAAAGCGCACTAGCTTATTCAGCCTATTCAGTTAAAAAAACTTAGGAATAGGAAGGATGACGACAGTTGAGCGAGGTGATGCAATGTTAAACCCAACAACACGACCAACGATGCTGCCCCAGAGGGAGATCGATCCGGAGACCCTCCACGACCAAACCTCCGACACAACAACATTTGGCGCATCGTACCCGGCACACATCGCAACACAAATGTTCAGACCCGTCCTCCGTACGGCTTCACCAGACATAATGCCGAAACATGACGAATCGCTTGGCGGCAAGACTTTGTCTGGTGGGTGGTAACTTCGCCGGCAGCCGATGTTATGGCCTACCACCGAGAACTCCACACTTCTTCTGCCAGTCCCTCTTCAATCCTGAAGGTTGGCCGTCAGTTTCTTGTACTCGGTCTTGTTAACCTCTAGTCGAAGCAGTTTTTCGACGGAAGCAATGCCGGTCCACTCCCTGATGATTCGCAGCCACGATTTTCTATTTCGTCCAGCGCGCTCCTTGCCTTCTACCTTGCCCTTTCATTTTCCTTTGCTTCTATCATAATCCCAGATATTCTATTTTGCGTTTTTTAACTGTGGGCAACAACTTTCGAGGCATTTGAAATGCCTCGAAAGTTCTCTCGAAAGCGCTGAAGGACCGTGTCATTTCTGACCTTTTGGGTCCAGCTTATGCTTCCCTAATCTGTGCGAATCTCATCATGGGATCATCTTATTAACCGATGATAATAAAAATGTATTCAAATTACATAAATACCAAACCATGGCTTATATTACAGGTACAAATAAATATACTTGTAAAACATTTATAAAGTTGAGCCCCCAATTACACTAATGGTTAGTAAAAAAAGTCTAACACTACCACAGAGTAAACGAGAGAGTCATTTTTGGCAGTAAACCCATTAGGAAGGGTTCTCGTAAGCGAGCTGTGTGAACAGGTGTGTAGCCGGCTTTATTGCTCGTGTAGGGGGGACATGCAGTAAGCGATGTTAAAGATTTATTTATGTTAGTGATTTGGCTAAAAGGGTTATGAATTTGGCTAGAAGGGCGAGTCATTTATGTTTCAGATAGAAACTTAAGTGTTATGTTGCGAAAATACCTTCTTTCTACCATCATTGGTCTCTCAATGTCCCTCTTTTTACGGTCGTTGAAAATATCACCCACTCAGAAAGTAAGTATACCTTTTGCTATAAATAAATTCTTCGTTATTAGCGTTCCATAATATTTTCACGTTTCACACAGGTTCGTTCCCAATGACATGCAAAAAGTAGCTTCAAAACGATGACACATCACAATTTCCTCTCTGTCCCACATTTCCATCACTCGTGGTCGCTGCACAGACCTCTCGAGAGCGATACTGTGTAAATATTATTGGCTTGTTCATTTCTACGATTTATGTCACCCTAGTACCAAATGAACTATTTACTTGATTGGTCTATTCTATGGTACAAGTTGCAACTGAAGATATTAAATAAGATCACCCGTTTTCGGATAAATTATTTTAAAAAATTAATCAAAACCCATTTGTGTCAAAACAACAACAATAAACCTAAACGTTTTAAAAGCGCAAATCCGATAATGAAATGGAAAACAGAAAAGGAATCCCATCCCGTCTCCCGAGAGATACGTAAAGGAAATTTAAAATTCAAATAGTCGCACGCCTTATCAATTACAAGTACCAGGATCGCAACAATAACGGACGGTGACAATTCCTCGTTCAGCCATTCTTAGGCGAATTTGCATCTTCATACAATCGCAATTAGGGGCGCGCACATTAATTCGGGAACTCCCAGCGGCTCGGCGGTGCCCGCCGTTTCAATTTGATGGAGCTCGAATACAACCTTGTAATGCTAAGCTAATGTAATTATAGGACATTTGCATCAATGTTATGTTCGCCTGGTGTGCGAGCCGTTACTTTCAATATACTATAGGAATAAATTTCGTCTATGTTTATCGTAATTCGCTCATTAAGTGATAAAAGCTGGTTTTCTTATCCCTAAAGCTTCGTAACGTGGATGTTTCTTGGATAATTTCCTTGGATAGTGAGAAGTTAGCACCATATTAATTACTGCTATAATTTAGACTCCGTATATTGTTTTTATATATGTCTTATTTTACATTTAATGATCGCTTATATAACCCTAACAACTTACAAAGTAGTATATTTAATCAATTCAGTTTAAAAGACCGGCCAAGTGCGAGGCGGACCTGCGCACGACGGGTGTACCAGCAGAAAAAGCGCGTTTGTTGTATGGGAAAAAAAATATTAAAGGGGGGCCCTTTAATATTTTTTTTTATAGTTTTTTTGTTATAGCGGCAACAGATATACATACATAATCTCTGAAAATTTCAACTATCTATCTATTACGGTTCATGAGATACAGCCTGGTGACAGACGGACGGTCAGACAGACGGACAGACGAGGTCTCATAACTCCGTGTGCCTTTTAGTTACGGAACCCTAAAAATTAGCACGTGCAAAAGCACTCAAGTTTTTGAACTCACTACACATTATTTTCTACTCGTATCTTTTCCTCTTTGTAAGTACGACTTTGCCTCGGAGTTTTGCTTATCCTCCGAGGCACAACTACGTGATGATACCGCATACATTTATAAAGGAATTCCTCTAGTTTGGTTCGTCTTCCAGCTCAGTTCATGTATTATTCCTCAACCACGCCACCGTTAGACTAGCATACTGAATTTGTTATCACATCTTAATATTTGCTCCGTGTTGTGTAACCTCCTGCTCGAGCTGCGTCCCTGGTGGATGCAGGATTACAGATGTATTTTTATTTTTCCATGCTGTCACCTAAATTGGTATAAATTTACAATGTTTTGTTTCGCTGCGGCTGTTCGGATAATATTTATTTTATTTAGTGCATATGGTAAAGTGTTTTTGGATTAAGAAAGTCAATCAATTTCTACGAAAATTCTTCATCTCAATCGGCGAAGTATTTGCACTTTCACACATTTCTTTTTGGCAGTTCTACAATATTCATTTTGTTATTATCGTTGATAATCAGACATTTTGAAAATATGGAGCCATAGCTCCAGCGCTAGTATAATGTTTTTGAACATATATTTACTAAGATAATCCATAGATTAGCTTAGTAAATATATGTTCAAAAACATTATGCTCTTACGACATGTGATGAAGAACTCGCTAAAAAGGAAGCTGTCCGATCTTTCCGTCTATCTTCTGTTAAACTTGCCACCCTCTGCTGACCCACACAAACCCTAAACATGGCTACAAGCATCCTATAGTCATGACCGTCAATACATCCATGGTACGCGACGTGCCAACAAAAGGCTAGTCGCCACTTGAAATTGGATACTGTGTCGGGACAATGGACGAGCTCCCTTACTATTAGGGCTGCCAAAGATGCAATACGATGCGGATTTAACCTTTATTTTAAGCAGTTCCTGAGCTGTGGAGATTATTTTAAGATTATTATTAGGGCCTAGTTAACTTGAAGTTAAAATAATAAAAATTACCTACCGACACGACATGGTTTTTACTTCTGGATAAAAAAACATCGAGATTTCTTTATTATAAGTAAATTTAATCAACACTCAAAGATAAAAAAAAAACTGCACCAAAATCCGTGGCATAGTTGAGAGGACACTATACGCGAAGTGAATTTAATTTATGAAAACTTGTACCTTTTGACAATACTGTCAAATCTTTTCAAAAACACGTAAGAAATGATGTACTTACTGTCTAAAAAACGTACGTAACGTATAATCATTGTCAAGAATAAAGGGAATTAAATGTATTTTTGACAGATTTAGAATGAGTTGAGAATGCGGCCGTTCTTGAAAAAAGGAGAAATGTCTTCTGGTAACAGAGCCGGAAAAACAATGGTTGACTTCAACAATAATACACAAACACCGTGCCATCCCTAGCCTATATATAGTCCAGGAGACAGTGCACCTACGTTGCAACACTATAGATTAGCCGGCTCGAGCCGGATTACATTTGATTAGTAGTCAATAGATGGAGCTTATGTCGATTAGCTCGATAATTATTACTAAGCACGACATGTAGGTACCTCCGGCGTCTGGCGTGAGTCTAATTAAGGTCTAGCTCTCTCACTACTTTATATGCGAAAGTGAATTTATATGTATGTGTTATTGGAATTGGAAGCAGTCTGGCTGTCATACTAATGAGGCCAGCTATGGTAATGCTGGTTTGACCCATAGAGTGGGTACCTACCATAATAGACAGAATAACCCTTCTTATGTGTAGTTAGTAAACTGCATTATGGTTATGCATTCCTGGTACTTCTATTGTCTTATTAATCATTTTTACATTCAAAATTAGAATATACCGAAATGAAAACTAAAATTCGACATGTCCTATAAACTTCGAAGATATGTGTCATACAGCCACACTAGCACGCGTGGTGAATTACTGCCCACTCTAATACTTATATCCTGAATCACAGTACAACAACTAGGGACGATCACAACTTCACATACCTACTTAAGAAAACACCCAAATACACTGAACAAATAAAGCAACATAGTAAGTAGAACATGTTTGAACATAACACTCCAGGCAACATGTTGAACAGCCATCACGCATTGAGGGATCTCGCATGTCTCGTAGAAAATAACAATTTGCCACCGTATGGGGTGCTTCTGACAGCGTAGTGCCAAGCGGAGTGAGGAGCAATTCTGAAGAGCATGGAAAAACTACTAAAATTTTGCACATGTAGATAAGTTCGTGACTTGAAAATCTCGATCTAAAATAAAAGCCTCTTATTTTCTTTCAAGCAACCTTATTATACTTTAATGAGTTGACAATAAAGTTGATGACTTATTTAAAAAAAAATGACACATAGTTGTAGCTTGATGTGCTGGCCGTCTGTACATTTGAACGTCAAACTGACATAGGTAATTTGCTGTCCCTGTCATGTGAAGTTGTCATCTTCATGAGACTGAGAGCGACAGAAAAAGTTTTTACAAACGTCTTTAAATTTTGAGGGCCTAAAAGCCGCTCATGAAGAAATATGGCCATGCAATGCAAGGGCCATCCATACTTAGTGTCATAAACTAATAATCAGCCCATATTTTTCCCACTGTTGGGACACAGGCCTCCTCTCGATACGAGGGAGAAAAAACTTCCCATAGTGTCATACTGACATACTGACACTATGGGAAGTTTCATGTAAAAACTTGGATTGACCAAACCTGGTTGTCGGGTGGTTTTATTTTTCTACCCGCTAACACAGCGACCCAACCTTCACAGCAATGTGCTTCATAGCTCATATCGTAACAATGAAGTGTGTTAACTACTCATTGCGAGGGTCGTGGGTTGTGCGCCGTGCAGGTTATATGACAATTTTATAGCTGAACGGCTTTGTCTTGCTTGCAAGTCATGTTAGAGGCAGCTACCGGAATGTTGCTTCTGTAACTATTTAGTTCTTGTGCAAAATAAATGTTATTTGTTTAACTTTGAATAGTTGTGGAATGTTGAGGATGGATTCTATGTATAAGTATCTTCATAGACCTCAGTGTATTTGTTGATAACATAATCAGCCTAAAACTTAACCTATCCCTCTGCTGATGTACAGGTTTCCTCTTTTGAGAGGGAGTGGGCTGTAATCTACCAAACGAGCCCAATGTGGGTTGATAGTACCCAGCTATAAGAAATAACAAACGAGTTAAAATAATAGTTCGTATTTACTTCGTTGGTCTAACTTTCACCACTGCTGAATATGAGATCCAGCATTCTTTTCCCTGGTTGGACAATCTGTTAGGATTTTTCAACAAGAACTTCTCATTAGATGGTAATATGCTCGCTACCATATAATTTACATAGATTGGACTTATATGATATTTAACTGGGTAAATGTGAATGTTCTTTATTATAAAATAAAATAAATTATAAAAGTATTCCGCTGCCCTTAACCCTAATTGTTACAGGCGTGATGTTATGTCATGTAGTTTTCAGAAAAAATTGAACAGAAATGAGTGTACAGGTAAGTCCTTGTACCAGGAGAGCAGTAGATACAAGGGGCAATATAAAAAGGAAAAACAAAGAATTTTTTCGTTTATTTTCAACAGCAATTATGATGCTTAGTGGCAAAACCTTCATAACTTCATAAGTATGTCTGTATTTACGGTGAATACAACAGGTCCCGAAAACACTAAGTGGACAGGACCTCGACCTCTAGTGATGTGCTGACCGCTCCGGGATAGAATAGAATTAATACTTCTTTATCATTTAGTACACCATATGAATTCTGGCGTTACTTTTAGGATATTTGCTTGCCAACAACATAGAGGACAACTTTTACTCAGTACTAGGACAGCATAGGCTAACTAAAGAAATAATAATAAAATCATAAAAACTAGATATTTTTAGCGTTAGTAGAAGAAGAAAAGGAAAATACTGTTTAGACCTTTACGCCTTAACCTCAAGAAGACTAAGTATTTTTTGAATGGTTACTAAAAGAGCAAAAAAAAACATATTATGTAGGTTTTCGAAGACTGCGTATATTGGTTGTCTTCAAAATAAGGATCTACAAACGTCATCTATTATCTCAATTACGGCCATTACCTCCTCCGAATCGTCATTTACACTTCAATCAACTATCCCAAAACTATTCCTTTCATCCCATGCGTATCCGGGTGATCCCGGGCGGGTCGCAACACTAGCATTCCCCGTCAGTGCGGCACGCAATAACCCCGGTGTTATCCCGGCAATTACGCGTTACTCTCACCTGTGACGCGAAATGAAAATACCAGTGCCATGTTACCTCTACCAAGCTTCTGGGAGCCTGGTACATCGAACGTCTTTGGTGGAAAGCAAATCTCCTATCCAAATAATGCGAAAGTAATCAAGCTTTTTATTTGTTTGCTATACTTTCACTCTAAAACGGCTAAATCGGATTTGTATAAAATTAGGCACACTGATATTAGTTTTGGACTTTAAATTAGTGCTTGAGCGGGGGATACCGCCTGATGGTGACCAGTGATGAAATCGTTGGTCAAAGCAGAAACTGGCTCTGGCACAGAAAATGACTTCCGTGTGTATCATCTAGAGCAGAAATCTTTTAAGTATATAGTTCTGAGTAAGCTCAGGAAAGCTTTAGAGGTAATTATTTTGGCTTTTTATTTGAAAACGGTTTTCGATTTCGGTAATCAAATATCTAAGGCACCGAAAATGACTTCTTATGTACACCATCTAAAGCAAGAATCTTTAATTTTCTAGCTCTGAGTGAGCTCAAGAAAGCTGATAATTATTTTAGCTTTTTATTTGAAAACGGTTTTCGATTTCGGTAATTAATTTACTAAGATAAAATATGAAGATGATGATCATGTGATTTTAGACATACGAGGAAGGGTTTTTTTCTAGAGTGGACCCCTGCCAATTTAGCCTTGCCTATGGCAACAGCAAGTACATACCATAAAACGTAGCCCATTTAAAGTGCCAAGTTACTTACAATTGAGACACCCGTCAAACTAATGTTCATTTGCAGTAATTCTGCCTGTCGTAGTACCTACAAAGTAATAAATAAATTAAGCCCGCAACCTAATTATGTTCTACGCACAATAAAATTTAATTTGGCATTTTCCGTCTCAAATATCAATTAACAACAGATCCCGTTTTCCGATAACCCACAAAAACACGAACAAATAAAGTTTAAATAACATTACATGCAATAAAAAGCAGAGACAACCCATTCCTCCCGTAATCCTCTAAAGACAGCCCGTAAAGCAATTTAACAAAGATTCCTTATCAACCAGCCTTACAAATTCACCGTCGTTTCATCCCCTTTATGAGGTCTTTCCCGACTCAAAACTGTAAAACAAATCCGCGGTGCTAGGAGGCGACCTTGATAACGCTCCCCAGGGCTTTTACTCGTCTTATAGCCCTTCGAAGTGGTACAAACTCTCAAATTGTCCATCAGGAATCACTGACGGACCGCGCCAACGGTTTACGACCCCTGAAAGGCCGCATAAAACAGCTTGTGAACGACACTTAGGTTTAATACCCCTGGATTTTTCTTTAGCGCCACAGTTTTGTTTTTTTTTTTTTTAGAGAAGAAAATGAGGAGGATTTTCCTGAAATGATTTTTTAAATGAGGAACTTTATCGTTTGGCACTTCTATTGCTTGTGATCTTATGATATCCTAGTAGCTGGAGAGGCGGTTTTATATTTACTTTCGGTGATCTGCTAAAAATACAATTGTTTCTGCCGGTTTATATTATATATATATATATATATATATATATATATATGGCTTCCGTAACCACAAGGTAACCGTACAGGGTAATTAATATCCCTTGGTTAAGAGCAATCTTCACCAGCGCGTGTTGCCCACCGACATGTCGGCGGTTTGCCGGCGGCTAGCATACGCAAGCGCTCAGTTGCCCGGCGACATTCCAGCGTATTTTAACTGCCAAATAAGTTTTTGATGTCGAGCCGCCGACATGCCGCCGGCAAAGTTTTGCGACTTGCAATGACTGAAGCCGCTAACCTAGCCCGGGCGGGTGTGTAAGTAGAGCGCTTTAAACTGGTTATCAGACTTATGATCTTCTGGCTACCCGTTACGCCTGCCAAAAATTCTTGACTGACAGCCGTAATCGACGGCTTAACGTGCTTACAACGGCACAGATATTTGCAAGTAACTTAAAACGTGGCTATCATCGAGTTACTTACCAAAAAAACAAAATAAAACGCCATTAATTTCCAATAAAGGACCACTCTTTTCCCGCACTGCCCTGCAAAATCTCTCATTCCAATTCAAAATCGTTTGAACACCGATATAATGACATTGCGAACCCATCTCTTACGATCTGAAGTCTGCATCCCCCACAGATCGACATACCGTGAAGACGCACTATGTTGTTCGTGGGCCGTTTAGTGCTCTTATGGGTACCAACAGATCGAGATGCTTCCCTTTGGTACGAATATACGGGGGTGAATTGTGAACTGAGCCGCCGCGTTTCTAAACTGCGTAAAAGTCTATCAAAAAATCGAGGGTGTACGTAAAAAGGCACAAAAAAATAATAATAGGAGATTGTAGGAATATGAGTCCAAAAAATATTTGTAGGTTGTCGGTTCTAACTCAGACAGGCTCTCAAACCAATAAACGCAAAACATCGCGAGGAAACTTGCATTTCCTTTTGCAGAGAAGAAGCCCATGACCAAAGATCATAGGCTGTATTTATGCTTATGGGTATGTGTTACACAAGTTTTGAAAACTGACTGACCGGAGCCAAGTATCCTCGAATCAGCGTCGCCAATTGCAACAACAAGCATTGCGTTTTTGCGTAGCTAAGCAGACATATTTTTAAAACATATGGGGCAATGGTTTAGCAATATGCTTTAAAATTAATCAATTTGAAAGTAATATAGTATGTTAATAGGGGTGGCACATATAGACAGCACAGTTTCTTTCACTGTTCTGTGTCGCTTCTTTGCAAGAATTTTAATAAAGATTTCCCACCTAACCTTTGTTTGCGAAACTTCTATTTATTATAATTATAACCGGTTTAGAAATGAGAATTATCCACTATGAAATATTTCTAATCTATAAGTCGGATTATGCAAATGTAAGTGTAATTTAATCGCTAACTAAAGCCAAGTCACGGTGTCACGTAAACCTTGTGCCCGTAACATGATTCAACGATTAACGCATTAATATGTATTTGTCAAGAATAAAACTTTAATAAATCTGTGGCGTGTCTTGTTACAATCAATACAAATGTGTCTAAGCTTGTGTGATGACAGATAAAAAATAACGTCTTAACTAACAAATTTAATCAAGATTTGTACCCATAGAGTAAATATGAGGTAAAACGGATCACAGACTTCAAAACTAAAAAAAAAGCTTCGGATGCGACTGGGATTAACGCTGAGAAGATGATGATGATGAGTAAATATGGGGCCCTATTAGACAGACATATAGACTCCACTGTCTGCATATCTGTAACCAGGCTGACTCTCTGAATCAAGACTGACATACGACAAAATATTCGCAGTTATAAAGGATTTCTTCATATTTGCATACGAGGCTCTTGAGTGTATTATATTTTGTGTCTTTTTTTATTATGATTCATCATCATCATCAGCAACCTCTTATAGTCCCACTGCTGGGCACAGGTCTCCTCTCATACAGAGAAGGATTGAGCGTAATCACCACGCTTGCTCAATGCGGATTGGCGATTTCAGACTTATAGAGTCCAGGTTTCCTCAAGATGTTTTCCTTCACCTTCAGTCATTGGTGTCCAAGATATACTTAGAAAGTACATATAACTTTAGAAAAGTTACATTGATACTTGCCTGACCTGGAATCGAACTCGCACACTCATACTTGAGAGGCTGGTGTCTTAACCACTAGGCCACCACGACTTATTATGATTAGGTATGTGTTTATTATTCTTCAGCCTATAGAGGTCCACTACTGCACAAACGACTCCCAAAATACTTTCATTTGGGGGGCATTGCCATAATCCCCACGCTTGGCTGTTTATTATCTACTATTTTGGTATTATTATTGGAATCTGCGTTTCGTTTGTGCAAAAAAAAACATCTTCTTTGTTCCGTGGCTAATTAATAAAAGCCCTACTGGTCGATCAATCAGATTAAGCTACACTTGCCGCCGTTGGTTTTTAGATTGGTGACCTTCTTTACATTCCGAGACCCTTAGTGCCTCGAAAAGCACATTAAGCCTTTGATTGCGGCTGTCATGCGATCTTTGACAGTCCTTACGGGTCCGTCAGTAGACCGAAAGTCTGAGAACCAGTTTTACTATGCGGTACTGTAGTATAACCCAGTAACTGTGTGGTCAGGCCGTGGCTCCGTATATAATACTGGTATTGGATGCAGCTGGTCTCATTAGATGCCAAAATATTTGAGTAAAGGCTAGACAGGTTATGATGTTTTTTTTTAATGCTACGTAATTGCGGTCCCGCTCAGAATCCCACACCGTATGTTTCCACCCCGCGCCGCGCGCTCGTTCCGTGATAAAACAGCCATTTCCCAGTCGTAATCGCAGCCTAAATTTTTACTGTCGATGCGTATCGCGGCTGAACCGCGCCAGTGTGGCCCAGGCCTAAGGAGGGGTCCTAGTTGATTCTTATGTCTTTTACGATTGTCATTTTAGGGTTATGCCCGTGTTCTGTGAATGAAAGAACGGGGTTCCGTTTATCTGGTGGTATACCACGCGTAAAGGGGTTTTATTTTTCGGCATTGTTATGCGTGTCTTAAAGGGGCCCGTAGTTTAGTCACAACAGCCGAACGGGTCAAACGAATAGGTTAAGCAGCGTTACCGCGGTCGGTGCGTGGATGGATGAGCAATACAAAAATCAAAGCATTTCTTTGAAATAAACCAATTAAGTACAGGCACTTTTTAATTCCTTTTCTATCCATGTTGAGGTCAGCTCCCAGTCTAACTAAATGCAGCTGAATATCTAACCACAACACAGTTATCTACTGGGTAATGTGATACCTCTTAGCAGATCTGGTTGTCAGGCTATTGGGCTTATTTGACCCGTAACGACGATCATAGATTCTAGAAAGTCAGGACCAATAGCTACGTGCTTTCTGAGGCAGGACAGGATCTCACTATTTAGAGATAGTCATCCATCCATGAACTGACCGCAGCAAAATATATAGCTTAGGTATTTTGCGTGTATGTGGTGCATGTTTCCCTCAACCATACTATTTTGCGCGGTTTTTTCTTTCTTTCTTGACTTAATCAATCGACCTGTCATCCTTTTCTTCTCCAGCCTTTAGAGGTCCACTGCTGGACAAAGGCCTCCCCCAAGGCTTTCCACAATGACCTATCTTGTGCTGCCCGCATCCAACCGCTTCTCGCGACGCTCACCAGATCATCGACCTATGCGGTTCTCAAAAATCACTTCAATAACTAACCCCAAAGAATAACACAAAAACTGCTAATAATTAAACCAGCTTCGAATTACAAGGAAAATAATTACCTCGCCATAGCGGTTCACCCTAGTCAAGTAGGGTTGTGCTCCATAGACGCAGCGTACTCGTCAAAATAATTCATTTTAATTTTCTTTATGGCGAAGTAAACCTTTATTTTATGACGTCAGCGGAGATAAGTCCCGGTGATCTGAGGGTTACGGCCCGCCCCTGTACTGAGCGAGGGTTCACGATGGAGTATCGCGATCATACCTGTATGTTGTAAGGTACTTTTTTTGAGGTCACAATTTGTCTTAGACTTTCGCGAGATTTTTTTATCTGTGGTCAAGGAGAAAAAGTTGTTTTTAATCTGTGGTCATGCAGAAATGGTTTTTTTAATCTGTGGTCATGGGGAAATAGTTTTTCTAATCTGTGGTCATGGAGAAATAGTTTTTTTTATCTGTGGTTATGGTGGTAATTTTATTGTTTCTTTAGTTTTAGTTGTGATATAACTGGGAATAATTAGGTAATACTACATACTATAATCTTACTAGAATGACATATAAGTAAACGTAAAAATTTGTATGCAGTTTGCTAATTATACTCTCACGCAAAAACGACTGAACGGATTTGGATGAAATTAACAATCAAAATTCAAATATTTTGTCGTTTTTTATTATTATTTTAGTGTGTGAGAAAGAGTTATATATTTAGCCTCTCTCTCTCTCTCTCTCTCTCTCTCATAAAACGAAATGTGACACGTCCTTGAGCGATTCGTCGGGGTCTGTTCAATGCCTAAGAAACATTCACGTTAAAAGATTTTAAAAAATACTCTTTTCCATATATTGGACTCGTCAAAACATATCATATGACCCCAATCTCGAGGGGATTACTAGTAGCCACTGAAGAGTTCCACTATTCACCTCCTAGCTACATCATCAGATCAGCTCGACGCTGCCAAATCATAGTTTTGTCATCTGAACTACATTACATACATTCCGATACAATTATTAGAAGTAGGTTAAAATAGATCAGTTATAAGTAAAGCTATCAATAGTGTTAAAAATTCTTCAAAAGTTGCTTCTAACTAAAAACTCTCGTTCAAAATCCCTCAGCATCTGGGTACAGGGTCTATACAGATCTTAAGGTAGGGTACCAGACGAGGCAAGCAATTTTTACGCCTTGTAAATATTAATTATAATTAAAAAAATGCTTTTGTGTGAATAAATAATGGCGGAGCACTTCTTTGTGCCTAATGTTAATTAAATTTTCTCTTCCTCTTTGTTTTAATGCGAGTGCTTTTTGCTGTTAGTTGCCGCGAATTAATATGTCTTTTTTTTCGGGTAAGCAATGTAGGTATCGACTTAAAAAAAAAATTGACGTATATTTTTTTCTTTCTTTTGCAGAGTAAAAAATACAGTATGACAATGATTGTTTTACAGTTAAATTTTCCACTAATTAATTTTGAGGTAAAATTTATTATTTATGATAAAGGTCACAAATTAATTACTTTTAACATATATTGTGTACATGACGTTGTAAATAAAATATATATATATATATATATATATATCACTTTGTGCTGCCTTGCAAATTGTAGACAAACAAATATTGCATACAATACTCTTTGTTATGGTCACCCTCTCAATGGCAAGCGACAGCGCGGCAAGCCCAGACGGGAATGACGGTATGAACTGGACTCCTTCAACAAGAACTGGTGCTCAACAGCTTTTTACTTTAAATGTAGAAAAGTATTAGAATTACGCAATATTTCAATAAAAAAAACTGTTAGTTTCGTCAAAAAAATATTCATAATTTATTCCTCGCACCGCATACACGTTACAATGCCAATACCATAAATCAGGCAGTGCTTAGATCCATAGATTGTAGGTACAAGAGACTACTAGCGCCATTGTGGCATAAAACTTAAACATTTATAATCTAATTTATAAATTTTTTATTCAACAAAAAGTGGAAAGAGTGTAGGCCATCTCCCTGCAGTAAGACATCGCAGACTTGACAGCTGATGACCAGACAATAATCATGTACATCATATAATAAACACGAGACAGCAGTATAAACAGTACCTATATCATTTTCCCACGCTTCCCCTCAATGAGACGCATTGGGCCGTAATCCACCAAACCCAGATTATCGGCCTTCTGCCTGCTAGCCGTAACGACTCAAAGATGATATCAAAGATTCAAAAATGACAACTGTGGTGTACAATAAAGTACATATATAGGTATACATAAATAAATTGAATAATCTAGTAGGTATTTTATCTTAACCGTAAATACTCCATGAAACAAATCATTAAAAAAATTGCCATAAATAAATTGCCGCAATATCTTGCTACAGAAAAGATAAAACCAACCACATTATCACCTCAAAGCGCAATAAACATTTTAATTACAATTTCTGTTTAAATAACACCCAATAATGGTTGTTATAAGATAAATTGTTTACTTACAAACAGTAAAAATAACATTTATACGCTGAAAAATGTACTTCACGTCATTTTATATTACACATACACGGTATACATAAATCCAGTTAATAATAAAAACAGCGTGTGTGAAAACTATAAAAATACGTTGAAACATCAAAGAATTGCAGTGACATGACCTCCATAAAATATAGACTTGGTGTTTATGGTTGGCGCCGCCTGCAGAACGGTGTAAACAGCTGGAAGACTGATGTCTCCATGATTATTCTACTGCTTGTTTTTAGTCTATGGTTATTTTAATCAAAATCTTGTAAAAAGTTTTTATAACATTCGACACTTGAAAGGAAAATTGGCGTTGTAGTGTAAATTGAATTAAAGTAATTTTTGCATAATTCCTTAAATTTTCACTTTGACTTTCCATATTAGCACTGCCAGACTTAAATTTTCTTCCTTGGAAATCTTTACAGGAAAACAGTTTAAGTTTAACGTTTTATTAAATAAAATCATCTTAAACATTCTGATTCATATGATAAAATAAGATTTCCTAAACAGTAAACACTATGTCTGTGGGATGATTACAAAAATTCATGTTTTTTTTTTTGTCTTAACTTTTAACTAATCTCCTGTAAAGTTATATTTTTGTCCTGTAAATTATATTGCTATATCGCTCCAAAGCGTCGTCTCATACAGAATAGTTGGTAAGACCGATCACCAAGCTTGCTTAAAAAAGTTTGGCGATTTCTGACTTACACTGGTTTTGATACCCTTCGGTTGTTGTGGTTCTAAAACACTAAATAAAAAAAAACAACAGCGTCAAAAAAGCCAACAAACCCTGACCCAGTGTGTTGCGACCCCTTTCGGGGCGTCTTTCCGCGCGGACGCGTCATCATTTTTCACAGCTCCTCCATTTATTTTATCTGCGCACCACACGCTCTGCCCAACGGGGCCCGATAGCGCTGTTTCGTATTTCGAACATCACTTGCTGAGACGAAGAGATTTATGAACGCACCCATTCAGCTAGAATCCCCGAATGTTTGAATTTCGAACGTATTTTTTTCTTCGCTTGAAGAATTTACCGTTTTCTGCTAACGTTCGTATTTTCGAGCGTTCCAATTCCAGATCCAAAACGCCCAATGATTTTTCGGTTACTTTTTTTGCATTTGGAACGATTAGTTCGAAATACGAGGGAGAAACGCGAGAATCCTGAAACAAACGATGAGTTATCTCAAGAACGAATTTCAGAGGGAAATGAGCAGTGTTTTGTTTTAAATTTGTTATTGCACTTATTAAAGCTTTAAGCTACCATTTCTGCAAATAGTACACAGTCTCTACATTTGCCTAGTTTTAAGTAAATCAGTTGGCCACGCAGTAAAAGACACAATCAATTTTTTTAACGCATTAAATGCACAAATAATTAATATACATTATTATCATACACGTAATGGCCCGTTTAGTTTGTGTTAAAGTGAAGCGCTGGCTCGTTTTAATTAAATGTCAGCATTCCAGCTAAAGGGCAGCCTTTATTAGACTGTTTAATTAATTCTACACAAATGGACACTTTAATCACTATTTTAAACGAGAATGTATATCATTTTTGAGAATAAAACCTCTGCTTTTGGAATTAAAAAACGTTTTGTTCTTTGTCTATGGTATTGATATTGCATTCTTTGTTTGAATTTATCTGAGATGATTTATTTGCAGGATACGTGGTTGAACTGTCAAAAAGTAATGCATTGCGACTGATATGCTACTGTGTTATACCCATTACATCTAAAACGAAAAGTTCCAATATAGTTTCAATGTTCAAACATAAACTTGCTTATGTGTTGCTTATTTCATAACCACTGCTCTCAAAACGGTGAAGGAAATAATCAAGAGAAAAGTTACCCGCTCTAGAGCCAAAAAACATCGAAGGACCTGTGTCCCAGAAATGGAATATTAAAAAGTAAAAACTGCTTATGGAACATGTTTTTTTTAAGTAAGCTATAAACCATTAACAATAAAAAGAACAATTCAAATTGTGTGCAATGTCATTTAAACCGTTTTCGCACCCAAAATAATACTAATCTAAGTCTTATTTAAAAACGTTTTTATGGCTACGGTAATAAAGCATCCCTGGAGTCGATCCCGCAGGGCGCCGCCGTCAGCGAAAAGGTCGCAAATTCAGCTTCTTCTTACACTTCCCTATCTTATTTTCCATTTGACAAACATCATTACATCTTCCTGTGTAGCCCTCTCGCAAATTTTCGGAAGCATTCGGGCGCGCTCGGGCGCGCTCGTCGCGTTTCCGGAGTCGTTCGTTGTAGCTTTAAATGTTGTTTGAATTTTGAATGTTGCATTGTAATAAGCGTTTTGTTCGGTACGTTGAGGATTTTCATCATTTCATTTTGAAATTACATAAAAATAAAGCTATCTCTAACGCAATTTAAAAAAGAAACTTTACCTGTAAATATTTGAAGAGCCATTTCAGTCTTTGACAAAACTACTTTTTAAAGCATTCGAGTGCTTTCAATTCAAAAGACATTAAATTCGACAATTTAAAATCCAAGATATCTTCAAAATTCAAACGCAAATAAATCTCGTACAAATGGAAACTGCTAATGACAAAAATACCATCAGTGCTAGCTACCAAAGAGTCTATCGGCGTACCCTCCCCGCGAGACAATTAATCATCCCCCTTCACCCCGCAGCAGCCCCCCGCAGCATCCCTTGTCGCAGCATTGTCACAGGATGCCGGAGAAGTACTGTTTTCAATCCGATACGATCAAGATTGTGGTGGCTTTAGAAATTGTAAAGTACTAGGTTATCATGGGTAGAAGAAGATGTTTAAATCAGGGGAAAATGAGTAAAAAATGACACTGAAAATCTTGTTTTTGTTAAGACTTTAGATAAGTTACACTTAGGTGTCCTAAATATAGGTACATCTAGAAATGTCTGGAACAAAAAAAAAACGTCTAAACAATGTTAAATAAAAAATACAGTGAGTCGAGGAAGGGCACTTTTATAAAAGTGATTCGAGCAATTTAATCAAGTAAATCAAATCAAGTGGATGTATCAACAGTTTCAGTACTTCAATTTTATAAGCTTTATTTCTAAGGAATTTGAGAAGAATACAATCTTATCAAACAAAGGATAAAAAATCCGTTTAATGCTACAATAAAAACTATTTATAAGTACTCACGCCAAAAACACTCGAATAAAGGGCAACAATTACGGAATGGCTCCAGAAATAACTGCCATCAAAGCCTGAAATAAAACAAGCTTTAATATCAATGTACCAACGACCTGCCAAATCCTTAATCATCAAAACCGAGATATCTAACATTTGTATTCAAATTCACACTTGCACCATAGCCTAAAAATCAACTCTATTACAAGGCACTAGCGTTGCCTCTCCACCAGAACTGAACTGTATAAATTCAACAAGTGAACATAGGTCTCTTTACGACATCGTAAAAGTCTTCACTGACAACTCACTAATACATCATAAAAGGAATTGAGGACTGTCACATCCCTTGACGAGATGTTATGGTGTCCCTTTAGATGTTGGTTTATGGTGTTCTCTTTATACGGTTAATAACCGTAAACATTATGTGTACTCTTTTCTTTATGGTACTTGTTGGATTTGTGGCAGCTGTGAAAGCTGTGAATTCTAGAGAAGAAGGGTCTTAGCTTTAGCTTAAGTTGTTTTCTCCCAGAGGTCAGCTGTATTGTAGCTACTTTATTTGTAATTATTTAGATCGTGTTGATTTTAGAATCAATATACGTAATATTTACAAAAAGGCGACGATAATGTAAAACAAAACATCCATCGGCTGCCAGCTGAAGTTATCAGCCACCAGACAAAGTCTTGCCGCCAAGTGATTCGTCGTGTTCTGGCATGATGTCTGGTGAAGCCGTAAGGAGGACGGATCTGAGCAGTTGTGTTGCGATGTGTACCGGGTACGATGCGCCAAATGTTGTTGTATCGGGAGTTTGGTTGTGGAGGGTCTCCAGATCGAATCCCTCTGGCGCAGCATCGTTGGTCGTGTTGTTGTTGGGTTTAACATTGCAACAGCTCACTCAACGACCGCTCCCTATTAAATCAGTTTTTTTTTTAAGTGAATAGTTTCATAAGAAACTAGCGCACTTTACCATCAACGATTGCATCACTGCTTACCATCAGGCGGGATTGCGGTCAAGCACTAGTTTATAATATAAAGAAAACCCTAACCGGTTTCCAAAACAAAATACAACAATCGAAGGAATCATCGCCCACGTACCTACTAGGAGCACAGCGCCGTGAGGCTGTTCACCAGTAGTTTAAATTCCCATGTGGCACATTAGGAGCAAGACGAGCACGGTCATTAGACGGCGATATTAGCTATTACGACACCAGGCGAGCATAAGTTACAAGAGGTACCGTTGCGCACCGTTGCCAGTAGAACCATTTGTCTTTTAACGGGAACGTGTAATTACTAAGTGCATACTTGTGTATTATGCAGGGTTATCAATAAATATGGATAAAAGACGTCACATTTGGATTAAATGGCTTCGGACTGATCATCCTACTTTCCTAGTAATGTGAAACTTTGAATGTTTGTTACTCAATCACGCACAAACCGCTGAACAGATTAGGATATAATTTGGGACTGTCAATTTCTAGCCTGGATTAAGCTAGTATTCATATATTTTTAGGGCTCGAAGTATTTTCTAAATAATAGCGATTATGTCACAACAAAACATCGATAAGACTTCCTAAATTCAAAGCTGCTAAAAGGAACGTGACAAAAAAGTCAAATGTTTTCAATAGACTAACTTCTTTTATAATAAATCATTTTCTAACTTAAAACGGAAACATCACTCAGGCAGACATTTAAAACGAAAAACCAACTACTTAACAAATCGAAAACACAAAAACTATTGTATTTAGATCCAACGGTAAAAAAAAAAAAAGCTCGCAAATAAACGTCTAACGCATCATATAGATGTTGTAAATCATTCTAAAATTATGACCAAAAGCGGCGCCCGCGCACGCACGCGTCACAAACACAGACTTAAAACTTGACACTTTTATATCCCAAAATTTAATGGCCTATACTATTACAAAAGAATCATTGTTTTCACAAACTAACTGATTTATAACGACTTTAAAAAACTTTTTATTTCACTATTCCATTTTCAAAGTTGACGTTTGCATTTGACAGACATCAAGTTGTGAAAATATTTATTAACTACCGTCGTTCGTGATATACTATTCTTTATTCCGTTTGATATGTGATAGTTTATATTTAAATTGTTTTATTATAGTTTTTCTCGATATTTAATGTCGAATTATTTCATTTTGTTTATAAATCTTCCAGTGGAATGCTTTTGATAGAGTTTACTACTGTTATTTTTGGAATGTTTTTAATGTGGGCTATTAACGCCATCAGGCTTATTAGCCTGCAAAGAAAAGGCTTATTAGAAAGCAATATTTTGCTTTCTTATTAAATTGTTATTCTATATTAAATATATTTGACAAGAGACAAAGACACGAAAAAGGAATATTTCCATAAGGTTAAAGAGAGACAGATGGAAGAAGAGTAGAGAGGCCTTTGCCCAACAGTAGGACTTTAGTGAGTGGTAAAAAAAAAATGTGACCATGGAGATGACATCATCAACACAGACGAAAACTTAATTCCATTTTCAAATTATAAAAGCTAATTCCAAATTCAAACAGCTACCTACGTAGTTCTAATTCATATTCGATCTAGATACCACTAGTGGTGTACAGATCGTAATCTTGCCCTTTCACGGTATCGGTACCAGTACCGGTACCGGATACCAGTTTGGAACAATGTGTTGTCGCAATTTGCAAGCGGACCGGGGCTCGCCATGTAAGGAATCGGGTGACAGGGACTGTATGTGGTATCCAGTGTCCCTATGAAAGATTTGCTTGTGCCTATTGGGAGTTTAGATTTTTATTCGACCTAGGAAGAATTTCAAACAGAATTTTTCTTAAGGAAAAAATCTTTTTTTATAGATAGTAGAGGTTATTCTAAAACAAGAATTATGCCTTATTAAAAAACAAAGTTATTTGCCTCAACTTTCTTACAAATAAATTTAAAATCCAACATTTAATGCCAACAGCTAACCAACAAGTCTTCACAAAACCGATTTCTCCAAAACCAAACTCCTTTCTTCCGTACCATCGCCATGGTGGTAAACTTCTTTGAGCAAGTTAGTTTAATTCGCACGTCCCGCGCTTAGAACGGCGTTAACCTGGCCATTACCACGTCACAACTACGGAACGCCACGAATCGCCACGAATGAACCCGAATCGCACCGATTACAGGAATTATCCAGATTACAGGAATTACACGAAAACGCCGATTACGCGATTATCGCAGAGGTGCGTTATTACTCGGATATCGCATTTGATTCGATTGTTATTAACGAGTTGCTCACTTTTTATAAAACAACTCTAGCATTTTCTACTATCCTAATCCTTTTTTTACTTGTATGCCTCCTTCAATGCCCCTTGGTGCTCCTGGTGCAAATTTCCGCAGACAATCATCATCGTCATCATTATCATCCCCCGAGGACGACCGACGGCCGGTCCAGCGCCTCCCGCATCCAGCGGTTTACCGGGAAATTCACCAGGTCATCGGTCCACCTTGTCGGGGGCCTACCCTCGCTGCGTCTTCCGGTGCGTGGTTGCCACTCGAGAACGCGTCGACCCCATCGGGCATCGGTCCTACGGGCAATGTGCCCGGCCCACTGCCACTTAAGTGTTGCAATATCGGTTACTCTCGTTCTTCTGCGGATCTCCTCTTTTCCGCAGACAATGCAACAGTATTTTTTGTACCCTATGACAATTATCACACGGCTTCTGATTCAACTCGGTCAAGTCTGAATATTCAATTTATCATCATTACATGTCAAATTTCCAAGTTATATTGTCACATGCAAGGTTTTTTCTTAAAATATGTTGGTATCATTTAAACGTTGCTACAAGCAAAATTTGCCTAAGAAGAGTACTTTAGAATAACTACCAAATGATAAGATGCCTATGTAACAAACAAGCCAAAGTAAAGTTATAGGTGAAAACACTAAAATGATAAATACCAACATATAGCAAAAATCCCACTCTTGCTCTCTCTATCTTTAGGCAATAGAGGTCCACTGCTGGACAAAGGCTTCCCCCAGGGCCTTCCACAATAACCGGTCTTGTGCTGCTTGCATCCATCGGTTAAAATCCCACTAAAACTATTAATATTATAAATGGGAAAATTTTCCCGGACAGATGGATGGATGGATGGCAAAAACTGAACGGATTTGTTGAGATTTTACTGTAATTTAGCTATCAGGATAACACAGAATAGTTTTTACCCTGATATAAAATATAAAAGTTTGTCTGTTAATCAATCACGCAAAAATGGCCTAAGCAGTTGTATGCAAGTTGTAAGCTATGTAAGTAAGTAGGTACAAAAATACTTACTTACATAGCCTACATCTACATTTCAATTACACATTAAGTATATTTGTCGGTGGTAGGCATCTAAAAGGAATATTATCTTCAACGATGTATGCCCTATTTCTGCTAGGTTGGTCAACTGGTCACAGGCGTTGTCTCTGAGCATGAATTTCTGAGTTAGATCCCCGAGTCGGTCTTTGCATGGGACTATAACTCAACTGGCATAACATCGGCTGCCGGCTGAACTTACCACCCACCAGACAAAGTCTTGCCGCCAAGCGATTCGTCGTGTTCCGGCGTGATGTCTGGTGAAGCAGTAAGGAGGACGGGTCTGAGCTGTTGTGTTGCTATGTGTGCCGGGTACGATGCGCCAAATGTTGTTGTGTCGGGAGTTTGGTCGTGGAGGGTCTCCAGATCAATCTCCCTCTGACGCAGCGTCGTTGGTCGTGTTGTTGGGTTTAACATTACATCACTGCGTTCAACTGCCGTCTTCCTTCATATTACCTTAATAAACTAGCGCGCTTTACCATCATGATTGCATCACGACTTACCATTAGGCGGGATTGCAGTCAAGCACTAGTTATAAATAGGTATATATACCTAATTATAAAAAAAAAGAATTACGCACTGCCAGTTTATTACGTGGATTTACAACTATACTAAGGATAATTTTAATTCTGATAATACATTTCTAGAGGACATTTTCCGACATCGTCCATGCGTAGCTGCGGGCAAAGGCTAGTATATCTATTATAAGTGTTACCATAAACTGCGTACGAGACTAGAATCAAAATGGCGCTTCTAGCGTGATCAGTGTGTATCTGATTCAAATATAAATTAATTGTCTGTTTATTGAATTCGTTTTATTTAAAATTCGAGGTTGAAATAATCAGGCATTTTATGTCAAAATTGACATAAGTAGATATGTGTTTTTATGGTTAAAATCAATCAATCGTGTCTTGAGAAAATTGGCACGTGTTATTGACAAAATTGTGGTGTCTCTTCCACAAGGGCCATTGATCAACAGTTGAAGTTGAAGCTCATAAGAAAAAGTTGTTACAATTAACTTTCAAAATTTTTCTTGTTTTATGGTACCGACTGTTCCTCCTTTTTTATTTATTATTTATATGAAACCTAACCACGTTGTTACCACCGTAACAAGCCGGCCAGCCTCGAGATGATTGTCAAGATACCGCACACAGAATATTACCGATTGATATCCCGAGATGAGATCCCTCGGGACCTCATAGATAGAAAAAATAACCGACCCACCCTTAGGTATACATATTTAATGGGGCGGGGCGTGGTCACAATATCTCGAGTACTAGACGAACAGAAATTGAGAAGCGTTATCGTATCGAAATCCGCCGTATCTGGGCCGGTGGTCTCCGAGGAAATCATTGGGAAGGCATCCGGAAAATTTACCGCACATTCCGGCTCATGTGGCGTAACACACCTGCTTCTTGCTTATGCGAGCCTAGTACGTGATATATTTTGTTGATATTGCTTTTTGCGGGGGGAAAAGACTTACCTTTTTCATAGAGATTACAGTTGTTACCTACTTACCTACATTGTTTTATTTTTCTTCGTAGTGAAGTTAAACCAATTACTCAGAAATTATAGTAATTGTCGCCAATTACAAGAATGAATTAGGTTATAACTAGTCGGCACTTAATGTCATCATAAATATCCATAGACTAATTAATTAATTATTTTAATCGCTGACATGACAAAAAGGCTAAAACAGCTTCAAGCAATGTTCCACTTGTAACCTTTCCATGGCTGCGGTGAGAATTTTTGATTTTCTCATTATTCGGTCTCAAAAGCCATTAGTGTTGCCATCGATTGATATTGAAATTATTCATGAAGCAAGGGTATCCACGTCTACCGTACGTAATAGCATTCTCTTTAATTATTCAAAATGTCGACACTATAATAGGATGAGCATGTATAAATATTCAGGAGGCTATCCTATGGTACGTGCGCGAGTTATTGTTACAGTACAAATTACTTTTATATAAATATCATTTGTCAGTGCGAGCTGTTTTAAAGATATGAATAGGAAGAATTATGGTTGAGAAACTCATTTTATTGCATTTTTCGACAACCACAATCCTTCCATTTCTATTCTGTTTTTTGCTTGTTTTTGGAATGACTACAATGGAATGACCTACAGAACAAACTGGAATCCTTATTCATTTATTTAACTAAATACTACTTTCTTTGTATTTTATTAAGAAAGGGTAAAGGGTGAGACGATAAATACTTATTAGTTTAGTTTTTAATCTTGTCAAAATGTCTATGGAGTATCTTAACTCCATAGACATCTTTAACAGACAGACAGACAGGGTTACTTTCGCATTTATAATATTAGTATTAATTTCGTCCTGTTAATTTAGTCAAGGTCTGACGCATTGAGTTATAATTATATTGTAACTCAATGGCCTGACGTAAATTGAAGTATTTTTAGTCGCCATGTTTTTTTTAATCACATCTAACCTCTCAACCGATTTTGATGAAATTTGGCACATACAATCTTTAGACACTGAGAAAGGATATAGGCTACCTTTTATCCCGGAAAAAATTGATGTTCTCGAGGGAAATCTAAAAAGCGCGATATAACCGAACTCCACGCGGGCGAAGCCGCGAGCGGAAAGCTAGTATTATACAGTATGTTAACTAACAGAGGGCGTTCCCGTTAACCCGAAATAGTATAGCATACATACATGCTAAAAAAAATATGTCCATTCGAAAACAAAATGTTTTAAAATTTTTTCAATATTAAAATATTCAATAAAAATTTTAAATTGACATGTAAAAGAAACACACTGTACACGCGAACTTGAAAGACGGCAACGTCGCAATTTATTTATACATGACGACTACTATTTTGATTTAAAACAGGAGGTTTCAATTATTCGGATTTTTTATGCTTATTTTTCTATGCTGATATTTTTATTTTAATCTATTAATGATATATATTAACGAGTTTAAGGGAACGCCTTCTGTTATTTAACATACTGTATATTCGGTCCTTTTATTAATGAAAAAGATGCACTGAAATTAAATTCAGCTCAGTTTGAGAAAAACAAAATCGACATCAATATCGAAACAATTCGCTAACCTTGTCACTTTTAATATGACCATTTCAAAGCTCTATAGAACTCCTTTATCACTCCACAAAAAAAAAAAACATTCTTATTATTGGAAAAGACACGCTTCCAACACAAATAAATCGAAGAAAACTGAATGAATCGCGAGCCACTTGTCCTAACAGAATAATTATAAATAATTGATACTTTTACTTCAATAGGTAATAACGACTATTGTATGGAATACAAAGAAACCCACTATTGTGAACCAGCCGTGTTAAATCGTGCGCAATTAAGTTTTTTTTAAAGAACTATACGATTATGATTTATTATATTATCTTTTGTGGCAGAGAAGATGAGTAAAGTGTTAGGCAGAAGTGTCCGAACTGTATGCTTCGTCATCGTCAGTCATCGTACCTACTTCATTGCTGGATATATCTTCCTGCTACCTGCCTTCAACTCGATTTTCGGCAACTCTTATGCAACTACTGCAACTGCACTGCTTGTCGTCTGAGGGCTTCCCATCATACGATTACCGATTCATACCGATTAAATCTCTACTCTAAAAGACGATCACCCCAACGGTCATCGGTCCTACGGCTAATATGGCCAGCTCATGAGTTATGGCGACAGCTAAAATAAGCATACTTATTATTAAAAATTCAAAGATCAACTCAATCTTTCCTTGTCGACTGTTTGATTTCATTCTTCGATATTTCATAATATTTCACTCCATCTGGGAACCACGTCGTTCATTGTATCATTCCAAAGTGCAAGTGTATGGCACTTAGGGCACCAACCAGCAAGTAGGTCAATCTGAAGACATAGGCCTCTCCCATGGTGCACAATACCCTGTCCTCCGGCCTCCGGATCCAATCTTTCCCGTCATCTTTATGGAACCGGCTGACTATCACCTAATCAGATGCCAAGATTGGTGGATATTACAACATTGAGCATATCATCATTAGTCTCCTTCGATCATCACCAATTTGTTTGAAGTCAGCGCAACTTTTTCCTTCCTTTTCCTGTCATTGTTTTCTATGATAGCAATTAGCATTTATGGCTTATCTTTAAGCATTGTTCTCAAAAACGCGAAATAAAAGAAATCGATATAAACGCTCGTGTCTTTTGAACCAAAAATTCGAAGCCTTCTATCAACGGCCCATTTAGTCTCACCAAGAGGAGAGTCTGCGGCCTAACAGAGGCAACGTTATAAGCTGATTGTAATGGTGGTTCAGCAGTAACCATAATGATTACCAGTAGAAAATCTATACTAATATGTAAAGCTGAAGAGTCTGTTGGTTTGAACGCGCTAATCTCACGAACTACTGGTCCGATTTGAACAATTCTTTTTGCGTTGGATAGCCCATTAATCCAGGAAGGCTTTAGGCTATATAACATCTCCGTATATATAAAGCTCCGACCATTGATAAAATATTAAGCAGATACGATATATTCTAACAAACTGACCAAAAAAAAATGTGCCGAACACAGCAGCAGCACACATGCATATTTTTATTCGGCATACATTGGTACAGTGTGAGTGAGATGGGACGCAATCTAAAGCATAGAGAAGAAAAAGATGGCTAGTGTTTGTCGTTTGCGCTGTTAGAGTTTGTCGTTTGTTTTTACGAGTGTATCGAGAGTGACTAAAGCGAGATACAGGACTTACCTCCTTTTGTACGCTTCATTTTTAGTGCGCTAGTGACATATCTACTTTAGTTTAATATTTTATCAATGGCTCCGACCAACACGAGCGAAGCATATAAAAAAACATATCGAAACCTACGCGGCTGAAACCACAGGATGCAGCTAGTCCTGAATAAACTTGTTCCATCATTGTGAAGTATCCACTCGACCACTTGTAGGTAACAAACTTTCGTCAAAACGTTCAAAATAATCGCTGAGTCAAGGTTCAGCAGTCATACATGTATCTAATATAAAATAATTTGGGGCAGCCCCGTCACAAGTCTGCTAATGTCACTGCGTTTTCAAGTTCCTAGCGCCACAAATTGGGCCATGCTACGTTTGTGCCGACCACAACGCCTATTACGGACATTACAGACCTATTTGATGCCAAATGTCAAGTTGTATCAGTTTTTAAACGCGACAAGTTGCGGTCTCCGTGATTCTCTGACAATGTGTTGTAATTGGCCCGTTCCGGTGACTCACTTTGTTTTTATATCTGGCAACGTCGATGCGGTTGCGTGCACTCTCCTTGCGGTTTTTAGTCGTAATTTTAACCGTCAACAGGATGGTGTGTGGGTTGTCTAGATAATTGAACTTTGGAGAATGTGTTTTGGTGGAAGATTGATCGTTTTCCGGTAATACAATTTTTAAATTCTAATCGTTACGTTAACTCGTTTATTTATTTCTCTGACCTTTGAATAAACCCGCAGCTAATACAACATTATAAAACCAATATTAATTAACGTTTAAAGATAATCCCATATAAAAACTAATAATATACCCACTAATTACGATTAAAAACTACTTTAGCACATACTCACCCACCCACGTAAACTGCTAATGTAAACCCTAGTCGCATATCAAGAAACTTCTAAATGTCATATAATTGCGCTTGCGTTTCGAATTATTCACAAATTGCACCCGCCGTTAGACACGCGATGCGGTCAACTCCTCGTGTTTCTGCCACCCCAGTACTCGCTTACTCCTGGTACTTCGAGACCCTGGTACAATAACTTGGCGAAAACAACTCGGTTAGGGATTTTTTTTACTATTTGACGACTGGTTTATTTTTAAATGATTGAAAACCTTTTAGGTAGAGATTAGTTTAGTTTCCAGTTGTGGTAATATGCCATCTCATTGGTTAATAGACAAACTGCTTCTGTAAAGTGTCTTTCCCCGTTCTTGCTCTCCATGTATGTCGTCGAGACTGGCATGAAATATTTCAAACTACATAAATTATTTCACTGATTTTATGGTGATAGGGTTTGCATCTCCTGCACATTGCAGAGGTCGAGAACCTTTTCTCCACAATTAGCTGTTCTGGCGTTACCTATTCCCAATAAAATGAATCTTCACCTGTATTTTTATCGGCTTCGAAGTTATTCAGTTTTATCGAAAAGAAAGACCATTTAGGAAGTATTAGTTAGTCTTTGGTGGTCCCTTTATCCACAAGTACTTGCGTGTGAGACACTATAATTACAGATAATAATATTACAATATTTTGAGGTAAAAAGTAAGTACAACAAGAATTGCACTCCTAATGAAACTTAAGACCATAATAACGCTTATGTCCTCGCATTGTCTTTAAAGGTCAGATGGGGAACAGAAATTACAAAGTACTCTATTGTATACTTACACGAAACGAGTATAGGTAAATGCCACACACGCATTTTATTATTCATTAGCACTCAGTTTATAGGAAGGCGTAATTGTTATAAATCGATAAGAGACATCTATTAACCGAACCTGGTCACCCGATGTTCACCGAAAGGTGTTCGGAACATTCGCAATGACATCCATATCGGTACCGGTACCCCTTTTAGTGCAGGTGTAAAATATAATATTTATGGGGTAAAGAAAGGGTTCCAATGCTTGTTAGCGATAATGAGGTGCGCGCGCACCAATAAATTGGTTCGCCCGCTCGCCGCCTGGGGGCGCGGCTCATTTGCATCTTTATGTATTTCTGTCCAGACGAGATTATAACATTTTTTTTTGTTCCGTCAACATTGTTAATTCATCTACTGGATACGAGATGGCGCTAGCGGTCGCGGTCGGAGCCTTGCGGTGCGAAGGTGCGGTGTCACGCTGACGCGGCGCTTGTTCGCCTCGTTAGCCTGACGCGGCGCCTGTCACATTTTTGACAGTTTTTGACTGAGACATCGATAGTGCGGTTCGTTACAAGCGGGGCGGAGCGCGAGCCATCTCTTATCGCTTACACTGTTGGTTTATGTTCTTTTAGCTTCATTGTTATGCGGCGATTCATTTCTTTTTGTGATAATTTGATAATGTCCGCTTTTGAGAGCTTTAGTAGTAAGTATTCAATCTTCTTGTACGATCGAAGTGACATGAATTGGTTCATTTGATATTAAGTGGACTTAACAAATTCTTAGATCGATAACTTCGGGCGTAAATTTTCATTAGCAGTAAGTACCTAATTTTTATATACCAAGTAGGCATCGATTTAGAATGAGAAGTGATACGAAACTGCCAAACATGTCAAATTCCTCTCAAACGACATACCTAAGACTAAAATCATGTACCACCTACTTTTATGTCTATAGGGATCTCCAAAGCGAAAACACAACACAATATATCACAACACATAAAATATATAAAATAAACAAACTCCAAGTAGATACCAGGATATAATGACATCAAGAAAGTCGCAATTTCGAATTCATAAGGAAGCGAGCAGGTGTCGCGATACATCCCGTATTCATGGCCCGATATATCATAGCCACACCGCGTTAAAAAAAAAACGACCAGAGACAAAGAAAGCGCGCCAAATGCCCCCCAGTTTTCCCGCCTTGACGTGCAATTATAAAGATAATAACGTTTTCACCTCCGCGCGCCGTTTTTATTTGTTCGCATTTTGATTTATAACAGTTTGTCGAGCTCCCGACACATGATATCGGAGTTTCGCGGGACTGGAAGCTTGAAACGTGTAACGATTATTTTTACCTCTGTTTCAGACAATGAATGTATGAATGGTAATGAAGCTGGCATTTGTTTTTCCCTGCCGCCATTTAGAGCCGAAATGTTCGGACAAATTAAATCTTTTTACTTTAATCCGGAATGAAGGACTCCGACGATTTGGAGAGCCATCATTAAAAAAACTTGGCTCGTTCCCACGATCGGGCAAACAAACGAATCTAATCTGCGGTACGGCGAACGCGTAAACTATTTTGATTAGAATGGCATTCCCGCCAAAAATAATCTCAAAAAACGGCCGCCATGACATTTCTCAACTTGTCAACCGGCGCGCGCTTTTTGCACGCCAAGCGCTCCCGCCTTGAAATCTTAATTCGGGACTTTTTGGAAACATGCAACGATCGATTTATAGTCCTAACACTATTGACGATTATTTGTTCGATCGGAAACAGCTTCATTATGTCTGGTGCGCAATCGAACAATAAGCATTACAATTTCTTAGAATTGATTTTTTTTCTGTTTGGACTCGAGCGAGCGGAGTGGTTCCGCGTCGACTGAGTTAATCATTAATCACGCGTACCCGCGGCGTAGGTAGGTAACGTAACACCGCCGCGCGAGATAACATTATCGTAAATATAGTTTTACAAAACGCCGGTACCTACCGCGCAAAACAAAAAAGAAACGCGTTCCCATAAGGCGACACTCGAGCCTTAGGAATTCGCGGTCGCAATCTGTGCGCATTATCAGAATTTACACCAGGTAATAACGTATAACCTAATCCGAGGGTCAGTACGCGCCTTTTTTTCATAAAACGAACGCCGTGTGACAGTTGAAGCGGGAAAACAAAGCATCGATCAAACCCGCTCACTCTCACATAAATCAGTCGGACGGGAAAGGGACAGGTGAACGGTCGGCGCGGCGGCCAGTCGATTTTATAAATGGGCGGAGCGCGGAGCGAGACATCCACATCGCACAAACAAAAGAGTGAAAAGGAAATAATAGGTCGGTGCAAGGTGCAAGCGGCGAGAGTAGGATGGATTGGTAGACTTTTTTTAATGGGAAACACTAAGGCGGTCGGAAAATCTGAAGAAAAAGGCGCTACAGCGAGCGTGTTCGCTTCATCGTCAACTAATTAGGTGGAGTAGTTGTATATTATTTATGTACCGTCGCCATTAGGGTGCTGGCTTTATGTTAATGCGCCCCTAACTATTAAAGTTAATTTATAAACCTTATTTTTATATAATAAATACGAACACGACATCTTAACAAATTATTGTAACATTTAATACATTCACTTTGATAAACGTGAGTGTTGGAAGTAATGAGACAATATTTTATTGCGAGTTAAAGAAATCATTTAACCAATCTACTTCAAAAGGAAATCCTAAGAATTCATAAACAAGACCGTATACGGTAACGTCCTAACTATTACCTATTTAATATTCAAAAGTTCAAAACTGGCAACATAAAATGTCACATACTTATTAAAAAAAACAGACACATACGCACACTCGACCTATTTACCAACGCAGCTATATTACAGATTTCAACAAAATTACACCGAACATCACTGTGAACCCCTAGAGCACAATATAATACAAGTATAATTTAGAAATTACACAAATAAGCAACAACAATGGCTGGTCACATATAATACGAATTGTATTCACTCGAAACGGAACAAATTGGTTAATTAAACAGTTCTGAACAATTTACGTATCACTTGGATCATTTTTGAGTGACGTGCTGTAGCCTTAGTACCTACACACGCGACGTATACTTGCCTAAAGATATTAGAGAGGCAATTCTCGTAATTTTAAAAATGTGCACAGACTAATAATAATATAGTCTATGTAAGTCGATCTGTCATAAATACCCACTTCTAATTTCTCTACGTTTTTGACAAGCATTTGACATTTGTTTGTCGTGGAGACGGGAGTGCGACAAGATTTTGAAAATTTTGAATTAGGAATTGCCTTCTTTTATTTATATCTTGAGATGTTTTGATCATTGTTCTTATTTTAAAATCTTATCCTTTTTTGATGGGACTGTTTATATGGCTAGGAGCCATGTACGGGTTTAAAAGTTTAAAACCCTATTATGAATGTTTATTTATATGTTTACTTTGATTTAGTGGACTAATATTTGAAAAAAGTGTTTTTATTTTTTCATTTTGTTTTCTTATTTATGAAAGATTTACCAATGAGTAGGTAATCCGGTAAACTGAGGAAAAAATTGCGAAGGGAGGAGCATTTTTGCAATAAACGTAGGTGGGGCTTACTTACCTACATATCACATTCGCTACAGTGTCTTAAAGGTGGGAACCAACTTATGTTCACATTAAGTTACAAATTTCCTATAATTTTCAAATCAACAACTTAATTCAATGGGCACTTACTTCCACAATATTAATTCGTGAATTATATCAAATTACACCGCACATACGATGTATAATAACAGACAATTTGGAAAAAGAACGTTTCCGCCATAATCACGGGAAATATCACGTGCGAATCGCGATTGCCATTCTTACCTATATCGTCTAATCACGACGTAATTGTCGTATCAAGTAAAAATTGCTATCAAATTACTGTTTTGCTCGCATGTCACCACGTATTACTAAACATTTCTGTTGAATTATCGCGTACTGCCAATTGTTAAACATTAAATCACGCATTTACTCTATAATTTTCAAATCGCTAGGCTAATTTTGAGGTTAGTCACCTCGCCATTCGTAGAATTATGTGAGGGTTCGTGAAAGACCGTCAGTTCTTGGAACGATTCGGGTGTTTGATGTAAAAATGGAAGGATGGAATCTTGATATTTTTAAATCAAAGTGTGAGATGATTTTGGTCGTTAATGATGGGGAAGGGTAAAACCAGAGACAATTGATTGTTTCCTTTTTTGATTGTGTTTTTTGACAACTTAGACAACTTAGATCTGATTGTTTTCGTTTATGGACTTATATTTTTTCTATACCTACCTACTAAGAAAGTATAGGTAGGTACTAGGTATTGTATTTCAAAATAATTTTTGATCCATTCTTATAATTTTGTATTTCCTTGTTACAGGTAAGTTGGCGATTTATCACAATGTCTATAAATAATTACGTCCAGCCATACATACAGGTGACGAAGTTGGTATGATTAACTAAGAAATTGTTTTAGTTTCTAAGCACGGGATCAAGGAAGTGATATTTAGGGTCCAAGTAAACTTTTAATAACAAACTTTTGGGACACTATACCTAGAATTTAAAATTAAATCTTTCTTGCGTCCACGTAAGTACTTATGTACTTAGTCAGGTAATACGCAACTGACGGAACCAAATCTGCAATACTCATCAGGAAAGTACAGACCATCTATCATGTTTGAACCTTTAACCCTGAATTGTAGAATGCCTACATGTTTATACGTCAGTCAAACTCTGATAGTAATAGGTACCACTTTAAATACTAAGCATAGCTTCGAAAAGACGGAGCTATGAAAATATAAAAAAAAACTAACCTTCGCGTCAAGATAAAGTCGATGATTGTAATATTCACAAGTTTTTTTTGTCGTTTTTGATCATAAGGTTCTTGTATAAATATATGTAAGTAGTTAAAGTACTAAGTAACTATCTGATCGATTTTCCTCTTAAAAGTGACAAAGTCAGTATTTGCTAACCTACTCTCATCATGACTCTTAGAGAGAGAGACACAAGTAGAGCTGACAGCGGCTATCAAAATATTAACGTCATCAATTATCAATTATCGTAGACATTTCTTTTTTTGGTTCACTTCTTTCCGTACGCGTACTTCTAAACGGAAAAGGCAAAGGCATGGTACGCCATTCAGCCTGGACTTGAGAAAGTTTATACTTTTCAATTATCATCCATCCATACTAATATTATAAATGCGAAAGTAACTCTGTCTGTCTGTCTGTCTGTTACGCTTTCCCGCTTAAACCTCTCAACCAATTTTGATGAAATTTGGCACAGACAATCTTTAGACCCTGAGAAAGAACATAGGCTACCTTTTGTCCCGGAAAAATTTGATGTTCCCGAGGGAAATCTAAAAAGCGCGATATAACAGAACTCTACGCGGGCGAAGCCGCGGGCGGAAAGCTAGTAGACAATATAACTTTATAATATTCTTTCTTCTAGTCAACCCTTTGAAGGGTTAAAGGGTTGTAGAATCGAATTTCTTAATCCTGATTTTAAAGGATCGTTTCTTTTCGCTTTTATCCAGTTTTTAAATGATATTTAAAGTGGAATATTTACAGTAAAAGAGCGTAAAAGTGGTGCTGTAACGACACCCCCACCCTATATCAAATTAAACAAATATCAACTTTATTTAAAGAATTAAGTTGATTTCAAAGAGACTAGCGCTATTGAAAAAGTGTTTGAAGCTGTAGCGCAAACTGAACTCTATTATTTTGGAATTAAAGTTCTTATTCCGTCAATTCATATTTATTTACTTTTTTGGTGAATAAATCGCGAACGCAGGATAGAGCATAGTGTTATGTTTTTTTTTTTTCTTCATAATTTTCTGATCTGTAGGTACCTACTAATAATAATTATCAATCGAACCATATCTATAAAGATAGTTACGATCGTTAGTTCATTCTTCCCAGTACGAGACTCGATCGTCGATATCGAGCGCGTTTGACTCATCGATTGGCCCGCTTCAAGGTTGTAAGAATTCTCAACCAATGAGAGCGCCAAACTCGCTCGATAACTACGATCGAGTCTCGTAATGAAAACTCATGGTAGCTACACTGATTCTAAGATCACGAAATAATAGTAGATAGAAATGGCTTTTTATTTTTCCCATTGCGGTCTGATTAACCGTTGCGAGGCATCGGAGCTCGATACAAGTACATTGCAGCGATAACATCTCGATATATGAGAAGGCATTTGTCTCAGAGTGTGCCTCGACTAAAGTAATTGGTACCACGATATCACCGTTTTGAGAAAATTATGCCTGTATTTTGTCTTTTGCCTTTTACCTCTAACTTCACTCTTCGAAGTAAACAGTTTTAAATTCCGAATGGAATCAACAGCCATTTTGTTTTTAATTTCATCTGGATTTTTGAATATCGAACGCGCGTATCGCCCTAATTTGTTAAATGTCCTCTAGATGTTCGACTTTTAAACTTAAAAGTCGAACAACTAGACGACTTTTAAAAAATTAAGGCGATACGCGCTAACTAGCACTCGCCCGAAAAACGCGAATCGTCACTTATTTCTTCTATAGGCGAGTCGACCTAAATTAGTATATTTGGAGGCAAGACAGCAACGTGTATGTACTTTTCTTTACTTCATTATATACAAATAATTAATTTCGTGTGAGGCGCTTACAGAAACTTATTTATGTATAAATAAAAAGTGATTATTCGCACACATTTTGGGCGAGTAAATTCGTGCGTGTATTGACTATCCTAATCCAGAATTATTGAAATATGGAATGCATTTTTTCGTATTTCTATAAATGAAAAAGATTGACAGATAAAAGGTTGATTGAAATCAATCTTCTAAAGTATTATGATATTTTTTTTATAATTATAAACTAGCGCTTGA
This sequence comes from Sesamia nonagrioides, assembly GCA_017933935.1. Taxonomy (NCBI): domain Eukaryota; kingdom Metazoa; phylum Arthropoda; class Insecta; order Lepidoptera; family Noctuidae; genus Sesamia; species Sesamia nonagrioides. The sequence continues at coordinate 89,832 of JADWQK010000369.1, read as the reverse complement.
CTGCAATCCCGCCTGATGGTAAGCAGTGATGCAATTGTTGATGGTAAAGCGCGCTAGTTTATTAAGCCCATTCACTTAAAAAATCTTAGTGAATAGGAAGGAAGACGGCGGTTGAGCGAGGTGGTGCAATGTTAAACCCAACAACACGACCAACGATGCTGCGCCAGAGGGAGATTGATCTGGAGATCCTCCACAACCAAACTCCCGACACAACAACATTTGACGCATCGTACTCGGCACACATCGCAACACGACTGCTCAGACCCGTCCTCCGTACGGCTTCACCAGACATCATGCCGGAACACGACGAATCGCTTGGCGGCAAGACTTTCGCTATAAGAATTCGTTATTTAGCTATTCCTCAATTCACTGGAATATTTAATACACCGCAAATAATTAAATTAGCGGTGTATTTAATATTTCAATGAAACCCTTAGCAGTAAATTCCATTTATAATTTATCTTAATTATATGCATAAGAAAGGTGCGTATTTCAAGTTTTGCATTAAAGAACTTCAAACAGGGTCTCGGGGTATACAGACCCCACGCTGACTCGGCCTCACTGAGGTTTTACAAAAAAGATTTAAATAAATTATATTAATTGTTTTTACCGACGTTTAATGACAGGACGTTAAACTTTTGGAATATCTGGGATGTTGCAGTTCATAGCGGAAATTTGGCATTTTGAATAGTGACTAAGATTGAGTTAGGTACCTACATGACCTACATCTTTATAGCAAGGTTCAATGTCAATTGAAGAAAAGTTGTTAATCACTTTAAAGATATTTGTAATGTTCTCAGTACAAACTCCCGACACAACAACATTTGACGCATCGCATTACAGTTCTCCAGAATTAACATAACCATGTCCCTATCTACGAAGTTTCACTTAAAATTAAAACTATAAATTCACAGTTAAACCTAAGTATTTTAATGTAACATAAAACATTTTTATGAGAAAGCACTGCTTCAATGACATTATAAATTGATAATCGTTAACGGAATACATTCGTAAAATGACATTTGATTCCCTTTGATTCGAATTTACGCGGCCGGCACTCAGGGGTCAAGTTTTACTCTTTTTTTTTTTTCGACTCCACGATGTTTTTTATCCCGCCCGGTTCTTTAAAGCTTAAATTTCTGATGTGAATCTCTGAGACGATGCATACCAAACATATTTGATGTTACTTTATTTTTTCACTTTTTTACCGTCGACCAACGATATAAATGTGATTGTGGTACGTACATATACGGGTGCTGGCTTAAGGAACTTTTTAAGTGAATTACTACAAGACAGCTCAAGTGAGAATTACAACCTGCGCGCATCTTTACATTAACCAAAATGGTCAGGAATCTATCGGATAAGTCAGAGTTACGTGCACAATGTATATGTTGTGACAAAAGAGATGTATATTTGACAAGTGGAGTGGTGTAGGGTATAGGTGTAGTGTGGAGCAGCGGTCAGCACATCGCGCACGCGTCCAGGCGGCCGGGCGCGCACAATGCTAGCCCGCCCCTGCCTGCGTTATTGTCCAACAATGCGTGAAATGCTCTGACAAACGATGACAGCCGCCCGGGCAGCCTGGTACCGCCGACCTCCTGCGATTTATGATATCCTATTACGAGATTTAATGACACTAAACGTCAGCCCACTCTGTTTACGTCGTCCGTCACCCGGACTCGTCCGGATACGCTTCCGATGTTTGAAATAAACTAAATGTAAAGAGAACAGAACGGAGCCGCGCCGTGAACGGAATACGCTTACAGCGAGAAACGAGGCGACTGAAAAATTACCATATCCCGTTGTGTAAACAGTTGCCGACAATCTTCCCGTTGTCAGCCGACAGTGAGCGTCCGAACTCGGAGCGCCAAATATTTGCTGGAGTCTCATAAATTCAGCGGCGCCCCGCGCGTCCTACCAGGATAACATACATAATGCGCCGCTCCACGGATCGGTAAACATATTGTAATGGAAAACGCCGTCATTGTTTACACTTTATGATGTCCTCGTGTTGTAAACTGATGCGGTGCAGATTCGCCCGCCTGCCGCGCAAACAAAGAATAATTTCCTCGGAATTTGAGATAAGAGAGGGTGTAATGATATCGAGGAAAACTTTATCCCGTCGTACATCGCGCCTCAAGTGAAAACTAATATTAAATCGGCGGGCGTGTAACGGGCTGCGCAGCTGCTCACCATATCCCAAGACTAGTTTCACCCGCTTCTAAATTATCATCGTCTTATTAAAATGTAAGCCCACCCGGGTGACGATGTACGAGGTCCGTACGCCGCGTAACTCGGCCTAATCCCGAGACCTGCTGCTAAAATATTCGAAATCCGTCAAAACCGTAAATCGCACCCGCCTTTTGTATGTGGGTTGGGGTCCGTATTTACGACGCGGCGGAGAGCTGCAGATAGCCCGAATTAAACTTGAATTTAAAACCATTTTATATTAGCTAAGCTAGCTTAGATCGCGCTGGTGCCGCGCGCGTGAGATAAGAGAATTGGCCTGTCAGACGCCGGATGATATATTTGACCAACATTTCCATACCACCCCCACCCTCGCTCCCTTTCCCCTATTTTCATTTTGTACGTGTCTGCTCCGCCGCGTATCTATAATGTATCCTTTCTGTTTAGGAGTTACATTGAATAAAAAAACTGCGAAGGTGAGAAGGGACGTTTATAATTTAATAGACTACATTCTGAGCTGTCAAACGGTGACGCGGGATGTTTAGTTTCGCCGGCGTACACTTTGATCGTTATATTTTTATTGCGAGCTATGAGCTGTCCCGGCTGTTATTCATGCTGGTGTTTTGGTACTCTCATTTGAATAATTAAAAATTTGGCAAGAGATCTGTGCATATGAAAACGTCTGCAGCGTCGGAGGCGTGGGCAATCAACCGTTTTTACTGCACTGCGCTTGAATACCGCTCGTAATAATTGTTATTCAGCTCATCGCATAATGAGGATATTATTTTACACTTCAATAATAACTGGCTTCCTTCGAGTTTTATTGCAGATTACTTCGACGATCACACAGATAGATTATTCTCAAGAGTTTATTGCTGATCGTCGGCCAAATCTGGAAACTTCATTAAGCGACTTTTTCTCGGTTTCGTGAAAAGTTTTGGCTCCGATAAAACTTGGTGGATGTATTCTTCGTAAATTGATCGTGGAACACAATTCTTAGCTTATCAGATAGATATAGAACACAGTCGAAATAATAATCCTCAACTCGTTTTTCTTACGGCTTATCGCAGTAGGTAATCATGGAGGCTGATTTGAATAAATTTTGTATTAACATTAAGATTACATTTCCTTATCAAAACAGCCGTTATCATCACGTTGAAGCGTTAAGACACCGAGCAGCTAATGTAAACTACCAATCATAGGGCAATAACATTTCCCTTTTTAAGAAATTGACGAAATAGTTAAGAAACTTTAAAATATGAACCAATTATATCACTGAAAAGGCCTGAGATTTTTTAAATACATTTAAATACACTGAAGCACAATAGGCATAAACTATTGTTTTTTTAAGTAGATGTAAGTAGAAATGTTTAAAAAAAAAGTGGCAACTAAGAGAAAAAATAAGCTAAAACTTGTTTTCACCAAGTTTTATCTAAAAACATATGTTAAAACAAATTAATGAATACATTAAAATGACAATAGAATCACAATTACACGTTTAAAATCTTTTTAAATCCATCAATGCCCCTTAAATTTATTCTCATTGAAGTTTTCCCCGGGAAAATCCTTTTTCCATTGCCGGAACGCCTTATCCGGACTGCGATAAATCAGCCCGCTCTATTGTCGCTCGTTCGATGGTTGGCTAATGTACACGAGGTATTATTACGCCATCTTGTTATGTACCCAGCTGATATTATACCTACATTATTTTAGAAGCCACGAAAAAGTGACATGTTAATTTTTGGATGTTGCGGTCAAAGTGTGAATTTGGACTGTTTTGAAGGGGCTGGTTTGATGGATGTTTAGGCTCTGTATTAATAAATAATGGATATCAAATTTTTATTGTATAATAAATTGTAAGGTACTTTTCAAGCATTACAACAAAAGCTTCATGTATCATAGGTATGGTTTTATAACAATCGAAAATAATCAAAACGAATACGAAATTTAACTAGATAAAGTATTCAATTTGCAAAAATGCTCGTAAAGAACAGCGCACAGAACAAGCGAATAAAATAAATGTATTGCGTATAAACACACTAAACGTTCGCGACGAAAGTTTAATCCTTAACCAAGTGGCCGTAAATAAAAGCGAAGCGAAAAAACTTCAAAATATATCACTAACAACACAGAGCAAATTTAAAATTACACATTCCACCGTCAAATAGTATATTATCTGGTAGCATTAAAGCTAGGTTCATATAACTATGGCTGGCTCTCACGACGCCAAAGCTTTTAACAAAGCGCCTGGCGAAGCGCCAGTAAAATTGACATGTCGCAACCCGCCGCTAGATGCCGCCCTCCAAGCACCAAGAAAAAAACACCAAATATCACATCTGAACAAGCTAACCTACGTCTAATAAATCTACTACATGTATATTACTAGATTGGCACATGAGACAAACGATTACCGCCTTTGAGACTCGCCAATAAGTTTCCGAAACGCAATGCGTCAAATACATCTGTCACCCTCTAACGCAGAGGAATCAGTCAAGTGGGAGCGAGTGAAATATCGTATTGGCATCGCGGGGATGTCCACGGCAGTTTTCGGTTTTAGCAAACAAAGGAATTAGAGCAGTACCCGCAACTCTACGCGAATTTATGGACGGTCGCAGTGACCAAATTTTCCTTTTTTTCCCCAACTCGTGTATTTTGCCCGGAAAGACGGGAAAACGTTCTAATGTTATTCCGTAGTTATGGCCACGAGAAGGTTTGACTCACATTATGTAATAAAGTCTTAGAAATATGCACGGTTGTGCCGTGCGTGACTTCACATGCGGATGTTTACTGGCTACCCTCGCCAAAATATCACATGAATGCTAATCCATTAAATTACGTTAGGAATTGTGGTTCCAATATCAGTGTTATTTCTCGGTATTTTACTATAACGTGACATTACTGTCAATAAGCGTAACAAACACACATACCGACTAATTGTAAATGTTTATCGGATTTAAATACAGGTGTAGCACGCAACAATTATCTTGGCATTGCAAAAAACAGCTAAGTGAAAATTTGCACCTTTTAAGAAATACTTCGTGATAGTGGTAAATAAATATCTATCATTTGTAAGTGGCTCTTAAATTAGTGCTTATTTGAATACAAATATAAAATAAGCTGGCATATAATTTATTATATCAAATATCGTAAATTATATTAACCGTTGGTTGGAAGGGCAAAAATAACACATTCCCTGTAACAAAATGGCGGATAACTAACGTCACATTTCAAATACATGTCTTTAATCGTTCGAATAGAGAATAAATAGATAGGTACCTATTCTCAATTGAAGGTAGGCCAATAGAACAATTTATTTTAATGTATTTTCTCAAGATCAGATCGGGCAGAGTCTATTAAAACTTCGTACAAACTTGACACACCTTTAAATTCAAACGGTAAGCCATCTGATAAAGTCGAAAAAAGAACGAAAAAAGTTAGAGGCAGAGTGACTTTATCTATGCCCCGTTAATACTCCAATTAAATTACAAAAAAATAAAAGTGACGTTTCGTTTCTTCCAGTGACGTTATCTTGGTTGAACATATTTTTTTTGTTTTGTTAAGTTTATTGAATATTATTATTTTCTTTTTTTTTTTTTTTTGTTTTTAAAACGTTGAAAAATTGTGCTCCAACGGTATTTTGCTTATTATCATTGGGTTGCGCCATCAATTCCGCGTGTATCCGTGCTGACTGGTCATTGATCTTGATGCCCACGCTGTTTCGACGTTTTGTGGGAACTTACGACTTTTTGGACACTTCATTTACAATCGTATTATCTCCACAGTCAATCAATATTCTTTACACCTCTGAATAGTTGCCTGTTGTCATAAGCACATGGAGAAAGTCTTCTAAAGTTCCGTTAGTTGACCAAAAAGTATGTACCTAACGTAAGTCCACTTTTTTCTTTTAAATTTCATCGCCGTTTGAAATTCCACTGTATCTTCAAACATAAAATATCCTATTTTCTTATAGATTACTAAACACTACTTATTTTCACATTTTCATGACATAACCTAAAAATGCCCGAACCATCATTACAGCTATACAATGACATGTAATTAACATTTTTCCTAATCGTGCCTATGTCATCCATCATCGGCGGCGTTTTGACTTGACAGATGGACATGTCGCGATACAAATCTGGCCAGATAGGTTTGTAAACACATATTATTGTGTTTTGACGGCCCGTCACTGGCCCGTGAGGCATTGTCTTTAAAATTAATGCTAGAAAAATGACAGCCTATTTGAAGTTTTTGATTACACACTTATGTACACAGCGTGATTATTTTGAGATAATTTGTCAAAATTCTGAAGTTTACATCTGGTGAAACCCGATAGTTATGTCTAGATAGCTATTTCTCTGTCGATTGACCTTAAAAGTCATTGTCTATGCGATAGACTTTAAAAAAACGTGTCCTTAATTTTCAGACGACATAGCCATAATGTGAAATTTATCAACTCATAATAAAATATGCTTACCTAAAATATGAAAAATAAATATGTACATCCATATAATTTTCCAGAAAGAAAGAAAACGGATGCATCTATTTCGTCAATGTGTTCCTAAATTAAAAAAAACAGTCTCATCCCACAGACTATACACTCATAGACAATAGTTAAATTCGGCCACCGATTGGTTCCGCGTGCCCAATTGAAATAGATATTATTATCATTATACCAGGCCGTTACGGGCCACAATTACTGTAATAAGCTGTAATGACAGTTATTACATACACTAAAAACGGTATTACAGTGTAAAGCGTAGCCTTGCCTGTAATTTCGTATCAAATGCGTGTCGTTGCGTGTCTGGTGGTTCTCTGTAATTTTATGTCATCATGAGCTGTTGTCCAATCAGCGAAAGAAGCCTACTGCAATTATTTATATGTAGACTGTGTATGTTTTGATGTGAATAGACCGTTATAATATACATAGGTATCTAAAGGAGACCAAATCAAAGTTTGGGTTGAAGACACTCTATAAGTGTTGTAAATATGAATTGGGTTTTTTTTTTTTAAATAACTTTGATAGAAAGGAGTTTGTGGGCCACGAAAAATGAAGTAAGGAAAGTTTAAATGATTTTTGTTTACAAATATGTGATTAGAATTACCTCACAATTTTCAAGTCTAGTGTTAGTTTTCACAGTTTTTTTACGTCCAAAACCTTCACCTAAAGAAAAAATAAAGATTTTTGATCGAAAACAAGGTTGTGAATTCCAATCTAGATATATTCAAGCCTCTCATCATTACTACCAACTTATACAACACATCATTGTACAAAGCAGTAGCAACCAACGCTTACATTTGTCCCCGAAAAATCCCATTTGTTTTCCGAGTTAAAATTTTAAATGAGCTTAAGTCTGTAGGCAATTATGGGCACTTTGAATTTGCGAAAAATAAACAGGGGTTGGTAATACCCCTTGTGTACCCTTGCTTCCCTTATCAAGTAATGACGGGAGTTTAGGAATCGAGAGCTGCACCTGAGCCCTGGGAATGGATTTGCTGGGCACTGTTGGTGGTATGGTGGCTGGTGGTAGCCAAATAACTGAGCCAAATGTACCATCGCTACGGATTTGGTTCAGTTGTCGATTTTGGTTGAGGTATAAATACTGGCTTTATTTTTCTGTTCTACTTAAAGTTTGCCAACGTTACAACTGTGTTTACTCAAAGATATTATGAGGTCCTAAATTGTAAATTTAAAAAATCCTTTAACCACAAAAGGATGCCTTAAAACCTGGAAAAAGAAATCCTGAAGTCAACCTCTTTTTTCCGCTTAAACTTTCTCACAATAAAACCCATCAGCCAATTTTCTTAGATCATAATCAAAACACGTATATCGAACGGAAAATTCCATTAAAACAAAAGAACGTATTACACAACAAGACAGAACAAAGATTCGTTGGTATTAAGAGACGAAAACAATAGCGGAGCAGCGAAAAACGGGCGAACAAAGGAGCGTGGAGCGCTCCCAACCCGAAATTTACGTTTAAAAACAACGTAAAATACCTAAAGCGGGATCCGTATCTATCCTATTTAGATATTAATCTAAACGAAAAAGCAAAAGCAATTCAAAATAGGCAACAAGCTAACAGAAGGGACGGGGCGGGCACAGTAATTGGCCATTTATCAAACTGCGAAGGGGTTAGGGAATGCTCCTGCCCGGCTCTGCCGCCCTGGTACGCAACCGGGAGCGACGCGGTACAAACTGCTTAAATGACAAACAAACATACAGATTTTATGTTCTAAAAATTAGTATTTAATTGTGTTTGGTTTACCATGACTATATTCTGAAAAAAAAAAATAATGAAACATTTTGGAAGGTTGTTCTGAAGGATGCTAGTACGAAGGATCTAGCAAGTAACCGTTGCAAGATCTCTGAGAGACAGGCAACAAATGTAATTTTGGTTTTCTCCCATTTCTTGTTTTTGTTTTTGGCCTTAGGTGGTCCTTATCATAACCTCTTACACAACTTCAGAAACTCGCGAAGCAAACCTATCAACACAAACGTATATCCAAAACAGACATTAATTTAAAAAGTTCCCCTCCAAAGCTGACACGACTTGCGTCCGCAAAATGGACTAACCAAGGTCCTCTACCATAATTCGGAACAGGGAACAGAATTAATCTAAAACACCCGATACTAAGGTAATTTTCGCAAAGTAATCCAAACCTAAACACACAGGTGGAAGGTACTCGGTCCTGCTTGATTAAGCCCCGTTTTAAATTCAACATTTTCGGGTCCATAATGAAAGTTTCTTATCAGTAAGGCGCGTTTGTGAGTTATGGTCGTTTGTTTACAATCCCTCGGGTTTCTGTGCTCCTGATAGCTCGGCTTAATTATGTTATGTATTTATAATTATGTGGAGGATAATTCCAAAGCAATTTTATGTAAAATATTTAAATTACTAACTCTGTGTTAGTTTTGATTTAACTTGTATGAGCAAAGATTTTCTCTAACTCCTGCTCAAACCCACCAAACAAAAAGTAAGTAACCAAACAAAATGCAAAATCCAATTGGTATCAGGTGCTAAACACAAGCAGTACTAGAGGTTCATCACTCTGGCACGGACGCCCGGCTGTCAAACGAATGGCCCTCGCGAAACCACCCGTGTGTAATGACTATTGTCTATGGTGTCTCGTCGGAAAACTTTACTTGTAATGTCTATGGTCGGCGCTTTGGCGCGTGAGCTTTGTAAATGGAATTAATTGCGCCATTTTGTGATGGCAGGAAGTTATGAATATTTTGAGGCTGCTCTGATTTAAATAATTATGTTTTAAATGCGCATAGGTATTTTAAATTAACATGGGTTTGTATAATATAGTGCTTCGTTAAGACATTGAAACATACTTAAAGGCAATAAAAAATATTATACACGTCCACACAAATTAGTATTTGTTCAAAAATGTTGTTACAAGTTGTTACATATAATTTAGAGACTGATAAAATTATAGTTATTAAACGTATTAATTAGACGTTAAAACGAAAACGCTCCAATTAAAATGAACTTTTATTACTACGTGCGTGGGTCGAGCACTGTGTACGACAAGTAATAAACGAAAAATAACTGCATCTAAAATGATAATTAACATCGTTGGGACGCATCAAAATGCACACTTGAAGCGTTTTCATGTTTTAATATAGTAAACGTAGCATAACCGGTAAAACAAGAAAGGCAATAAAACACATAAGCAACATTACATCTTAGTTAATGGAGACCCTCAGTTTCTAAGAAAATGATAAGCGAGATAAAAACCGACTAAAATGGCAACGTTGACGTTCTCAAAATGATACCCGGACGTCGCTACGCAAACAACTCTTAATTACACACGAAAACATTATCTCTAGTAGGATCGAGTTAGATCGCTTACACGCGTTTCTTTCAAAACAATTATGTTAATATGTAACGAGCGTCCACCGCGCAATAATTCACAATTAAAACCCCGTGCCAGTGAAACGGAGCGTAATGGGCGCGTTCGGATTGTCAGAGAACGGGACGTCATAATCTGGGTGCGTTCATATTCGTGCACAAATCCCCGGCGCCGGCGCTTGGACGCGTTCAACTTCGCTTATAAATTCAGACGCGTCTGTTTTGAACGCAGTCATACGTACTCGTAGGTATTAGACGGGACTCAAATTAATACAACAGGCCGCAGTACACCTGCGCCTCGCTTGTTTCTTTCCTACAAAATTAACTCTGAGCTCGCAACAATGGAGCCGGGGGCCTCGCTCGACCAACTTTTGCACTGTTATTTTTTTTTCTGTACCGACTGCGGGCTATATTTCAAACTGTCATACTTAATCTTTTTATCAAAGTTAGTTAAATGCCATAAGAAGTGCACCCGTCTGCCGTGAGCTCCTCATCTGCCCTCTAATTGCGTTTGGAGTTTGTTTGCAAACTTTTATTATGAAATTAAACTAGTTTCGTTACTGCTTTTAGCTCTGCGGCTATAGCGGACTATAATAAAGATGATTAAATACTTTGACATTTGGACGGTTTTATATTTTGTTTCGAGAAGTAGTTTGAAGAGCGGCGGAAGTTGGTTAGTGCATAATGAGATTAAAGGGTTAACAAACTCATTTAACAGGTGGCAGAAAATCCTTCACCATTTTAATAAAGATTTTTTAATCCTGTCAGTGTCAGTGGGCTTACTTTTTAGTTTTCCATCACACCAAAAAAATCCGTTTCAGTATTGTGTTGAATTATATAGGATGATAGCTAACACGCAAACATTCGGCAATATATTTTATTTAACGTCAACCCAGTTACATCAACTAATAATATAACTAACGCCGCTCCGAAACAACTAAAACATTAGACAAAATACCAACAAAATCTTTACTAATTAAAACCCAACAGTTGTTTATTCAGCGTTTCGCAGTTCGCAATACCAGGCGAGCAGGGCCTAGGAGGCGAATAATTTATATTTAATTTAAACAAGACGACATTGGTATTCGGTATACGAGTGCGTAATTAAAATTCCCGCGGCGGTAGCGCGCCCCGGCCCCCCTCCCTCCACCCCTCGCGACAGTTTTCGCGCCAATTTCAACGCGCCCGGAAATTAATTGTGACAGGAAGACGTGGCGGTCACATCCGACCGCGTTCCGTTATACGCATTGAATTATCGGCCAGTGTGTCCCTCACAATAAAAATATTCAGAGCTGTCACGATAGTCCACAGGTCATTCGGAACACGAAGCTGATTTAATTTCGCTTCATTGAGATATGTAAATTTTTCGAAGCTACAAATTAGAATGCAGAGATATTATTTATTTTGCCAACAGAATCTCAATCATTTTTTTCTAAACATCTTTCTGTAATTAACACTTATAAATCACAGCGGAATCATTCGTCGTGAGCAGTCCCAGGAATACCGTGGGCGTGTCCAAAACTAGATATACGAAAACATCGAATTTCGAGTTAACATGATTTATCGATAACGATTACTTAAAATACCATGACATGTCACAAAACCGGTTTGCTCGTCGATGTAATCGTGACCTGACTGATTATTTTCATCGTTATGAAACCTTATAAACCCGGTGACAATTAATAAGTGTCAAGTTTAACATTTAATTAAATTTAAATCGATAAAATCATCATAATCCATAGTAATGGCGGCACATTTACGTAAGACGCGCGAATGATTTGAAATTTTTCAAAAATGGAATGTGTTCGAATTAATCCGTGATGCGTTATTACGTCATCGACAAATGTTTAAATTAGAATAATAAAATTCTACCTACTTATGTTCCAAAAAGTTTTTAAATTAAAGGGTCTGGTTCCACTACAGGTAGTTAATATAAACTTTTACGGCATACTGGGGGAAACTACACTAAACAATGATAGATGGAATTCCTCTCTCAAAGTTAACAGCGAAATAAAATAGTTTTCATTACCCTCGAACTGCTGACGTAAAAGGACTTTTCACACGTGAGAATCATACTAAATAAAGACAACGTCTTTTATGGTGAAATAGAAATAAAATTATTGGACAGTTCAACTTTGTAGTAGAAACAACCCTTAATTACCTATAAACAATCTAATATACTTTTAACAGGCAAAGGTCTTACATTGTCAATGCCGATTATTCGAAAAAAGAAATCGATTTTTATAATCGGCTACGAATTTCACGCGGGTAACAATTGTTTGGTATCCGCTGGCATCTGGGCGAGAGTCGTTCGTTACCTACGTTAAGGGCCTCTAATGGCCTGCACTGAACTGGAGGCCCTTAAAATTTTAAACGTCCTTTTATTTATTGAGGCTCGACCGATATCGAGCCGTCGGATCTATTCGTTATGATTCGATTTTTCACTTTCTTATTTGGTTTAATGTTCGGAGAAATAGACACCTTTTATTGGCGAATGAATCGAGAATTGGCAATACTCTCCAAGATTCTTAACCTGCCCCAGTGTGATATCGAATTTAGCAAAACTTACATTTCTTGAAATAAAGTTGCATCTCGGAGTGCTTTATCGTAACCTGCATTCCCACAGCATCCCACCGCCAAAGAAAAGAATCATTAGAAAAAATAAAACCAACTGTCTTCCCGCCCACGAACCGAACCCGTCATAAATCGGTAAGTCGTTTAAAACGGTTAATTGCAGTCTGATTTATTAGTGTCGCCGTGTCTTATCGTCGGATCTGACGACACAGTCGTTAGAGTACGGCTGTATGGCTGGTATTTCATCAATTTGTATTGCTTGTAATTACATTGGATCTATTTAGTATCGTCCCATAGTATAGTATACCCTTCTGAATTACACCAAACCAGTAACTGTGTAACATACATAAAATTACACACATAATCAGCCTATAATGGTCCCACTGTTGGGACACATGTCCAGCGCGTGTTGATAGATGTCAAATATCAATGACAATTGATCGCAATTTTTTTCATTATGACAGCTCAAGCACTATCATTGCTTAATTGCAATTGCTGGCAGACTTGAACAGTGAAGTCATCATTATCATCATCTCAGCGTTAATCCCAGTCGCATCCGTAGCTTTTTCAGCTTTGGAGTCTGGGGTCCGCTTTTACCAGTCTAACTGCTGATTTTGGCTAAACATCGACATTTTCCGTCAAGCGACTGCCGTCTGACCTCCACAACCCGAAGGCTATATCGAAGCATTGCAGTTAGACCAATTGTTAGACTTTTGAGGGTTCCAACAACCCGTAACGACTGCCACTAGATGTTCGTATGGCAACCGGGACCAACGGTCGTGCTAACCGAGCGTAACGTGCTTTCCGAGGCACGACCAGACCAGTGCAAATATTCATATTCATTCATACAAATATTTGCACTGTGCGGGGATCGAACCCGCGCCTCCTTGCGCAACGGCCGCGTTCGCTACCGCTACGGCACAGACGCTGTCAGACTTGAACAGTGAAGTAATCTTATGAATTGGAACAATGATACTATGTTTCGCTATTACCTGAAACTCCGTACTTCGGCTAGGCCAGCTATTGGGCGGACTGTACTGTAGGCGTTTAAGCCTACTGGGGCAACCAAACGACTATTATTTTTCTTGGTGGTAGTCCACAACATCGGCTGCCGGCAGCAGTTATCACCTACCAGACAAAGTCTTGTCGCCAAGCGATTCGTCGTGTTCCGGCATGATATCTGGTGAAGCCGTACGGAGGTCGCCAAATGTTATTGTGTCGGGAGTTTGGTTGTGGAGGGTCTCCAGATCAATCCCTCTGGCGCAGCTGTGATTGCATCACCTCGCTCAACTGAAGTCTTCCTTCCTATTCACATTTTTTTTTTTTTTGAGTGTATAGTCTCTTAATAGACTGGCGCGCTTTACCATCAATCGATTGCATCACTGCTTACTATCAGGTGGTACTGCGGTCTAGCACTAGTTTATAAAAAAAGATATTAGATTCCTTTAAAATTATATTGTTAGATCGTATTTACTTATGTCTAACTAAAGTAGCTAACACTTATAAACGATAATTGTAATTAAACTATTTGACACTATTCTAAATACGCTTAGATATTCGAATGCAACCCTCGCTACCTTGTAGCCGGCCTGCACTTCGTCAGGTTGCCTTCGGCGGACAACATTCACAGTAACTATATACTAGGCAGACTAAATTAGGACCAGGTAGCTACAGTTTAGGGGAATTGTTATTAACAATGCACATTGCCAAGAGTAGAGAATTTGGCAGGGTTGCACAAATGTGCAGTTGAATGTGTGTTTTGGCAGCCATTCAGCGTTCTTAATTCGTCAGTGATTATATGCGTTATTAATTATGAATTATTATCTGTTCGTCATCAGAACTCGATGTAATTACATGCTTGTTGACGCATGCGTAATTTAGTCCCACCAGGTGGACATACCTGGTAGAAGTTGTGGGAAATCATTGGATGCAACCCAAATCAGCTGTGGAGATTTATAGATGAAGTCAAAATCCAGAAGTGGACGTCTTCCAGCTAATGTGATGATAAAACCTGCTTAAAACAGTTCGATCGTCACGATTCATCGTGTTTCGTAGTGTTGCCCAAATGCAAGAACAAGACGAGACTTAGCCAGTCTTGGTCTTGGTCTTGCGCCAATACACCTGGTCTTGGTCTTGGTCTTGGTCTTGCGCTCCCAGTCTTGGTCTTGGTCTTGGTCTTGCAGCAAGAGTCTTGCAAGTCTTGCAATTACCTATTAGTCTATTACTATTTATTAAAGTTTACTTTAAATCTTAGAAAAACGTATTAGAATTGGAGCATTGTGAGCTTGAATTAACATAGCCATAGTAAAGATCAAGCAGATTAATAAATAACTGAAGATTTGATAAGAAATTCGAAAAATCAACTGACCTATATGTCGTTTTCCATGGAAGTAACTATTTGTTAATAAACATTTATGATTTATAAGCTTACATTTGCTAAAACATGTAAAAAAACAAATTTTTGTAGAATTTTTTTACACGTTTCAAGTATATTTAAAAGTGGCTACAATATTTATTAAACGGGTGATATTTGAACACTTTTTTGCTATTTTTTCTTGTAAAAACTTAAGAAATATAATGACTAAATGTACAATAATAGTACCTAAGTAATTAGTTTAAAACCATATAAGTTATCAATATTATAATATATACTTACTAGAAGGAATTAATATGACATCTACTACCTATCCTTACCATTTTATCCTAATCATAATACTACTTGCGTGATCAGTATAATGTATTCATTTTCATTCTAAGCACTCTGAAACTTATTTATTCTTTGGAACACCTGTAGGTACTCTTAAAATTCGAAATTATTTTGCATGAGTATACCTACGCCCTATGGCGGCAATCAAATAGTGTCAAATGTTATGATTTCGGCGTGGCGGCAACGATTGTTTTAGATTTCAAAAGAAGCCGCCGGCGCGTGTATCATAACCATGGACTTCCGAAAAGCGGCAAATTTCTTTGAGAAGTAAGTACAAAACCTTTGATGCCGCATTATCAAAGTGCCGATGGTTAAAACATAACTATGCATGCACTCAGTTTGATTTTAATAGATATTTTTTTATTCGCTATGTATATGTCGCTATGTATATGTATAGTTTTTTGCGTCTCATAGAATTCCTAAGCGTACCTACCTATACACCGAACTGTTACACCTAACTACTCAGTGAAATAGCGCTAAGTCCTAGCTGCAAGACGCAAGAGTCTTGCAGGCTATGTCTTGTTCTTGCTCAAGTCTTGCACGGTCAGTCTTGGTCTTGGTCTTGCTAAAAATACGCGGTCTTGTTCTTGGTCTTGGTCTTGCAAAAACGCAAGAACAAGACCAAGACTGCAAGACCAAGACTGAATTTGGGCAACACTAGTGTTTCGGCATGATGTCTGGTATGCCGGGTACGATACGCCAAATGTTGTTGTGATCAATCTCCCTCTGGCGCAGTATCATTGATCGTGTTGTTGGGTTTAACATTGCATCACCTCGCTCAACTGCCGTCTTCTTCGTATTTTTTGAGTGAATAGGCTCTTAATAAACTAACTTGACAGCCTCCGTGGCGTAGCGGTAGCGGACGCGGCCGCTGCGCAAGGTGGCGCGGGTTCGATCCCCGCACAGTGCAAGTATTTGTATGCATGAATATGAATATTTGTACTGGTCTGGTCGTGCCTCGGAAAGCACGTTAAGCCGTTGGTCCCGGTTGCCCTACGAACATCTAGTGGCAGTCGTTACGGGTTGTTGGAGCCCTCAAAAGTCCTACAATTTGTCTAACTGCAATGCTTCGATGTCGCCTTCGGGTTGTGGAGGTCAGACGGCAGTCGCTTCATAGAAAATGTCGAAGTTTAGCCATATCAGCAGTTGGACTGGTAAGACGAACCCCAGACTCCAAAGCTGAAAAGGCTTCGGATGCGACTGGGATTAACGCTGGGATAATGATGGAGGCTCTTAATAAACTAGCGCGCTTTACTATCAACAATTGCATCACTGCTTACCATCAGGCGGGATTGCGGTCAAGCACTAGCTTATAATTACAAAAAAAAAAGATGATCTTAACAGCTAAGTATTTATTTTTTCAAAAACTTGCTGCTTTCAACCTAGTTCATATAAAAACCGTTCCATTTTTAAAATATAACTGTTGAAAGCGCTAGAGCATAAAACAAGCGTTACATACTAATGATCAGGACTTACAGATTCCATAGTGTGCCACCGGTACAATGCATCGACGTATAAATTGCACACAACGGTACTGCACTAACAGGTGCTATGTCTACTGCCGGATAACTACGCCCATTCACGTCCTACTTAGTTATTAGTCGAAGAACAATACTGATCCGCTTTATTACTATTTTATGTATGTGAAAGACAACTTTTAGTATCGTTCTAATTAATAGGTACCTAGGTACTACTATAAATGTGAAAGTTTTTAATTTTGGTATCTTTGTTACTCGATCGAATTTGGATGAAGTTTGGCACATAAGTTTATAGCTTGCTTAATGCATAGGATGCTTTTCGACCCAATTTCAATTTCCATACAACTGAAGTCGCAGGTCGAATCTAGTTAAGTAAATATTGTCTTTGATTGAACTAACTTGCAGTCAGTTCTGTATCATTGAAGCAACCTGTCGAGTGTGTATACTAGGAAACAATATATCAACCTCCATTCATATCTCCACAAAGTTGACCCATTAAGACCGCCTACCCAATAAATAAAATTGTAAACACAAAATGTCCCGAGACTTATGGTAGCACCACTCCGTCCATTAATATAATGTATCAAACAAAATGTCCAGTTTAAAAACATCGGAAACGATACGCTCTGAGAGGCTTCTCGATCAAACTGTTTATCTAGAACATTCCCACTCCGACATTATAAATTACCTTCTATATGCACAGGGTTGCCAATTGACAATGACAGTACCAGAGACGAATTAACTTTTTTTCGAACGACTCATTTGAATTCAAATTATTTTTAATTGGCAACCTTTTAGATACGGAAGATTTATGAATTGAGAACCTTTAAAATGTGCAGATGCAAAAAATGTTGCCAAAACATAAATACTGCCGAAATGTTACCTATAATATTATCAAAAGCAACACGATGCTGAATCATTTTGTGACGTGGTGATGTTTGATTTACGCATAACACCAAAATGTTAGTTTTCCATATAATTTATTCGACAACAGACATTAATGCTGCAAATTTTAATTGCAAATAAAGCATCACAAAATTCCGTCAAACTCCACCGACCATTTGTGTTTAATCGTTAATTTGATTAAGGACTGATGCACGCTAGAAACTGGAGGGACAATCAAAAGCCTTATCTGTTCGTAAAAAAGGCAAAAAGCCCTTGGAGCGGCCATTGTTAGCGTACGATTGCGACAACCCGATTAAGCAACGTGCACAGCTAATTCGACTGAGGCTAACACGCGAATACACCATCATAGTATGCAATAAACCGAATGTAAACGAAATAGAGATGTTTTTGAATTAGTTCCCATGTTCTTGTCTCTCGCTGAATAGGCTATTCGTTAGATGATCATTTAAATGGTGGTAAATATGTGCGGAATTATCAAGCAGTTCCAAATAAGAGTTGAATTTACTGTTTCTTTGTCCTTTCCAATTAAGAGGTAGCCGACGAGGTAATGATCGTTGGAAAACGACTTCTGATTTAAGGTTATTGCCGACACCCCTAAGATCAATCGCTGTCTACACTTTTCAAGAAATAATTTGCGTAATGCTCGATATTTCTGAACCCTCTTAAAACCGTGAGCAGAACCACATGTCCGTGGAAATGAAGACATTTTTACGTGACGTCACCGCGCGTCAGGTGGCCGCTTAGAATTCTGATCCGTCCATCATTAATTTGACAAATGACCGCGTGAGGTGATGGCGGACAGCGGCGCGCGCCCCATCGCGTTCTTTCAGTTTATTTGAATTTAGCAATCTGTTTTTGCGATTATTCGCCTAACTTCCAATTAGGTTTTTAATATGATGCGTTGAAAGAACTTCCCATTGTTTTTATTTTTTGTCTATGCTTCTTTTACGTTGTTAAAACCGACCCTTATATGAATTTGCAAATAGAACACATCGCTTGTCAAAATGAAAATGGTGTCCTGTCATAATTCGATTTTAATATTTTTAATCTACATTATTCACATTCAGTTATGAAAACAGAACATGACGGATCTATAAACAGAACTATAAAGCTTTTTGTTATATTTATTGTGGTTTCCGTATTGTATTTTATTTATCTAAACGAACCATGAAATGTATGATGGGGCGATTTGCTTATTTTGATTCAATTTTCCGACTTTCGTGTGGGCAGTAAGAACGAAAATATCGAATATTGATCGTTTTTTTTTCAATAAGTGGATTATTTCAACTGTGTTCTTGCAATGCCCGTTATTTACCACCTACCTACTAAGTATTCAACTTCATTTATCCAACCATAAAATCAGTTGTTGAATTAACTGATATTTCTGTCATTGTAAGTTGTCTTCGGTTAATCTGAGGATTTTCTCGTCTACACCCTGTTAGCTTAGAGCCATTCACATCATAAATTTAGACATTTGATGTTTTCGAAACCTTCATAATGTGTATGCCTCCTACTAATGATCACAGCTTCTCTTTACTGTTGTTTGTTACAAACGGAAAATGACTCAAAAACATTGCAACGAGACATCAGGTTGGGCTTGAAGATAAATGAGAATGATCCGTAATTAGAGCAAGTACCAGGCGAGCATACAAGACGGGAGTATTTGGTGCGACCCGCATCGGCCACACGCAATCCATCACTGCACCAAATTAGTTCGCGCGCCGGCCGCAGCAGCCGCACCGGCGCTACTGCCGCACTCATTAGTGGTTGCCGGGAACCCTGCGCTCCTGGTGTTTAATTGTTATCATCATTAAAATATTGACATTATTTTAGTGTCATCGTCATGGTTTTATAGGAAAAATTATACTCGTTCAGAGCGAAAACCAGCAACCAAAGTGGCCAAAATTCTACGGGAGACAGCATAGGAAATCAATCAAAACTAATGACTGTTTAGGCTTACATCCATTTTAAATCCACTATTTTTAATACCACTATCCATCTGTGCAGTTCTTTCCTTAAAAGATCATTTTATACATCTTCATATAATCTGACTAATATTATGTCTGGACATCAGAACAGACTTGTGACCTCTGAGATTGTGTCAGTCTCTTTTCCCTGACTAATCAAATAGGAAATATCGACCTCATCTAGTTTTAAAATATGATTCTTTTTCTTCTTCTTCGTTTCGTTCTTGACAGAACGATTATGGTCACAATGACTGAATTCGAGACGCTGATGTCACACGCCGCACGATCTCTCTCCATCTATTCCTGTTGGACGACAGTCTGGAGCATTCATTTACAGCCCCCCAACTACCGACACTGGATTTGGTCGGTCCACCTAATCAAAATATGATTACGTGTACCCTTAAATAAATCCTTCATCATTTAAATCAGTCAAGATTGGAGCAGTGAATCCAAGTTGGAGAGGAAAGCTACTATTTAATCCACGTTCCACCGGAGAATGTCTCCAGCGCTAATTTGTAAAGCCAAAATCTTTTATTCCAGACTTCCGAACTTTACCTGTACCAACAAAATTCAAATTCTCCGCCAGATGTTGTCCATAAATAAAGCACGTTCACACCTCAACCCTTCGAGTTGTAGTACAAAATAAATTCGGCGCACACGTCACCAATCAGAGCAATATGGCGCCGGGTCGGCTATTATCGCAATTGCATGTTATCCGCGACCCTGTCTTGGGATGCGGCCACGAAATTCGAGGGTAGCTAGCGCTTTTTGGCGTTACTGGTGAATTTTGACAAGGATTTTTGGAACAGCATTTTTATGCTAACAATTTTCAACTGAACATTAACCAAAAATAGATTCGAGGTCCTTAGAAAAAACAAGGTAATTAGCTTTTTGGGTTAGCCCTGAAAATGTATAAAACAGTTCTTTGTATCTACCCATATAGCTCACTTTCTAATTTCTTTAATAACTGGGGATAAGCTAAAAATAACTTTGCAAAATTATTTTGCAATCAAGCCAAAACCATTCGCTCATCTATTGTTCTTGGTCCAGCTCCAGCTTCTTCGAACACCGAACACCGTCAGCAAAGAACACCGTCTTCTTTCATCATTCTCTTCCAATTCCGGTAGACTTTAGAACTGGCCAATAATTTTCGCTCAGAAGCACCTCGGGGCCGCACGCAGCAAGCGTTTTAACACCATCTGCGACACTTTGAGATATTTACTGCCGATTTATGCCGCCTTGGTGTCTAATTAGTCGACTGTTAATTGTACCTACAGCCTATATTACATTTAGAAACGCGTATATTTAAAGATAACCTATGTTAAGATGTCCCACTGTCCGGTAAAAATGATAAACAATAATATAATAGAGGTTTTAAAAAAAATAGTTCAATATGGTATGTCCTTCCATCCTTCATAATGTATGGTCACTTTTCGTTTTTCCCGATTCTGAAAAACAAGGCACGCAACATACAGATGTGAAACCCGTACAGCATTTTCGCATTATTCATGCTTCGTGTGGCACAAAATCATAAAATCAGAACGTCTGTGAAAATTCGAAACAAAATAAATCGATTTCGCGACACAGTCGGGTCCCCCTCGCAATCGCAGAATAAAAACAAATCTGTGTGCCCCGACAATTAACGCAGTACCATGTGTTACTCATTCCGTGTGATGAGGACCCAGAAACTCGGGGGGTCGGGAGGTCGAACTGGCGATATATTGCGCCCGGTAATTACACCCAGCGGCTACCAGGCTGCCATAGGATTAAGGAGCTATACGCCTTAAAATGAAGCATTTTCCGCTAACGTAATTTATTAGAGGCGATTTTTGCTTCTCCACTTTATATAGCCCTGGTAAATTAATACTAGTGCGATTTATTGTTCTCACTTTTGTTGTTGTTGACTTTTATTTTTGTTCTGATTTTGCTTTTGAAATGGCTAGCGTTGAAAGTTAAAATTAGAGGCATTTTTGCTTGTCAAAATGCCAACTTTTTAACAGTTAGAGTGTTCTGGATAATTTCGATATCAGAAGTTGGAGTTTCCTGAGTTAAAAGGATGCAGTTTCTAGCAACAAAATAAACTTCCCTGAGCCTAACTTATACGAGAGAGTAGTATATACCACAACCATGATAATAACGCTTATTCACGCCTAATAACCAAACATTCTTCGAGCACAAGAGTCCATTACGAAAACAACATAGGCAATATCCGTAACAATCTCTATACGCCGTCTCCTGATCCCCTGGTTATAATATTTACTGGTCACACCTATAATTGCCTGATTTAAGGCTGTTTGTATGCGCTGGCGACGGCGGTGGATTTCATGAAAAATATTTATTGTCCGCCCGGACTCCGTGGATTAGACGTATTTGTACGTGACGAAGTTACTTGGACCTTTTGTTTTTCCCGACCGATATTTTCCGGGTTGTTTTTGTGATATGTATCAATTGTTCAGGTCTCGGATAAGATTTCGGATTTTGAAAGATTTTGATTGTTGCTCTATTTTACATTTAAACAAACCAAAATATCTTACCTATCCTACGAGCAATCAATCACCAGGGTAGCAGCGCTCCAGATATCTCAGACATCAAAACTCGATCCGTCCATTGGACGGTATCCGCACTGGATTTGTCGGATTCCGTCAGCATTTGTTACGGGATCCAAGTATTATTCACCCTTTTGAGTCCCTGTATCGTCTGCGAATGTTTACCTAAGCTTACAGGGATCCTTTTTGTAGTGCAAATATCAAAACAAAGTTCTTGGATTACAGTTAACCATTTCGTGAGAATATGAGTTACATAATATAACAAAATAATAATATTTTTATCATTTTATAACTCCTCGAAGTTGTTTCAATTTCTTACTCCCAAATAATGAAAGCATTTTGGCACGTAAATAAATAATTACCAGGGGTCCATATGTACCGCGCAAGTTTGTATTTTGAACCAATTACTTGGGCAATATGTTATACGTCTGTTGAATAAGTAATCTCATCGGGAGTGGGATGGTAGGAGTGTGGGACCCGATGCGCGCACTGCATTCCCAAATTAACTGTCACTATGAATTTTGTACGAACGTTCGGATATTCTTCCGATTGCTTTATGATTCGATTAGTTTTTGTTATAATTGTTGTGTAATTATCGCTTCGATACGCACCCAATGGTTTTAATACGCAACAGCGCTAGTGAGCCTATTGAAAATAAAATTATTTTGTTGGCAACACTGCTTACTGGTCCAAATTTTAATCAAAATACGAGTCAATATGTAGAAACGTGCAAATGGCTGATGAAATACAAAACATGAAGTGATTTCTGCGAATTACAAGTATTTTAATGAACATTAAAATTATAATAAATTAACCCTAAAATGAAACATACGAACTTGACGCGGAGCATACCGTGCGAGGGTTGAGGCCACACTATCCCTTGCAAGGGTCCCCGTAATTACTTGCGCGAAGCATGGCTGTGCGTCCGATGCGTCTAATGTGTTGTTAATATCAAGATTAGTTCATTAACTCTTCATCCGCCGGCCCGGGGTCCATAACACGCGGGGTCCTCGGTCCGCCGGGAGAGGGGGCCGGCGCAAAAACGGCAAATTTTACGAGTCTTAAGAGGGTATCTGTTAAATCGCGCTTTGTATTAATTTTGACGGCGACGGTAACTGTTATTTTGATGTTTTAGCTGCAATTAACTGTGAGGTTTTAAGATTACATGGCTGTAACTTTTGTTTTCCTTGTGTAAAATTATAATTTTGTGAATTGTGTAGAGGTTTTATAGCTTAACATTTAAACTGAATGCATAACGTAGATCCTTCGATTAGCAAATGCTATAGAAGCAAAGTTGCTCTCAAAAATAAAATGGTCGTGCAAAAATGCTTTAATTTTGTTTTTTGAGAAAGGTCATTTTTTATTCAGGAGCCATTTAACCCAAAAATGACATTAAATTCTGTATGTAATAAAAAGCAACTTTCAAAATACATTGTTTTCCACATCATAAAAGTAATAAATCATACAATTCATGAAATTCGAAAGATAGTTCAACAATAGAAACCAACACATCTGACATTATCGAATTTGCATTTCTATGTGTGTTTATTTTATTTGTGACAACGGTCGGCCCGATACCAGGGGCGCATAAATCATAAGCGATCTGGATTTGTTCGGAAGGGTTGGTGATACAATTGTTTGATGCACATTATTGCACATGCGTCTGATATATCTGTTTAATATGCAAATGGCGCTAATTGTAATAAGATTTGGTACATTACCACGTCATCTGACACTCGGAGGGGGAGTTGTTTTTATTTTATTAGGTGCTATATGGTGGAGTGTTGGTGGTACAATTGCCTGAGTTGATTTAGTAGTGTACTTTGAAATAATTACATTTTTGCTTCGATATATGTGTTTTTGTGGCTGTGCAAATATGAGCCGGCTTACAAGTGATGAATGGATATAGTATAAACGAACAGAATTGTTTGATATAAGTATAAAGCGGTTCAGTGCTGGTGGAAAACGGTTCAAGTGAACTGTTTTTCCCGTTCCATCCGTGCAAGTCGAATCTTTCTTCATAAGTTCACAGCAAATCTTACCCGTTTCGCTACACTACTTAACTCTGATTAGCTTAGCTTCACTTCTGGTTCCCAAAACAGCTCAAGAATCTATCTACCTTTACTTTAGCAAGAGATTTACACACTATTCCTTTCTTATAAACTGTTTTTGGTACTCTTCACAAAAACAACACCAAAACAAATAAATATGATGAGTAAATACTTAATACATGCCACAATAGCCACATATTATAATTAGTAGACCAACACGCCCAAGAAAATAACATTACGCAACGGTAATAGGGGCGCGGGCCACTCGATCTCATGATGTCCTGGTAGGAACTTATTATTACAATTGCTAGATTTCCCCGGCTTTTCCCTAAATAGGGAAAGTTAAAAAGGTGATTTGATCCGAGAAGCACGTCCCGGGCCAGGGGAGGTAGAAAATAGGGATGGAAGTCCGCCAGCGTACCTACAGAGTATAAAATTTAATTTCGACTTCCAAGTTTTTGGATTTTAATTACCTGAAAGCGAATTAAATAATGAGTATGCGGGGTTGAGTGGAATTCCTTCAGTTAACGCTGAGAATTCGTATTTTCCGAGAAAGCCAAGTCGAGGGGTTGGTGTAATTTATAATTTATCCTTACTAGATTTGGAATTACAATATCACGTAAGATTACATTTAGCAGGAGTCCGTAAAGTTATGTACTGAAGAACAAAATCAGTTAGTTTATTCTGGCACTATTTTTTTTTTAATAAATGTACTTTTTCTTTATTATTATGAGGATCTTTCAATTATATTATTAGCATTTTGCTGCTTATAATAGGCACTCCCATTTATTACACGCAGATTAGATAGTTTGTTTAAATATGTACAAAGAAGCCAATTTTCTTAAACTAAACGCAAAACAAACATTGGCCACAATTTACTTTGTCATAGCGTCGCAAAAATCGGTAGTGCGGGTTCTTAAGCCCAGGGGGTGCTACGACCCACCCCGAATTAAGCGTTAATTAGGGAAAAACGGTATTTATTACCCTCAGGTAATAGCTCACTCTACCACCTGCTGTTTATGTAACTAAACACGGGAAAAACTTTATTTCCTCGACCGTTTCATTTATTCCTTTAATCGTCTACGAAAATTGGTTTTATGTTTTCTTTCTGAGATTTATTATTTTTCATATTTTGAGTATCCTTGTGAATATAACGGATAAATAGAATGGTCGACCATGGATAATGATTTTGGATGAAAGGGTTTAGAGGAGACCAAGTTAGTAAGTCGTTTAAGTAATGAAAGTAAGTCAAAGTTCGGTTTTGAGGCCAAAAATCTTGCAATTTTTACTGAAGTAATATGTACTCATTAATTATGATCCAGCAATACTACCCACTACGATAAACATTTAAATTACAAACACGAACTGAAATTTCCACAAAACTTTTATCGGACACCCCCTTGTCCGGGTAAATCCCAAAATCGTAATCCCGAGGTACTAGGGCGACATAGCTTATCGCCGGTGGCCGGAGCCAACGCCAAATGAAGGCATTAGTTTTCATAAAGCCGGTCGAGATAGCCCCCGGTCACTCCCTTCTGAGGGATGCTCTCCTAGTGTCTAGCTTGATATATTGTCCGATGATATTTGAAACCTTTTTGATAAGCGAATCTAAAGTTATTTCAGTAGTGGGTACGGTTTTCAGATAACAGCCATACGTCGTTTCCGAATATTTTACTACCAGAAAAAGATCTCCGGTATATTTTTCTGCCTGAAATAAAATTATTCTAGGAACCTCTTTGACGTCACTTCAAAAAGCTATATGATTCTCTCGTGTACGCAACTCTTTGAAAGGAAATTCACATTTAGTACAGAATCAGTGTAATAAATTTGACGTGTGACAGTCCCAGCATGGAAAAACTGTCAAAAATTCAAAAAAATATTCACTATAAGATTTATTATGTTTGGTCTAATTCTCCCTTAGAAATGTATCATAATATCCTGAAAAATATGCTAACTTTATAATCTAGTAAGTAATCTATGCGATGTTTCAACCCTCACAAAACACGGGCTCTGCAGAATTCGACTCTTGTTTTTGGTGCGTGTCTGCGCAAAGAAGTTTGCGCAAACGGAAAACTAAGATTATATTGATATGTTTGTAGATGATATAATTAAATAGCGAACGTTCTGTGGTCGTATCGATGTGAGGATATTAATCCTGATTCGGTAGTAGATATGTATAATGTTTTTTGAAAGATGAGTAACTTTAATTTGACAAGACTAAATGAATATAAATCTTCTGTCTTATTCTTAATGAAAGAAAATGAGCTTAACGTTAGTTTAGTTGTTGAAGAAGGAAATCGCCAATTACGTTTTACTTTTTTTAATGAATGGATCACGCTTGATGACAAACAGTTGTTGAGTTCACTTTTGTTTTATTTAATACTAGCTTTCCGCCCGCGGCTTCGCCCGCGTAGAGTTCGGTTATATCGCGCTTTTTGGATTTCCCTCGGGAATATCAATTTTTTCCGGGATAAAAGGTAGTCTAAACCTTCCTTAAGAATCACTCTATCTATTAAAAAAAACCGCGTCAAAATCCGTTGCGTAGTTTTAAAGATCTAAGCATACATACGAACATACAGCGAAAGCGACTTTGTTTTATACTATGTATTGATATAATTTTTTTTATATTAATTTATATTAATTCAACTACCTATTTACTTTATAAACACTAAATACAAATCTGTACTAATACATAAAGCTGAAGAGTTTGTTTATTTGAACGCACTAATCTCAGGAACTACTGGTCCGATTTGAAAAAATCTTTTTGCGTTGGATAGCTCATTAATCCAAGAAGGCTACAGGTTATATAACATTATGCTGCGACCAATAGGAGTGGATATTATATTTAAAAAAAAAAAAACATATTGAAACCTACGCGGGAAGCTAGTAAATTATATATTGATCTTAGAGCTAATTTTGCGATCAACAGATTAATGTCTATTCGGGGAATTAAGTTGCTCTCTGATAGTTATTCTACGGAAAAACTATCAAAAGAAATCAAAATTGTTGCTGTGTTAATATTTGATAAATCAGTTCTTACATATAATACCAAAATATACGTATTTAGTTATGACACCATTACACCCGTGTGAAGCATAGGGTTGGCGATTTCAGAAAGTCTAGCTTTCCTCAAAATGTTTTCCTTTACCCTTTTTAATCAGCATTGGTGTCCAAGATATACTTAGAAAGTACCTACATATACCTTAGAAAAGTTACATTGGTACTTGCCTTATCTGGAATTGAATACGCTCAATCCTTCTCTGTATGAGAGGAGACCTGTGCCCAGCAATGGGACGATAAAAAGGTTGATGATGATGAAGCATAGGGAGGTTGGTCATGACATAATTTCTCATCAGGCTCTTCTTCTTCTTCTTTTCGCTCTTGACAGAACGGTCGTGGTCACTATGACTGAATCCGAGACGCTGATGTCACACGCCGCACGATCTCTCTCCATCTATTCCTGATGGACGACAGTCTGGAGCATATATTAACAGGTCCCCCTACTGCCAACTTGATTTGGTCGGTCCACCTCATCGGTGACCTTCCACGAGGTCTGTTCCCTTCCACTCTGCCCTGAACGACCAAACGTTCTATGGAGTCACTATTGCCCTGCTGAATATCAGCTTTGCCTATATTAGTCAGTGAAATGAAATGAAATCGTTTATTAAGCAAGTAGGATCACTGATCACTTTTACACGTCATATTAAAATCATTATACAATGAAACTTGTTTATATATATTAATATTTTGTCTGTTTGTTTCAGGTTTATTAACGCGAGACGTAGGATAGTGCAGCCAATGATAGACCAGTCAAATAGAGCAGGTAAAGTTTTTCTTATACAACAAATGCTGTAAGAATTTTCAATCCCTAGCACTACTTGAAATGACAACTGACTCCACGCTCAATTTCACCATAGTTCCGGTGAAATGGTTACAGCATCGAACTGCTGTTATTAGTAATGTATTTTTCATTTTTAAGCAGATTTTCTTTGCCACGATGACAGGTTGACATATTTCCGTATAAGGCCAGGTACACTAATCAATAGCTCGATAGCCTCCGTGGCGTAGCGGTAGCGGACGCGGATGCTGCGCAAGGTGGCGCTGGTTCGATCCCCGCACAGTGCAAGTATTTGGATGCATGAATATGAATATTTGCACTGGTCTGGTCGTGCCTCGGAAAGCACGTTAAGCCGTTGGTCCCGGTTGCCCTACGAACATCTAGTGGCCGTCGTTACGGGTTGTTGGAGCCCTCAAAAGTCCAACAACTGGTCTAACTGCAATGTTTCGATGTCGCCTTCGGGTTGTGGAGGTCAGACAACAGTGGCTTCACGGAAAATGTCGAAGTTTATCCATATCAGCAGTTGGACTGGTAAAGCGGACCCCAGACTCCAAAGCTGAAAAGGCTTCGGATGCGACTGGGATTAACGCTGAGATGATGATGACACCAATCAATAGCTCAGCAGTAAATAGTTTTTGACTGACAATGCAGCTGAACCTGACATCAGAAGAACCTACCGTGTCAGATTAATACTAAAAATTGTAGGATATAAGTATTTATTGACTTTAAGTACTATCACTTTAGAGTTCAACCTAAACTATAGTCTACTGAAGGAAACTATACAGCATATTGTCTAGGGACATCAAATCATTTTCTTATCCCAAACACCCCCTTATTCTAAAAAAAGTCAATTCAATTCAATTCTTGATTAATGAATGGCCTTTGTGGAAAAAAAAGTCCCAATGATAAAAAATAAAACTTCAAACGTCAATACCATTAGATATCCAAAATTCAAGACGCCATTACCGGGACATTAACGCGTGCTGACCGCATCACGTATCGCTTCGGACATTTCAAATTCTCCGAGCACGCCCGAAACGACTTTGAAGTCTAAAATCGAGTTTGCTGACCACAAAGTACGGAGTGGTTCATACAGTATGCAGGCCGTCGCATGCGGCCAGTAACGCCGCCGTCCCATGAGGATGTTCTAGCTTTTAGCGCTGACCGCCTGTGGAATTATGACTGCCTGGTACGCCCCAGCTGCGTTTAGAAAGTAGATTAGATACAATTACTTTACTTTGAGTAAAATTGGAGTAAACTGGGAAGTATTTGGTTTTTTTATACTGAAAGTTTTGGACCGTTGAAAAAGATATGCTGGGGACATTTTGTTCATCTTGCGAGTTTTGGCTACAAATTAGGTATCGATACTATTTTGTCATCAAACCATACCACAGACAACACCACAGTACGAATAGAAGAGATATTAAAGTGATAAATTACTTCTAATTTCGGTGCGCAACAGGCAATAACTGCAATAAGGATTTAAAACGCTAGCGAATCCCAAAACCAGCCAAAATATACGCCGGACAAAACCTTTTTTTTTACCCATCCTGTCGACAATATGGAATAGAATTACAAACGACCAATTCTATTTTTACTTTGTAATTGTAGCACAGTCCATAAAACGTTCCCGGGTCCCCCGTACGTAGCCAACAAAAATTCCGTCGGGGGAAAAAAAGGACATCGCAGAAAAAGGGCTTACTCCTGCGAACGCAAGAAGGGTAAAAAAGAATAATGTCCGAATTCGTTGACCCGTCCCGAGCTATCCATCACTCGCCCCTCCGTCGACTATCGGCGATGTATGCTACCCTGGTACCTTTATCTAGATGTGTGGATGTTGCCCCCCTTTCTATTTCAAGATTAGAAACGGGCAGTTTCTTCATTTCTTGTTAATTTCGTCTATAAGAAAGGAGACGACAATACATCAGAGATTTCAAGCGAAAGATTTGACTTTTCTTGATTTAACAGCTCTATTGTCTGTATCAAAGTTTGCTACGCTTACAGGATTGTGAAAGAATAATGGAAAAATAGCACTTGATTCATCATGCTCCTTGCAGCAGAAATAGATAAAGCCTTAAACGATAAATATCTTCTTACTTCGTCGCATCTTGCTGTCCAAAGATGTCACGACTGGTTTATCTGCTTATTTGAAAAGTGCATTTGGTTACTCAATACAAAATGCTCCATTACGGTTACCAAGCTGTCAGCACTCAAATATCGCGACACCCAGTACCGGGAGTACATAAACCGGGCACAGTTCTAAATCTAGCGAGCCAAACGGGCGGATGTGACCGCCCGGCCAAGTTTGCCGACGACGGAAAATGGAAAAACCGGAGGGGTGGAAGGATAGATGGAAAATTGTTTTGGCAATGGACTAAAGAAAATGGCCACCGCATTTCCTGCGGTCAAGCCAAAAGGCGCTTTTCCAATCACTATATTATTTGTCGTGCGACCGCCCTGCGTTTATGTATTCCTGGTGCGTGCGTTCTGCCTCCCGTGTTTCGTTTGCCAACCTTCCTTATTTGCAGCGATTCGCTTGGCTGAAATTTCAGCTATTAAGTTTGCTGTTCAAAAATAGTGTTTTCTGTGAATTTGTGTAATCCTGAATCATCCTCTATCTCTCTTGTTTCCATACGTGTATTGTAAATATTTTTAATGTCTCCGCTAGCCAGCTAATCAGTAATGATACTATTTCCTACCCAATGAAGCGTGTCCCTTCCATTACCAGCACGTTAACACAGTCTATCTCAGTAGTTCAGCATATACACACACCATGTCGCAGCGTTAATGAATTTATTATAAGCGCATAAATTGCCCTCTGATGCGACCCATTACGGAGCCTGACTGTAAATTACAATTCGTTGGAGCACCGAGCGATCGTTTATTGGGCATTCGGCGAGGATTAAAATCCGTTCTCTCGTCACCGATGCATTTATTAAAAGTGAAATTAATATTAATATTTTTGGAAACTATCGGCTGGGCTTTGTTAACCGTGTTCGTGAAAATTATTAACCGTCGAAGCAGTAATTAGACTTTGTCCAATGACCGGAAATATGGTTCGGAGAAACTGAAAATAATTAAAGTCAGTATAATTATAATTATGCATTTGATTTATTAATAATATGAAAATATTTATATCTTAGTAGCGGCCGCCAGCAACTTCGTTCGCGTGGAATTAGTTATGCTCCGCTCCCATTGGTCGCAGCGTGATGTTATATAGCCTAAAGCCTTCCTGGTTTAATAGGCTATCCAACGCGAAAAGAATTTTTCAAATCGGACCAGTAGTTCCGGAGATTAGCGCGCACAAACAAACAGACAAACATACAAACAAACAAACTCTTCAGCTTTATATATTAGTATAGATTACAGTACAGTTTTATTTTAAAAACGCCAGATTTTTCTAGTGCTGCATGCAATCACAAACACCGAGCATTTAGTATGATGTCCTCAAGATGACTTCCTCTTTAATCATAGTATCCTGGTAGTTGTGCCCCCGTTCAGGCGCCCGTTATTGCTTCCTGCGGCCCTGGTAGGAGACACGCGCCACTGATCCGACTCAATCACCCACTTTTGCATTGTTTGCGAAAAAAGCAATAAAACCTTACCGAACAAAATATAAAGAAGATAGTCGTAAAGGTTTTTCGGTTAAAAAACAGTATTATTGATGTCAGCCGTTACAAGAAAATGCATGACTATATTTTTTTCTTAATTTCCATCATTAAATTTGCAACAAAATATGACTGAGCTTTTTGGTGCACCGCGATGTACATTTTCTGCTATTTTCTAACATCCGTCTTCACTCTTTCCAATTAATTTTTATCGCGTTCTATAGTCAGAAGAAAAATAATATTGTTGATACATTTAAATGATGATGAGGATGATCTAATTATTATATAAGTCTAACGCCAAAGTTACTCAAACTATGCAAACTGCAACAAAATAAAGCTTATTATTTTTTCACCTTGGCTGTTAAAAATACTTCAATTGCCCTTTGTGACAAACGCAATTGCAAAAGTCAAGAAATCCGCTCAATTTTACCACAAAACTGTTATGGCTTCCGCTCGCGATATATCCATGGGATTATCAATCCTGATGTAATGGTGTTCGTCCATTATAGACGTCGATTTCCGACATCCTCATGGGGTCTTTATGGTGATACGCGCCATTGCGCCTTGAGAGCGCGGGACACATACAGAACCACTAATGTATATAACATGTCTATAGTTTTTGGATTACTTACCTACTTGAGTTTTTGAACAGAGCCTTTTTTTCAAGTGTAAAAACTTATTGGTGAAATGTATAAATTGTGGTGATCTTGCAAAGAAAATCTGCGCATTACATATTTTGCGATGCGAAAACTTATTAGAACTATATTTTAAATAAATACCTTCTTACAAACGATTCACTTTTTGGACTCCTATCAAAATTAAAAACTACAATAGTATTTGTATTGTTGTTATGTACAGCATGATTAAAAAAAAAAAACAGTCGCACAACTAGCTGCTCAAAAACTGCTCTAATATGTATGTAACAACAATACCCAGCGAAAGCTGATGATACAGCCAGCCTAATTAACCGGGCAGTGTTTTATCCTTCAGTATTCCCTCACGCGGGCCCCAGCGGCGCGTACAGCCCGGAGGCGACCATGGGCTACATGATGGATGGCCAGCAGATGATGCACAGGCCGCCCACGGACCCCGCCTTCCACCAGGGATATGCGCATTACCCGGCTGAATACTACGGCCATCATCTCTAATGCAACCTGCAAACTTGTACATGTGAGTATAGAAATACAACATTTTTCGCTGAACTGGACCTTTTTGGTGCAGCCACGAGGCAAACTTTCTTGGTATTTTCTTTCACATTTTCTTTTTTATGTATTGCTTTCTGATGTATCCAGTGTAATGTATTTCTTTTAATCTGAGTTAAATAAATGTATTGGATCCCAGAGTTTTTAGAGCCTCCAAAAAAGGGCAACTTTAGTATAATCATAATACGACAATAGAATAATAGTCTTAATCCTAAAATGATCACAAACTGACAATTTATAATATTATGTGTGTGAAATTAATATCAAGCAACTCATGTGGTTTACGCTTTTATTTGCCGATAAATTACTGCCTTTACTTTTTTCATGTGGTAATATTTTCATGTGGCATATCCTAGAGCGAAAAAAAATTATCTAATATATGTGACATCTACAAACCCGCACTGGGCCAGCGTGGTAAAATAAGGCCCACTCCCTCTCATCGAGAGAAGGCCTGTGTCCCAGGAGCGGGCATTATAGGCTGATAATTTGTCCCCGTTTTACGATATTTAGTTCATAATGATCAGACGGGAATTTAAGAATAGACTCGCTTTTAAAGTGGCCTTATTGGACCCCGTGATCCTAGTAGGCGCAGGAAAAGGAAATATTAGTCTTATACTAGCTAAAATAAAACCGTCATGTGTTAACTTATATAACTATACCCAGTATATTTGTATTGTAATCTAAAATATAAGCAGACACTGATCGTTTCCAACGAATATCTTTTTACAATAGCAGAATGGGCAGTAGCTTTGCATTCAACTTCTTAAAATTATGATTATGAGTCTTCCCACTTCAATTTATCTACTGAGTATTAAAGTTCATTCTTGTCCCAATTTATGAAATCTCCAGAACCGTGTCAAATGTTCTTCATAACATCTTTTATGCATTTTTAAATTGTAATCGACCCATTTATAACGCCGACACCACGAAAATAATTCAAAGAAACTCGTTGATACACGACAGAATTATAATTATGCTGTTACGACTGAAGCATAAAATTCATAATTAATGTTTAATATATGCAGTTGTAAATAACATAACGAAACGTCAATATATTTATATTTTTATTTACAGATATGAATAACGTTGACATCGCGCGGGCTGGCTGTCCGCAAGCTGCCGCCGCACTCGCCCTGGCCGAACAACGCCTTATGTGATACTGGCACGTGATAATTACAGGAGAACGATGCTACATGTACATAAAAAAACTAAAATAAAGAAAAACGCGACATTTTTGTAATATTTGAAACAGTATACGATCTCCTAAAATTAAGTTTTGAAGTCAACTTTAATGGTTAAACTAAAAATGTAAATGTTATTCGCGAAGTGACATGGACGCTGACATAACTGGTGAAATCACCAATATAAATAAAGGTTTTATCATTCGGAACAATAGGAGCAAAGTTGATGAATGTAACAATAATGTGGTTTGATAGTTATCGTATAAATATTTATAGCTAATTGTGTATTGTTATGACGTAAATATAAATAAATAATTGAATAGTTGTGTAAGTTGTAACTATCACAGTACTTGGGTCGCTGTCGACGGAAAGGTAGATAAGGGACTTTTTTGTAAAGGAGTTGTATTAATAGGTTTTAGGTTTTTCGAAGCAACTTTGTTTGTTATCTGTGGAGCGGTGTGGACTGTGGCGGGGGAAGCTCGGTGAAGTGGTAGATGACACTCGCCCAGTGTGGACCGCTCCTCAATACTTTCAAATATATAACTGTAAATTATGTTTACGTGTTACGTCTGTTACCTACCAACTTATTTATTAAATGTAATAATTATCAAGCTCAAATTGTACATCTCTAAACAAATGTCAATTTCTTGAAAATTAATTGTCCGCGTTTAATTTACAGAAAACATTTTGAATACATATCTTTGAATTATATATTTATTGTAATGATATTGTATATCGAATATCTTTTCTCACCTTGCCTTGGTGTTCGATAATGTAGCACAATTTGTAACCGATGTATACGAATCACAAAATGATATTTTACAATGTTAAAAAAATGAGATTTTTAGCTCTATTTTTTGTCTTGTGGATGATACCTGATATTGATTGCCTTCTTTGACACCAGGAGACCAGACACACAAAGATGTGCAGATTAAAAAATAAGTTGAAAATATAAAAAGGCCGTGTTCGGCGAGAGAGAACCAGTCAGTTATTTATTTTTAATCTGTACATCTTATAATATATATAATTGTGTGATTTTCACGACTGATGAGAATCTGTGAGCTTCTCCTAGATTACAATTAACTCCGTGGTGTAAAATTAACTTTTGCCTAAATGTAAAAGAATAATTCTAAAATTATTGGTGTCACCACGGAATGACTTTACTGTGAGTGTTGATTATAAAATTAACGATGTTTTTATGGAATAAATTAACATTCAACGGTGATGCTAACCTCTACAATCACTGTTAAATAAAATAGATGATAAACATCAAAATGTAAAATTAGCAATTTACTGTAAAATGTCGAAATATAAATATCAAAAAATGTATACGAATGTCTAAATTATCGCTCACAGTATAGTAGTAATGTTTCCAAAAATATTTCACGAGAACCATTTTAAAGTAATGCGTTGCATTACGGCCTTATGTCATGTATACGAACGGGAGATATAAAATGTCATGAATGGTCCTAGCTACACTACGATAAACTTTGATAGCAGACTAAGTTATCCGAGAACAAGCTTTATTCTAGCCTAATTAAGACCACCATATTGTCTTTTAAATTGCAATACGACTGTTTGTAACGTTATTTAAAAATATATATAAATAAATAATATTAGTGTATGTTTCATTTCTCATATTCTTTCAGATACCTGTTAGTGAAATAATATGAAGATTTTATTTATTCGTTCTAGTGATACGAATTTTAAAATGGAATAGTAAGGGTTTCCGAAAATCTTTTCGGACAGTCGTATCGCAACTTAGCGTTTCATTTTAGAAAAAAAAGTTTGTTAACTTTTGTAAATAATAATCATCAAATATTATACATATATGTCATTTTTACTTTGTATAAATACAGTTTTTTTCCCCAATGAAGTCTCAGTATTAAATAATTTGAAAAGAAAATATTTTTTTCTCTTGCAACACCGGACTTTGTTGATACACAATTATTATTGTTATTTGCATTGCGTGTAATATATTTTTATTAAGAGGAAAATCTTAAATAGTAGTTGTTAGGTATTAATGTATTAATTGAAGAATTTTATTTTGATTTTTCTCTTTATTATATATGTATATGTACATTATATATAATGATTTGAAAGTCATCAAGTTATTGTAAATATAGCTACTAAAAATGGTGAACGTGAGCGTCTGTCAGCGGTACATTTTCAATTTGATGAAAAAAGTTAATTATATATTTGTATTGTATAATTTCGGTGAAGTACATATTATAAATAAAAACTAAACAATTAATAGTGAACTGGTTTATATAGTGACAGGTGACGCTGGCGGGCCGTTGTGGAGGAAATCTGACGAAACTGTGTCGGCATTATGAATGCTACGAATTGTGTAAAAAATATTAAAACCTAAAAAAAAATGTCTTGTTTCATTTTAACATAACTTCTTTCTAAAGCTGTGCCCCTTGTTACTTGATCAGCTCAACAACATATTTGTTGAAAGCATTTTATTTAATGCGAGTAGCAAAGTGTCATTAAAATTGTTCATTGTCCAAACTCGCATAAAAGATCACATTTTGCAGAAAACACTATCATCAACCTTTTTATCATCCCACTGCTGGGCACAGGTCTCCTCTCATACAGAGAAAGATTGAGCGTAATCACCACGCTTGCTCAATGCGGGTTGGCGTTTTAAGTCCAGGTTTCCTCAAGATGGTTTCCTTCACCTTGTAATCAGGCATTGGTGTCCAAGATTTACTTAGAAAGAACTTAGAAAAGCCTGACCTGGAATCGAACCCGCACACTTATACTTTTGAGGCTGGTGTTTTAATGATTAGGCCACCACGACACTATAGCTTAGCATATTTACTTCACTAGGGCTCTAGGATCTGAGTGCTCTTCGAATTTTCAGGGACATCACCAAGCAGTTAATTGACCCCTCACTTATCCTATTGACAACGATGCAGTCACTCAAAGTTTTTGATACCCAATGAGCTCCGCCATTTTTTTATTATTATTCTTTAATCATCATCATCATCATCCCAGTGTTAATCCCAGTCACATCCGAAGCCTTTTCAGCTTTGGAGTCTGGGGTTCGCTTTACCAGTCCAACTGTTGATATGGCTAAACTTCGACATTTTCCATGAAGCGACTGCCGTCTGACCTCCACAACCCGAAGGCGACATCAAAGCATTGCAGTTAGACCAATTGTAGTCTAGTTGTAGACCAATTGTAGTCAGTTGTAGTTGTGTTGTCTTTTAATGTATCTGTCTCTAAAAATAAAAAACAAATCACCAAATGCGTTGCTAAGCGCAAAACTCGAGAACGGCTTGACCAAGTCGGGTAACTTTTATTTTTTCATTAACACAAAAAGTTCTTATGGCGAGAAAAGACGCAAAAATGCGAGAAACAGTAAAATTGCCACTCAATAATAACTTTTGACATGACAAAGTCTATTGAGGCAGCTAGTATATATAGTATTTAATATATGTTTAAATATTTGGACCGTTGTAGTATAATTTGTTCGCAAGAATCTCATCCAGTTCACCAGATTTGAGCCAATTCTCTTGAGGTTTTCGATTTTTTTTTTTATATATATAAGTTATAAACTAGCGCTTGACCACAATCCCGCCTGATGGTAAGCAGTGATGCGATCGTTGATGGTAAAGCGCGCTAGTTTATTAAGAGCCAATTCACTCTAGCCTTGAAGACACTCAAATTTTAGTCCGACGGAAACACCGCCGCCGGCAAGTTGTTCTAGTCCCTTGATGTACGTGGTATAAAGGAGGAGGCGAAACGCTTCGTCCGCATCGTGGTGTTAACAACGTAAACGTGGAAATTCGCCGTACGACGGGTCGTCCGATGGTGGAACGGAAATGGAACGGAATTAAATCATGCAATTCCTTCACACACTCCCCAAAATGCAATTTGACCTTATTCTTCAAAGAAAACAAAATAGCTCAATTCAAATCCATACCCTACTAAATAAACCACATAACGTCAATCCACCACTTTACCCTCAAACTCATGGACAAAACTTTCAAACTACCCTACAAAACATAAAAAAAAAAACGAAAAGTTTCGTTTACCTCGCATGAATACGTTAAAATGTCTATAAATATCTTTGGAAACAGTCGTCGACAGAGCAAGGTGTTTGCCAACGGCTATAGTTCGCAACTTCCACAATTTTTTCGAAAGGAGACGAACTTTATTGTTGCCTGAACGGGTAACGTTTGCCTGAGTGACGAAAATATATGGGAAAAGAGGTCGTGTGATGAAAACATACAGTTGTATTAATCTATACTAATACTAGCTTTCCGCCCGCGGCTTCGCCCGCGTGGAATGCGGTTATATCGCGTTTTTGAGATTTCCCTCGGGAATAAAACCAATTAAATGACGATTGATCAGTTTTCGACCGGAGATGAAAAATGATTAAATTACTAAAATGGTTATTAAAAAATAAGGGTTGTTTGTAGAAGGGTGAAAATTTAGGATTCTATGTATTTTTGTATGTTGTGAAAAAAATGAAAAACAAAAATTTTGTCAAAAAAAAAATATTAGGGTTGGTCTACCCCTAACATTTAGGGGAATGAAAAATAGATGTTGGCCAATTCTCAGACCTACTCAATACGCTAACAAAATTTCATGAGAATCGGTCAAGCCGTTTCGGAGGAGTATGGGAACGAAAACTGTGACACGAGAATTTTATATCTAAGAAGATCATAAAGCTGAAGAGTTCGTTTGTTTGTTTGTTAGAACGCGCTAATCTCAGGAACTACTGGCCCGATTTTAAAAAATATTTTTGCGTTGTATAGCCCATTCATCCAAGAAGGCTTTAGGCTATATAACATCACGCTGTGACAGATAGGAGCGGAGCATATAAAAAAAACATACTTAATCGCAGGTGAAACCGCGCGGCGCAGCTAGTGCCATCAAAATCGGTGAATTTCAATAGTATCTATAACAGAATTTTATTTAATCAGTGAAATGTCTTTAGATAATATTTTTTTTTTTTTATTTTATTTCACAGTTTTGAAATTAAGTATACTAAATAGCAGTTTGCGCATAGTTTTAATTGTTTTATCTTTGTTTTAATCTAATATGGTAGGTGAAAGTAATTCCATTTGTGACACATATGAACGTGGAAGCTCTGTAATTTCTAGGCCTCCACCAAATTCCGCCTAGGTTACCACGAACTTCGATATCATAAAACTAAATTATACTTAACTAGCCACCGCCAGCGACTTCGTTCGCGTGGAGTTATTGATGCTCCGCTCCTATTGGTCGCAGCGTGATGTTATATAGCCTAAAGCCTTCCTGGATTAATGGGCTATCCAACGCATAAAGAATTTTTCAAATCGGACCAGTAGTTCCTGAGATTAGCGCGTTCAAACAAACAAACAAACTCTTCAGCTTTATATATTAGTATAGATTTAATTTTATAACCATGAAAACTAAACAAAACTTTTGTTTTAAGTAATTAATTAAATGTTGGCTGAATGCTGATGATTCATAAAAAATACACTTGTTCAACATGTGTCTAACTAGTGTCAGTGATGTCGTGTTTAAATGATGTTTACTCTAAACAACTGCTAAATACTATTTTTCTAAAGTGGTAATAAGGTTAATAACTATATTTACTTAATATTTTAATCATTATCATTAACAAAATGGCCGCAAACACTAGTATGTTGAGGTAGTTGACCTACCATACCTATTTTTCAGTAATATTCATCCCGTATACTAAATAAATCAATTAATCAAACTTAGAAAAAATATCTCCATTTTTCACAACATTAACTTTTACGCTGAGAAATATCAAGGTTTCCGCTAGTAAAAATTCAGCTGGAGGGGGATGACAGTAAGTGCATCCAATCGTAGAATATGAACAAGTATAAAATGATTAATATAAAGTTATTATCATTTAATGACACCCAATTATGATTAGGGAAAGATAATGAAATGTTAGAGAGACCAGTCAAAATAGCCAACGACTTAGAAAAAAATATATCAAAAAGGCATTTAAAAAAAAAACACAAAAAATAACATTTCCTCATAATAAAAATGCGAATCAAATTAAACTAACAAACAAAAATGTACTAAAACAACAGAATCTCGAGCGGTTGCTACGTAGCGGCAATGCTACGCGGCGTAGAGTTTCGTAGCGTCGTAGCGGGCGTGGCGGCTCGAAAATGGCGGACGACAGTGAGTAATGGCACACTGGGACGAGTCCAGTGACGCGTACCGCAGGGTTGCCCCGTGACAAGAAACTACATATATTTATTTTTAAAATAAATGTTACGTGTTGACATTAATTGTGTGTGAGTTAGAATGAGCTTAATCAAAAAGAAAAAAAAAGCTTTATTCTGCACTTTAATTTTTGTTTATAAAATGTTTGAGACTTGAACGACGTCCGTCTATATATTCATATTACAACTGAACCTGATGTTTGAGGTAACGAATGTAAGTCAGTTTAACATTGCAACATGTGTAGGTATGTAATAAAACTCTCAATCGATTCTGTAAAAATATGACCGTGACAAGTTGGGCGAAATGAAAAAAAAAGAAAAGAAAAAACGTTTATTTGCAGTAAACATGACGCAAAAGTTTACAAAATATAAAAAAAAATAATTAGTTTAGGGAAACATGCGTCACATCCACGCAAAACGGCTGTCGCTCAGCATTATGCTGCCACTCTATGCAAAAACAGAGCCCAGCGCTGGTTTTTAGCGACAGCCGGCGTCGACGTAAAGACGTCACCCGATGCAACAGACAATTAAAATGAGCTTAGAGAGCTGTTAATAGATTTAATTCCTTTGTTGAAATGACAGCTCACTCCGCGCTCACTTCACCTGAATTTTCATAGTGGTGCAAAATTGCAATGCAGCACTTCATAGAAGAACAGAGATAAGACCACTTAAGTAACTTATTTTCAAGTCTCATCCTCTCGGGGATAAGCTGCAGCTGCGTAAGAATCTCAATCTGTGATTTTGAAGGATATTACTAATTCATTATTTCATACTAGCTTTCCGCCCGCGGCTCTACCCGCGTAGAATTCGGTTATATCGCGCTTTTTAGATTCTTCATTTTCGGGAATTAATTATCGTATCATTTAGCCTTTAAGTTTACATGCGCATATTTGTTTGTAATATATAGGTACCTTGTTTTAAACGACACAACGCCATCTATCACCGAACTGGTATTTTTGTTTTCCCTCGGAAATATCATTTTTTTCCGGGATAAAAAGTACCCTATTATTATTTAATCCGGACTTCTAACTTTACGTCTACAAAATTCAGTAGTTACTGCGTGAAATCGGAACAAACAAACTAACAAACTCACTTTCCGATTTATAATATTAGTATGGATTTCATATGTTTGATAAAAAAATCTACTCAATGTTGTTGAACTTTCAAAATAAAACCCATCGCCACTGATACTGTATTAGGCAATTATCCTGCTGGTACACACTTGCTCTCTAGGATATGTTTAAGACGCTGGATTGGCAGGGTCGGGGCATTAACATCAATGGCGAGTACATCTCACACTTGCGATTTGCGGACGATATCGTCATCATAGCGGAAACGCAGCAAGAGCTGGAACAAATGCTGGCCAACTTAGCTGAATCCTCCCAACGCATCGGTCTCCGGATGAACTTAGATAAGACCAAAATTATGTTCAATGAACGGGTCACTCCGGGACCGGTTGACGTATACGGAATGCCGCTCGAAGTTGTTTCAGAATATGTGTACCTTGGGCAAACGTTGCAATTAGGGAAAAACAACTTCGAGAAGGAGGCAAATAGAAGGATCCAGCTGGGATGGGCAGCCTTTGGTAAACTTCGTCGGGTACTTTCGTCGCCTATACCCCAATGTTTGAAGACAAAAATCTTCAATCAGTGCGTCCTACCCGTCATGACTTACGGAGCCGAGACGTGGACACTAACGGTCAGACTAGTCCATAAGTTTAAAGTCGCTCAGCGAGCTATGGAGCGGGCTATGTTGGGCTTCTCTCTGAAGGACCGCATCAGAAATGAGGTGATCCGACAGAGGACCAGAGTCAACGACATAGCTGAGAGGCTTAGCAAGCTGAAGTGGCAATGGGCTGGTCACATATCCCGCAGGACCGACAACCGTTGGGGTAAACGAGTCCTCGAGTGGAGACCGCGTCTCGGCAAACGTAGCGTGGGACGCCCTTGGGTGAGATGGAGCGACGACATCAAAAAGGTGGCTGGTAGTGGCTGGCGGAGAACTGCTCAGGATCGAGCCTGTTGGCGTGCCATGAAGGAGGCCTATGTCCAGCAGTGGACGAGTAGGGGCTGATTATGATATGATGATGGCACACACAAGTGTAATCTCCAAGATCAGTCATGATTGTTCAATGAAGTTAAATTCAATACAGAAACAATAAAATAAAGTCAGTTGCATTTTTCAGTAAAAACTACCAAATTCACACATGCAAAAATAAATATATTGAGTACACCTAAGTATATTAAAATAGTATGAAACGGAAGCTAAGCGGGTTTTTGACACTTATAACATTTCTCATCATTCATTCATTTCATTTTTTCTTTGATTTGCTCTTTATTGCCCTAAAGCAGGCAGAAAAGTTGATGGAAATCTAACCTCTACTGCAAACATAACAGCCAAAATTTTAAATCATCATCATCTCAGCGTTAATCCCAGTCGAATCCGAAGCTTTCAGCTTTGGAGTCTGGGTTCCGCTCTACCAGTTCAACTGCTGATTTTGGCTAAACTTCGACATTTTCCGTGAAGCGACTGACGTCAGACCTGCACAACCCGAAGGCGATATCGAAGCATTGTAGTTAGACCAATTGTTAAACTTTTGAAGGCTCCAACAACCCGTAACGACTGGCATTAGATGTTCGTATGGCAAGCGGGACCAACGGCTTAACGTGCACGAGGCACGACCAGACCAGTGCAAATATTCATATTCATGCATAGCCATACATTATTTATAATAAAATAAAAAAAAAATCCATGCATTACAACCCATTGAGCGTACAATTTCCTCATAGATCTGTTTGACAGCCCTAGCTTTTTTTCCTCGAACGGAGCACAGTAAGCAACGCACCGATTGTATCGTTCGCGGATGCTCCGAGCGGCCCATTTGTCAACCTTAGCCCCCCTCCCCCACCACGCGCACCCGAGCCCCCGGCGACAAAAGAAAAGCTCCAGATGAACACTGAAACTATATCAATTTATGTTTGCCTAGTACGAGATGTACAGGAATGCGCCCTTTGTAAGTATTTTTTGGGATCCGGGAAAGTCTGACCGACTTTGGCAATCCTTCAAGCTTCTGCAAATCTGGTTATATGGTCGGGGTCAAAATTCAGCTGAAGTTAGGTTACGGTGACTTGGAAAAGGAATTAGTAACTTTTATAGTAGAAAATAGTGACTACTTTTACTAGAACTTTGCTCTTTGATTCCTCTTTGTTCAGATTCTGTGACTTTTCTTAGTTATAATGAATAAACTATGGAAACTAAACTGCATTTAGAATTGATGTTAAGTTTTCCTTTTCAACAACACTATGCTATTTGTCATCATCATCATCATCATCTCAGCGTTAATCCCAGTCGCATCCGAAGCATTTTTTTTCAGCTTTTAGAGTCTGGGGTCTGCTTTACCAGTCTAACTGCTGATGTTGGCTAAATTTCGATGTTTTCCGTAAAGCGACTGCCGTCTGACCTCCACAACCCGAAGGCGATATCGAAGCATTGCAGTTAGACCAATTGTTGGACTCTAAAGGGCTCCAACAACCCGTAACGACTGCCATTAGATGTTCGTATGGCAACCGGGACCAACGGCTTTACGTTTTTTCCGAGGCAGGACCAAACCAGTGCAAATATTCATATTCATTCATGCATACAAATAATTGCATTTGCGCGGGAA
Source organism: Sesamia nonagrioides (assembly GCA_017933935.1). NCBI lineage: Eukaryota > Metazoa > Arthropoda > Insecta > Lepidoptera > Noctuidae > Sesamia > Sesamia nonagrioides. The sequence goes on along the minus strand of JADWQK010000369.1, from coordinate 45,855 downwards.
TGGTACTCGCGCCTCCTTGCGCAGCGGCCGCTTTAGCCACCGCTACGCCACGGAGGAAGTCAAACCACATATTTGTATGAGGTCCAAAAACAAATGAGGTTCTCAATTAATCTAAACATCATATGCCTAGCTTCCTATCTACATAATATCAACCTCAACTCTTGATCAATGGCCTCTGTGGAATATACCTATACCAAAATTTTGCCAATAACACGTGTAACAAATTATAGAAATTCTTTGAAAATTTTATTTCACAATAATGGTGGATATCGCCAATGACAGTTCAAAAAGACGGTCGCGTGAACCGTCTATGAGGGAGGTTTGCGGCAAAGTCATGATGTAGCCACTATGCTGCGATATTTCAATGTTCTTATTGGATTATTTACTGAATGCACTTTTTACTACATAAATCACGCGCTTTTATTTAGTAAACGACAATATAAATAATTTTAAAAGACCAATGTAAAATGCGCGTGACACTCATCTTAGCTTTCCCGTCAAAAAATCTACATAATACATTAGAGGCGGTAGGTACGATGCCATTTGATAAGAGTTGTCAAACTTTCGGACTTCTGACTAGTAACGACTGTGAAAGATCTACGGATGACAGTCTGGCCCAACGGCTTAACGTGCTTTACGAGGTACGGAAGGGTTTTAATATGTAAAGGTGATGATCACCCGTCCACAAACCAACCGCGGGAAGCGTCGCTTAACCTTGTCCATTGATCTGTCTGGCTATTATTACTTCCTTCCTCAGCCTATAGATGTCCACTGCTGGACAAAGGCCTCCCCCAAGGCTTTCCACGATGACCGGTCTTGTGCTGCCCGCATCCATCGGCTTCCCGCGACCTTCACCAGGTCATCGGTCCACCTTGTTGGGGGTCTCCCTACGCTGCGTCTTTCAGTACGTGGCCGCCACTCCAGAACCTTGCTGCCTCATCGGCCATCGGTTCTACGAACAATGTGCCCTGCCCACTGCCACTTAAGTTTAGCGACTTGCAGAGCTATGTCGGTGACTTTGGTTCTTCTGCGGATCTCCTCATTTCTGATTTCACGCAGAGACTAGCATAGCTCTTTCCATTGCCCTTTGTGTGACTCTGAGCCTTCGTATGAGGCCCATTGTGAGCGACCACGTTTCAGTTCCGTCAGTTCACTGGCAACACACACTAGTAATCTTGAGACACTGTGGTATCTTGGACGGCGAGAAGATGTAGCGTAGCTTCCCGAACGCTGCCCAACCGAGCTGGATTCGCCGAGACACCTCTTTCTCGAAGTTGGACCTACCTAGTTGGACTGTCTGTCCCAGGTATATACAGTATGTTAACTAACAGAGGGCGTTCCCGTTAACCCGAAATAGTATAGCATACATACATGCTAAAAAAAATATTTCCATTTGAAAACAAAATGTTTTAAAAATTTTTCCAATATGAAAATATTCAATAAAAATTTTAAATTGACATGTAAAAGAAACACACTGTACACGCGAACATGAAAGACGGCAACGTCGCAATTTATTTATACATGACGACTACTATTTTGATTTAAAACAGGAGGTTTCAAATTTATTTCCAATTAGATTCTTTTTTTATTCGGATTTTTTTATGCTTATTTTTCTATGCTGATATTTTTATTTTAATCTATTAATGATATATATTAACGAGTTTAAGGGAACGCCCTCTGTTATTTAACATAGGTACTGTATACTCGTCAACAACTTCGAGTGCAGAGCAACCAACTACAATTGGAGTGGGTGTGACATGAGAGTTCGACATGATCTTCGTCTTATCCATGTTCATTTTTAGACCCACTTGTTGGGAAGCTCTGCTGAGGTCATTGAGCATTTTGCCCAAGTCTTCCAGGGTCTCAGCCATTTCATTCATTATTACTTAAAAACAAATTATTCTCTCAATTAATCTAATAATCAAATGTTATCATGAACTTTAACAAAGAAAAAGGATTTGATTTTTTGTATGTTTGTATGTTAGGCTTTCGCGCTGAAATGGCGCAACAGATTTAGATAAAATTTGACACATGTGTAGGGATATAGGATACTTTGTATTCCGAAATTTTCACGGGATTGAGACTTGTTGCAGATGATAGAAACCGCTCAGCGACGCAGCTAATCTATACTAATACCTATATAAAGCTGAGGAGTTTGTTTGTTTGAACGCGCTTATCTCAGCAACTCCTGATCCAATTTGAAAAATCTTTTTGCATTAATCTAGGAAGGCTATGTAAAATCACGCTGCGACTAATAGGAGCGGAGCATAACTAACTCCATACGCACGAAGTCACTGGCGGCCGCTAGTAATGTATAATTTTCCAAGTTCAAAAACAATACATCGAAACTGGAATTACATAAAACGCCTTTGAATGATGTAACACAGACTGTTCTTATTATACCAATTGTTTTCTGTTAAATGATTATAAGGTCTATTTTCCCCACCCATCCCACCTGCTGTGCCCCTTAAATTCATAAGGACAGTAACGTAGTGAATTTACAAGCAATTATAAACTTAGTTTCATTACGTCCACTAGGTACCAGGGCGTCATGACTGGTGCGGAGGCATCGAGCAATTTCCACTCAGGGCTAATTTAAGACGGGACCACGACCGACATGTTTATTGGTTAATTAAAGTTTTACTCAGAAACAAACAGTACCAGGGACGCAGAGGGCGCTTGGAGGGATAGCAACAACGGGGATTAGAGGACCTGTGCGAAGCGTTAGCTGTAATGTCTTAAAAATCTAGATTTTATTATTAGAGATCCTTACCTGTATGGTAATTGCATAACACACTATCAGTAGTAGCAGTAATGGTGTCATTTTGACAGTTCAACAACATTCATTGCGTTATTTACTTTTTTGAGTAGACAAATTTTCGAATATATGAAGCAATGGATTGGCAATTTGCTTAGAAATGATTAATAGTAAGTGCGCGATACGCAATTAGGGTGTGCTGGTGAAAACGGAACCCGATAACTAAGACTCCATTGGGCGTATGTTTGCTGTTACCAGGCTGTCATAAACCATGATAGCCAGATCCGGCGGTACTTCACACCAAGGCAGCTTCTAATGTTGTACAAAGCCCAGGTCCGCTCGTGTGCGGAGTACTGCAGCCAATTTGGGCTGGTGCTGCGAAATGTCACCTGGCTACTTTGGATTCAGTGGAGAAGCGTGCGAAGAGGCTGATTGGCGACCCAGACTTAACTGGAAACAGTCTCCAAAGCCTAGAGCACAGGCGTAAAGTAGCCAGCCGTTCGGTCTTCTATAGGATGCATTCTGGTGAGTGTGCAACGGAATTGCATGATTTAATTCCCCCATCTCCGTTCCACCATCGGACGACCCGTCGTCCGGAGAGTTTCCACCCTTACCTTATTAACACCACTACGATCCGGACGAAGCGTTTCGCTTCCTCTTTAATACCGCGTACATCGAGGGACTGGAACAATTTGCCAGTGATGCTGTTTCCGTCACACTACAATTTGAGTGTCTTCAAGGCTAGAGTGAATAGGCTCATAATAAACTAGCGCTTTACCATCAACGATCGCATCACTGCTTATCATCGGGCGGGATTGCGGCCAAGTAGGTACTAGTTTATAATTTATAAGAAAAAAATTACAGGTGATGTATTTTTTTTTAATTTTTGTAAATTAGTGCTTGGCCGCGATTTTTCCTGTATTTCTGTTGCCGCTATAATCATCATCATCTCCGCGTTAATCCCAGTCGTATCCGAAGCTTTTTCAGTTTTGAAGTCTGGGGTCCGCTTTACCAGTCTAACTGCTGATTTTGGCTAATAGCTAAACTGGAATATGCCGAACCCTAATGAACTGTTTTCGCACGCTCGAACCCTTTGTGCGCATGCCGAACCCTACTTGTTTCTTCACGAGGTTTTCCTTCACTGTTTTGAGGGCAATGGTGATGAAATGTGAACACAAATAAGAAATACACAAAGTAAAGTGCCTGGCCGGGCTCGAACCTACGACCCACAACTCGCTGGTTGCAGACATGATCAATCTGCCTAGTCTTTTCCCAACTGTGTTCGGGTCAGTCAAATCAAATCAAATCAAATCATTTATTTTAAATAAACCAGTTACAGGCACTTTTGAATTGTCAGAAGGTCGGTCAGTCAATAAGATGAAGCTAGTCGCCCATTTCAAAGAGTAGGTACCTATGGAGAAGAACGGGCAAGAAACTCCATGGACACTCTTTTAAATTTTTAAGCTATTGTTACAAATATTTGATTACATCATTCATGTTGAAATCAACCGCGTGAGAACGATGCAGAAATATATTGTACGCTGAGAGCGTCCGTTATGGAAAACATACAAAAATCAATTCAGAAATTAAAATACGCCGTGGCAGCTAAGAGATGACCAGTCCCCTCCGACGGCGTCCGTTCACGAACATGACGTATGGATCAGCATCATTCAGCTCAACCATATCGAAGGGAACCCACTGACCCAAAACACACGCCACCATCAGCGAGACATTTGAGTGAGCATGACATACTCTCAACAGCCAGAGCACAATTAAGTCAATAAAAAAGACTAACCCAACAAATAAATGCCTTACAGCATATTCGTACATTGTGCTCACACGTTTGCCATGCAATTATACAATACTAAGAAATTGAATCTACACAATGCTAAGATAGTTTTGTCCAAGGTTCAGCAGCTCCAACAGTGTTCCCGAATCTGTGGAAAGTTTAACTCCTGTGCAGCTGTACAAGTGCCGAACACCTCTGCCAGCGATACAATTCCGTAACGTACAATATGCTTGGCTACATAGTGTGTAATACAGGCTTTGAATAAATAACATAAACAATTACATATTAAAACTACAAGAGGAAAAATCAAAGAACAATCATTGTATAGAAATCGGACGCAGCTCAAGCCCAAGCCTGTTTGTCCTCAATATAATCCTTCACACTATAAAATGCTTTCTGACACAACTTACGTTTAATGAAGGATTTGAATTTATTCAGGCTCAGATCTTGAACCACCTCTGGAAGTCCATTGTAAAAATGTATACATTGGCATCTGAAAGAGCCACCTATTTTCTTGAGCCTTGTTGTAGGTACAATAAATTTGTGCCTGTTCCTAGTATTTATATCATGGACATCACTGTATTTTTTAAACAATTTTATATTTTTATGAGCATACAAAGATTTTCATAAATATATTGAGACGGCACGGTCAGTACATTAATCTCTTTTTTCTCTGAGAGAGTGTCTCGGACTTAATTTATAAATTGCACGAACGGCTCGTTTGCAAAACAAATATTGTTTGAATATCGGCGGCATTTCCCCACAACAGAATGCCGTACGACATTACGCTGTGGAAATAGCCAAAGTACACTAAACGGGCCGTCTCAACATCAGTCAAATTACGAATTGTTCTAACTGCGTATGCAGCAGAACTTAGCTTTTTTGACAATTTTACTATATGTGAACCCCATTGAAGCTTAGCATCCAGAGTTATACCCAAGAACACTGTGCTGTCGTCAGATTTCAATTCTTCGCCCTTCATCAACACTTTAGTTTCCACCTGCCTCACGTGAGGTAGAATAAACTTAATGCATTTGGTTTTTTTCTCGTTTAAGAGTAAATTATTAACATTAAACCAATGGACTACTTTGGAGATCGCGCTATTTACATCATCAGTAACCTGCTGCTGACGTTTCAGTTTAAATAAAAGTGAAGTGTCATCTGCAAACAACACTATATCGTGGTTATCCTTTATTAGGTACGGCAGGTCATTGATGTAAATAAGAAACAAAAAAGGACCAAGAATTGACCCCTGTGGGACTCCCATTGTTACTAAAGATCCAGAAGATCTTTTTCCATTAACGTCAACGCTTTGAATCCTACCACTCAAGTAAGATGTAATAAGATCCAGTGCAGAGTTCCGGATCCCGTAGTGGCGGAGTTTCCTGATTAACGTATCGTGAAGAACGCAATCGAATGCCTTGGACAAATCACAAAAGATGCCCAAGGCAGTATTCAATCTGACCGGATGCAGACCAGTATTATACATAGAACTGTCTCTCTACAGGGTAGGGGGGTAGGGGTTCCTAGGTATGACTGTCAAAGACCTACGATTACCGATGCTTGAAAGAGGTCTAAGCGACATGTATCAGATGAGCATCCATGAATCGACATCAGAAAGCGTTGCTTAACCTCCCCAGTCACAAGTCACTACGACTGAAAATTAAAAAAAATACAACTTAGTTACATTTTAAATCTAATTGATTTTGCAAACTGTACAATATCAAAAACACCTGAACGGGCCACGGTTGGCAAAACAATAATCCAAGTTTACAATTTATCCGAGCGATCCCGAATACTTGCGCCTACCGACTGGCGCAAGTAGCTCTACTCAACCTTAGAGTAGGAATAAGAACAGCCGCTTTATTCTCTAAACTTTTCACCGTGAAGACTTTGGTGAAGTGAAGTTGCACCTGGACTGACAAACAGCCATCCACGGATCAACCGTGGCAACATCTTTACATTTCCGTTTTAATGTTTAATTCTTTTTTTCTGTTTTTTTGGCGTGACTAGCTGGCATATGATAAATAATTTCACTGTTGTTGTATTTTCTTGTGTTCATTAATGTACATAGAGTATAGTATAAAGTTATGTGTTTTTTTTTAATGAACAGACAGCTGTGCTGCTAGGGAGTTTGTTCCACCACTTCTTCTTCACTAGGAAGTGGCGAAGGGCGGGTGTTTTGGTGGACTGTCTTATGTAATATCGATGTTTCAAAAAGTGCTGATTCTCAGCCTAATTTGAATAAATGACTTTTGATTTTGATTTCAAAGCTAGTTTAATCTGACCGATCTATACGTGCACCTATTTATTATTAACCTCTAGCTCTCAGAGTCTCAGGTATCTCTATCAATGTACAATATTTCTACGTTCCCGATTCTGGGAATCTCCATTTGACACATGTGTCTGAAAACGTATTCAAGTTACGTGAAAAAACTTGCACTCCATTTATTTATAACATTAGAAAACGGTACACTCTATCCCGATATTTGGACATAAACGTACGGACGATAGCAGGTCAAGCTACCGGAAACTGTGAAATATTTCCAATCAACCTTGACCCTTAATACTTTAGAAATAAAGTTGAAAATCCAATAAAGAAATCTGACAGACTGTAGTAGCTTGATGTGCTGTCGTCTGTACCATAAAATTCGTTATTTCACAGTAAATACAAAGCATGATGATAGCTATTTACATTTTTGAAATAAGTCCAAAATTCAATTCATTTCATCAATATTAATTAGGTCCACTTTAATTGTCGCCACTTCGAATAGAAAATAAAATCATTGATTGACATAGACTATATATCACAGGCGCTCTACAGCTCATTCATACTTCAAGGAAATTCGCCCACTCGCCCGCCCGTAATTAACGTAAAGGACAACTAAACAGTAATGAGTTCTACTAGGCTCACATAAATAAATAGATTCTGTTAATGTAAACATCGTCAGGTAATTGGTACTTATGTAAATTAGAAAATTGGGTACTTCACGCTGATCTGAGGTAGATAAAGTCATGCGGTGGGCTGTCGAATGTATTGTATGCCTAAATTAGTTCTGGCATGTAATGTACCTTGTGTAATGTGTACCTTGGGACCAAAGGTTTTGGCCCGCTAGTTGATTACCCGCGACTTTCACCACCATTAAAAAAACATGGGTAATAATTAGGAACATTTAAAAAACCTAAGGAGCCAGTATCTGTAAGAATGTGTAGTCACTGTGAAGTGAGATTTGGTGGACAAAAATCTGTAAATTTAGATCTTAAATCAAGAAATCAGCATTACTAAGAGGTAGCATTTATTAACTAGATTGTGGGGTTCGGATATTACAATGGAAAACGACCCCAAGAGTTTGAAAAGGAAGGCAGATGGCAAATGTTAACCTCTTATAGACGCTGAAAGAATATCTGCTTGTAGACACTGAAACGTTATTGAAAGCGCTTCAAACGCCTTACAGCTATAAACATAACCTAATCACATTAGCTCTAACTTTAAACACAATATCCATAAATCGCATTTTAAAACCTCCCGCTGGCTCTGCGCTCCTAGTACTCGTCGACTCCAACTATTTCACGTTTAATGGACCAAATAACTGGCGTGATGGCCAGCAGTGGACTACGTCCGGCGTTTTGAACATTTTTCGCGGGGATATTTCCGTTTTTAGGCTTAAATTATTGTTATTGTTTCATAGAACTATGCTTTATTAAGACTATGTCGTCCTGGTAGTTAGTTAGGCTTGTTAAATGTTCTGTGGCAGTTGTTGGCTGCCTAGTTTTGTTTGATATTAATAAAATTAAAAAAGTTTTTTATAAACATAAAAACTAGCACAAATGTGTGGACATTTTAATAAGAACGTTCGGAGTCTGATCTGTCTCAATCTATTAAGAATACCTCTAATAGTCTTCTTTTTTTTCAAGGTGAGATTCAACCTCAACCCTTGAACAATGAACTCTGTGAAAATAGATACCACAATTTTGCCAATAAAAATTTTCAAAGTCTTTGAAAATTTTATTTCACAGTAATGGCGGATATCGTCAATGACAGTTGAAAAAGACGGCCTCGTGAACCGACTACGAGGGAGGTTTGAAGCACAAAAAAAAAATACCTATATTAGTCTTCTTACTTACTTTGACATGTTCTCGATGTAGATTGTTGCAGACATCATACAGAATGTAGACATATACCTACTAATGGGCATGCTGTACGCGTATAATATATAATTTGCAGTCATTTTTTTTTTTAAGTTAGTTTGAAAAGAGTGAGAGAGATGGCCTATGCTTTAGGTCTAGCACTATCCTATCTCTTTCCTCATAGATGATTGATGATTTTGAGAGAGATAAAGATAGACGAAACTTCGTTTGCTCTGTTTCTTTCGGAGTGTCAAAATTCTCATCTCTAAGGCATGTCCATTAGTATCGATATATGTCGATAGATTATTTCTAGTGAGATTTTGACACGAAAATTGACCTAGGTGCACATCATTCAAGAATTTTCCATCCCTAAAGAATTTTTACGAAATTTATTATTAGTACGGATTAAGTCAATAATTCATGTCTATAAACAGTTAAATCTTTGAAATGGTCTCAATAATGCAACAAAAAAACTTTTTTACAAAAAAACAACCGACTTCTAAAAACCACTACAAAGTGAAAAATAACTAATTTCGGAAGTCGGTGTCTTTGGTTTTTGTAGGTAGGTATTAGTTTTTGACACCGACTTCCGAAATTAGTTATTTTTCACTTTGTAGTGGTTTTTAGAAGTCGGTTGTTTTTTTGTAAAAAAGTTTTTATTTTACACTTTTTAGTTGTGAAAAGTAGGTACTATGTATTCAGTTACATCCGGTCAGACTGGAAGGTGACGCAAATATAGTTGGGAAATGACATAATTTTGTTTACTTTAACTTTTACCCGTAATTTTGAATAATTCTCTCGACTGTTTATGGCCTTAATCATCAGATTTAGGTACTGCAGACCATTATTTTAACCCAATGGGTGCAAAGTTCTCATCAATATAAATGAATTAAAACCAAACACAAAGTATCTACTGCAAACCGTTGAGGAGTTCCCGGAATTGGCCATTGTCTTCATCATCAGAGCTCTTATGACAGTCACAACCCATCTAGGTGTAAAGTACTTATCAATACAAATTAATCAAGCCCAAACACAAGGTAGCTGCTGTGAATTGTTGAGGAGTTCCTTCGACTGTCTTCCGGCTCCATCATCAGATCTACTCCAGACCTTTATCAAATTGTAGTGCTTTAAATACTTAATGAAAATACTAAGAAATGCATTAATCGCCCCTACGATTTTTGAAAGTTCCCCTTGATTTCTCTGGTCTTCCATCATCAGATGTCCTTATCATGGGACCACCTTGGGAATGTCTTCTTTCCAACAAAAAAAGAATTATCAAAATCGGCTCATAAACGACGAAGTTATGCGCGAACAAACATAAAAAAAAAAAAAAAAAAAAAAAAAAAAAAAAAAAAAAAAAAAAAAAAAAAAAAAGCATATATACGGTCGAATTGAGTAAACTCCTCCTTTTTGAAGTCGGTTAAAAACCACATTTTTTTTTTGTGATGCGAAGTCTTAAAACACTTCTCCCACTCTGGGTGGAGCCGAAGGGCGTGTCAAATTTTTACTGAGTAAAACCCACCCGTGTTTCTTCACTTGCCTGTGCGACGGCCAGGGCCACAGTTTCTTTTTTAACCAACACAAACCCTGAACCAGGAGGCATCTTCGTGGACCCCGTCACGATGTACTGACATCTCTTTGAGGTGCACGTGAAACACAACGCCCCGTCGAAACGATACATAAAACCATCTTATTTTGAGTAGTTAAATTTTAATGTTGAATTTCATTTGCCGTACCTACTATTTCCATATCTATCCATTTCTTCACTCAAATAGTCAACACATTTCATGGCGGACAATTACAGCAGCAGCAATTACAACAGCTTACAATTTTGCGCAACAGTTCTTTATGTAACGAAAGTGGACACCAAGAGAGTATTCTAAGTAAAATGGGTTTTGTATGCATGTTCGTCATTGCTGCTTATAAATATCCCATCGGGAGTTAAAGGACAGCTAGAATATAAAGGATAGGTACCATTAGGAGTGCTGTAATAGTTACTTATACCGAATATTATAAGTCTGAAATTCTTCTTCAGCCTATAGATGTGCACTGCTAGACAAAGGCCTCCCCCAAGCCTTTCCACGATGACCGGTCTTGTGCTGCCCGCATCCATCGGCTTCCCACGACCTTCACCAGGTCATCGGTCCACCTTGTTGGCGGCCACGTACTGGAACACGCAGCGTAGGGAGGCCTACGCTGCGTCTTCCAGTACGTGGCCGCCACTCCAGGACCTTACTGCCCCATCGGCCATCGGTTCTACGAGCGCCCACTGCCCCTGCCCCTTGCCACTTAAGTTTAGCGACTCGAAGAGCTATGTCGGTGACTTTGGTTCTTCTGCGGATCTCCTCATTTCTGATTCGATCACGCAGAGAAACTCCGAGCATATCTCTTTCCATTGCCCTTTGTGTGACCCTGAGCCTTCTTATGAGGCCCGTTGTGAGCGACCACGTTTCAGTTCCGTAAGTCATCACTGGCAAGATACACTGGTCAAAGACTTTAGTCTTGAGACACTGTGGTATCTTGTCCGAAATTATTTGCTAGAAATTTATTGATTATCTTAAAACGCTTAGGTAAGCTTAAAGAAACATCTTGAGACCTGGACTTTAAGTCTGAAATCGCCAACCCGGATTGAGCAAGCGTGGTGATTACGCTCATTTCTTCTCTGTATGAGAGGAGGTCTGTGCCCAGCAGTGGGGCGATGAAAAGGTTGATGATCATGATGAAGCTTAAAGAAAACGCTAGTAAATAACAAACGAACATATTTTTCCTATGGTTTTTATTCAAATAAAACCATCCTCAAATTCTTGTACAAACAAATACAACGAAATTAAGCAACAATTTAAAAACGTACACGCATCTATTACGGGCTGACCGCTTCTAAATCGTGCTGTACATTGTGCGCTAGGTTAGGTAGGCCGCATCGAATTCATCACTCGCGCGGCAATGAAAAACGTTTGGTCGCGGGACGCGGCGCCGCGACAACTAACGGCCGTGTCGCTTTGACGCTCGTGCGACAGGTCCTGACGGTGTACGGTTGACGCAAAATGGTATATGGTATCTATGTTAGTTATCATTTAGTAAATGTTGGATTTCTCTCAAGTATGAGTGTGCGGGTTCGATTCCAGGCAAGTCACAATGTAACTTTTCTAAGTTATATGTACTTACTTTCTAAGTACTTATATCTTGGACACGAGAGAGGAGGCGTAGAGTAGCCAGCCTTTCGGTCTTCTATAGTATGCATTCTGGTGAGAGTGCAAGGGAATTGCATGGTTTAATTCCCCCATCTCCGTTCCACCATCGGACGACCCGTCGAGCCGCCGTACGGCGACTTTCCACCCTTACGTTGTTAACACTACGATCCGGACGAAGCGTTTCGCTTCCTCTTTTATACCGCGTACATCGAGGTTCTGGGACAAATTGCATTTTTTATTTTCACACGTCAATTTGAGTGTCTTCAAGGCTAGAGTAAATAGGCTCTTAATAAACTAGCGCGCTTTACCGTCAACGATCGCATCACTGCTAACCATTAGGCAGAATTGCGGTCAAGCTCTTGTTTATAATTTATATTTAAAAAAAAACACCAAAGACTGATTACAAGGTGAAGGAAAACATCTTGAGGAAACCCGGACTTTTAGTTTGAAATCGCCAACCCGCATTGAGCAAGCGTGGTGATTACGCTCAATCCTTCTCTGTATGAGAGGAGACCTGTGCCTGACAGTGGGACGATAAAAATGTTGATGATGAAAGGTTGGGTCGATATGTTTTGAAAATACGTTACGGACTTACGGAATCTGAAGCAAATAAGTATTGTCCAATCAGCCCCCTAATCGGCGAACACATTTTTGTCAAATGATTGCGACTAATTGGGATCGTTTGGACCGAACGGACCAATGAGCGGTCCGAACGATCCCAACTGATACCAACTCAATCGCAATCATTTGACAAAAATGTGTTCGCCGATTAGGGGGCTGGTAATAAAATCAATGTTATCGGTCCCAACGTACAGACGACAGCATATCAGGCTATCAATCTGTCAGATTTCTTTATTACATTTTCAACTTTATCTCTAAAGCATTAAGGCTCAAGTTTCATTGGTAGTATTTGACAGTTTGGGGTAGCTTGACCTGCTCGTCGTCCGTACAATAAGTAGGTAGGTTGTCGATTCAATTCCGCCTAGGCATTTTACTTTATCTGTGTAATGACATCACCACTGCTTTCAAAACGGTAAAAAAAACCCTGTGAGAAGACGGCAAATAGAAGGATCCAGCTGGGATGGGCAGCATTTGGTAAACTTCGTCGGTTATTTTCGTCGCCCATACCCCAATGTTTGAAGACCAAAATCTTCAACCAGTGCGTCCTACCCGTCATGACTTACGGAGCCGAGACGTGGACACTAACGGTCAGACTAGTCCATAAGTTTAAAGTCGCTCAGCGAGCTATGGAGCGAGCTATGTTGGGCGTCTCTCTGAAGGACCGCATCAGAAATGAGGTGATCCGACAGAGGACCAGAGTTACTGACATAGCTGAGAGGATTAGCAAGCTGAAGTGGCAATGGGCTGGTCACATATGCCGCAGGACTGACAACCGTTGGGGTAAACGAGTTCTTGAGTGGAGACCGCGTCTCGGCAAACGTAGCGTGGGACGCCCTTGGGCGAGATGGAGCGACGACATCAAAAAGGTGGCTGGTAGTGGCTGGCGGAGAACTGCTCAGGATCGAACTTGTTGGCGTGCCATGAAAGAGGCCTATGTGCAGCAGTGGACGAGTAAAGGCTGATGATGATGATGATGATGATGAGAAGACGAGAATGTCCTCTAGAACCAAAGAATCAAAAACATGTAGCGTGTCCCAACAGTGGGATATTTATTCTGATAATGATGATAACGGAGTTTCTTCCCGATTTCTACTTTAACTGGCAGTTTTTTCACGAAGAAAAATTTTAATCTTATTTAAGAAAACTTCTGCTTCCATTTTTCTAAGAAAAGTGAACATACGCCGTAAGGGTCAACCTAATGACGTTGACAATAGGGTTTGTTGGTGCACATGTGTGAAATGTTTAGTGAACGGAGTTTTGGCGGGGAAGTTAAGCTGAGTGTCTCGCTCATTTTTCATTGGACTTATAAATTATTTATAGTGTTGTTTACTAAATAAAAGTACGTGATTTACGTAGTAAAAAGTGCATTCAGTAAATAATTCATAAAGAACATTGAGATATCGCAGCATAGTGGCCTCATCATGACTTTGCCTCAAACCTCCCTCGTAGACGGTGCACGCGGCCGTCTTTTTCGACATGAATGAAAATTATTCATTACGTGACATTGGCTAAACGCACAAACTATGCGAAGCCAGACAAGAAAGAAAGAAATAAATAATTCCTAACAATCCCAACACCTGACATTGCCAAAATGTACAAACCGTGCGAAGCCAAGGAAAAAAAAAATGTTTAGTGAAAGAAATGCCACTTGAAATGTATATCAAAACAATATGGCGGTGTTAATTAAACCTTCTAATAAATCTGCTAACGCTACCCCAATAGAGCGTACCTACACCAACAATGATCGCTTTCCACAGACTGCAGGTACTGGAAAATTTGTCCAACAAGCAATGTCCGAAGCGAACATTACAGTACTACAAATCCGGTACTTACCAGGCTAGCATATACGTAATAGAAGCAACTTGTTGTCCACTGCAGGACAAAATAAAACTTCTTACAAACAAAAAACCAACCGACTTCTAAGGAAACACTAGTGAAAAATAACTAATTTCAGAAGTCCGTGACAAAAACCAATATACATGCCAAGGTCTTCGTCTTTGATTTTTGTATATTCATTATTGTAAACCGTTGAAGAGTTCCCTTGATTATTTCCCGGCTGCATCATTAGATCTAGGTACTCCATAAAAATATTAATTTGTAGTGCTTTAAAATACTTAATGAAAAAACTGACTTCACGGCTAGCGCAGTGGTTAAGATATTGAGTGCTGCGCTGCGTCTCGCCGGTTCGATTTCCGCACGGAACAAATGTTTGTTTGACCTACAAGTAGTTGTTCCAGATCTGGATGTTATATGTTTGTAAACGCAGCCACGATACAGGAGAAATTCCTGGTAGGTATGGGGCACCCTACGACTTTTGAAATTTCCCCTTAATTTCTCTAGTCTTATCAGCAAACCCTGATTTCCTTGTCACAGGACCACCTTGAAAATATCTTCTTTACAACAAAAAAATAATTATCAAAATCGATTCATAAACTTCGAAGTTATCCGCAAAAAAAAAAACATAAAAAAAGCAAGCAGGTAAATTACGGTCGAATTGAGTAATCTTTTTTGAAGTCGGTTTAAAAACAGCCTCTTCTCAAAGTAGAGAAGAAATGATCATGATCAATCCACCCTCTACCTACCTTTTATCATCATCAACCTTTTTATCGTCCCACTGCTGGGCACAGGGCTCCTCTCATACATAGAAGGATTGAGCATAATCACCACGCTTGCTCAATGCGGGTTGGCGATTTCAGACTTAGAAGTCCAGGTTTCCTCAAGATGTTTTCCTTCACCTTCAGTCAAAGGTGTCCAAGATATACCTACTTAGAAAGTACCTTTACCACTCTTTAAACCTTTGGCCATGTGATAGTTTTTGGAAACTTAATACTGACATTAGGAGAATACAAGAGGTGTGGATTAAGCTGCAATGAGATTTTAAGAGAGATTATAATGCGGATGACAGAAAATCTGAAGAGAAGGCGATTTGGTGGTATGTATTTCGAAAATCGCTGCCCCACACTAGGAATTTCTATTTTTTAATTTTTTTCCTGTCTCGTAGTTGCATTTACAAACATATAACCACTTGTAGGTCATTCAAATTTTTGGTCCGTGCCAGAATCGAATCCGCGAAACGAGCGCAGCAGTCAGTAGCTTAGCCACTACGCCAATCGTCATAAAGACATCTGAAGGATTGATTTCACATAACAGGATTTAAATCCAAAACTCATTGCAAATTAATCTTTTTCGCCATGCCACGATTACGCCAAGATTATATTTTTTGATTCACGAACTGAATAGGCAGTTTTTTGCTTGACTGCAATCCGGCCTCATGGTAAGCAGTGATGCAATCGTTGATGGTAAAGCGTACTAGATTATTAAGCCTATATATTTCACTTAAAAAACTTAGGAAGGATTAATGACGTAATTAATTGAAAGAGAATTTGAACGCCTAGTAAAATGGATAACTACTACCAGGAGCACATAACGACGTAGAGACAATATTGTAACAAGACTTAGGAGCGAGTGGACCGGACCGCTCAGCTTAGTATATTGCATCTATTGTACAAGGAGCACAGGAATGCAGATATGCCGTTTGTAGCTCTCGAGTGATATGTGTGGGAGTTTGAATAGCAAGACACCACCAGGCGCTCAGATGGACAAAGATATTGATGAAACTGCATGACTTTGGAAACAAAGTGCAATTTATATGAGAAATCATTGAACAACGAATTAAAACAAACGTAATAATGATAAATGTAAAAAACTTCGTCGGTTTATAAAAGGCATCACCATAAACCCGAGACTCATTCAATTAAGTCTTACTCCATAAAAAACTTAGAAATAACTGCATCTTCTATAGTTGACAAGAGAAAATTCAAAGTATCGCATACATAGTACATACATACATCGAAGGTATTTCTTCATTCTCAATGCGAGTCACAAATGGGGCGGTTCGCTTTCATCTGGATTATTCAATTAAGTCGCATTCATTACTGTGCACATCAGCGATGTTAAAAAGGTACATAAAAGGATTGCAATTTCTTTATTACCTCATTCCAATTCCGGTGACGGCGTTGTCAATATAAGAAACATAAGACAGATGCCACTTCACGACCATCCACTAACGAATTCTGCACGAACATCGTATCAACCTTATAAATTACTATTCATTTTGAACTTTATTGCACTAAGTTAGGACTCAAAATCGTTTACGACTAAATCCAGTAAACGTCAGCAATATAGTCCAAATTTAAAAATTACAAATGACAATAAAATATGGGACTTAAAATCACTGCAATAAAATCCAAAATGTTTCGAATCAGAATTAGTAATACAGCATTTCCGAACTGGTGCGTATCCGATTGTTTACATCGATCATCTATCCCTTTCGGTCCCGCCGTTAATCGTATGTGTCGTCCCGTTCGTTCGGATACGTGACTGAACATTTAGATGTTCGCTTGTGCCCAGATAATGGCTGGTAGGTTTGACAATAACATTAGTTCGGATACGAACCGCTTTGATTGGATTATTGAAAGATATCGACATGCTTGTGATTTATGATCGCCTGGTCAAATGTATAGTTGTCAGGAGTCTACGACGGTACATATATATAAATATAAATTAGCACCTAGTACTTAGTAACAGAAATAAAATCACCATTTTTTCTTGTTGACTTACGAGGTAAATAACCCATCATCCGACTAGCCTTTGTTGGCCTGTTGGGTTTCCAATCTTACCACTATCTTCTATGGAGCGACTGCCAATCTGACCTCCACAACCAAGACACTGGACAACTACCCACCTCTTAGCAAGACTAGTTCTTAAGCCTACTTCTCACAGGACCAGTAGCTAGTGGCTTGGGAGTAGCTACTGGGTCCGTGAAAATAAAATTGAGCGAGTTCCTACTGATTAATCAGTTCCTGTCGGTCAGGTCAGTTTATGTTTTGACTGTCGTCTAACCATCCCTCAATCCCACAATGACAGCTAATTGGTGGTCACTCGGTCCATACGAACACAACTAGAGAGTGACCAGCACCGAAGGAGGATGATCGCCACAACATCGGCTACCGGAAGTAGTTACCGCCCACCAGATAAAGTCTTGTCCAAGCGGTTCGTCGTGTTCCGGTATGATGTCTGGTGAAGCTGTGCGGTGAGCGGGTCTGAGCAGTTGTGTTGCGATGTGTGCCGGGTACGATGCGCCAAATGTTGTTGTGTCGGGAGTTTGGTCAAGGAGGGTCTCCAGATCAATCTCCATCTGGCGCAGCATCGTTCGTCGTGTTGTTGGGTTTAACATTGCATCACCTCGCTCAACTGCCGTCTTCCTTCGAATTCACTCACTTTTTTTGAGTGAGTTATAGTTTATAATTATTAAAAAAAAACCATGTTCAAAACATCATTGTTCCAGTATCAAACAAAGATGGAGCTACACAGAATGAAAGCGCTATCCCTGTTTCATTAAGGTACAATTATGGCGTCAACACGTCGTAATACGGCGCCTGATCAGCCATTTTGCTGGCCTCGTGAAAACGCAATGGGTCAGAAATACCAGGCCAGAACTTGAGTAACACAGGAGCTATGTACTGCTGCGTTCTATGCAGACCTAGTAGAGAGAACACCTCGGGAATGAGACAGTACAGTCAGCAAAATGTGCAGACAGTTTTCCTGAGGTATGAAATGGGTGCATCTATCCACGGAATGACCTTTGCTAAACGGTGATTGCATTGGAAGGTCGCCTGTGTGTCTGATATAATAGTATTATTTACTCACGAGAGAGTCCTTTGCTTATGGTAAAATGAACTAACTTACTTCTACTAAGTACTTACCTACCTATCAATAAACTCAAGTACAGCTCAAGGTTCAAACTTGAGAATGAGAATTTTGGCACTCCGAAAGAAAGAGAGGAAACTAAGTTTCGGTCTAACTTTATCTCTCTCAAAATCATCAATCATCTAATGAGGAAAGAGATAGTGCTAGACCGAAAGCATAGGCCATCTCTCTCACTCTTTTCAAACCAAAAAATTACTGCAGATTATTATACGCATTCGGCGTGTAAATTAATAAATGTCTATCTATGGTTCAAACTTCATACCTGGAGTTGTTCTATCATGTTATCATAACGTCATTCAAAGCTGTCAATTTCAATACGTCATTGCTGCAATGAATGGTGACAGGTTAAGTTTGTATGAAAAGTGATGACAATGCCTCCTCTGGCTGCACCCGCTGAAACGTCTCCGTGGTTTCTAATTTTAAAGCTCAAAGAAAGTATTGCATGGGCGTACCCGGGGAGTGCTTTGTAGGACAAAATAACCGGGAACTATTCGACCCTAAAAATCTGACATGTTGATGACAGATTATTATTATCCGATATCCACGCGAACGAAGTCGCGGGCACATCTAGTTTAGAAAGTAAGAAAGAAAAAGAAAAAATGCGTTTATTAGTAGTACAGCAAAATAAATATACCATAAAACTAAAAAAATACAAATAATACCAAAAGGGACTCAGCTAAATATAGTATATCATCATCTCAGCGTTAATTCCAGTCACATCCGAAGCTTTTTCAGCTTTTGGAGTCTGGGATCCGCTTCACCAGTCTTACTCTTACTGCTGATTTTGGTTAAACTTCGATATTTTGACCTCCACAACCGAAGGCGATATCGAAGCATTGCAGTTAGACCAATTGTTGAACTTTTGAGGATACCAACAACCCATAACGACTACCATTAGATGGTTCGTATAGCAACCGGGACTCAGCTAAATATAGCATTTACAATAAAAGGACCCGTTTTCAATGGTAAGTTTGAATTCTCGCCATGATCTTGGATGTTGAGGACATCGTTACCGAACTAACTGATTACCTAAGTACTTATTTAACAACTAAACTTTTGACAGATTGTTAACGGAAGAAAATGACATTTGTACAAAGAAAGTTAGCCATCACCGCTCCCTTGATAAGTATAACTTCTTGAACTGCAAAAAGAAAAAAAAATATAACTGATTAAAAAAAAAATAACTAGGTATTTTTCTATTCGAAAGTAAAATTATAAGTATTTCAATTTGTATGGTTTTTTTTTTATTGGAAATTTAATATTAGAAGTTCATATTCCACAGAAACCAGCGTTTCTTTGAAATTCGAAATTCTAATTTTGAATTCTCTTAAAAAAGTTTTTCATTTTACAATTGGCGCCAATTTGATAACGTCAAACGCCGTCGACGATTTTAAAAAATAGGTATGGGGCTGGACCCTCTAATATTATGAGTTAAAGTTTACCCAGATCTAGATCTTCAAGCCAAGGAACCTGCGTTCAATATCCATAGATTTAAGAACAATCTCATGCGACAGAAGAGAAAGCATATTGTATAGTATGACATACGTGAATCAATATAATTTAGAAATGATAAAATTACGGCTTGAAATGCTATTAAACTGTAGGTAATTATATTGTTTTGTAGTTGAAGTAGGTACTTTTTCTTTAATTTGTTTTTTTGTTTTGACTGTTTCTTTAATTCATTCTAGTTTTTCTTATCTATTATTAAATTTGTACCTAAACCTAAAGGCCAAACGTAATAGAACTGTTATAACTTTTATTATCTAATCATATTTCATGTTCTGTCATATTTACACTAATGTTTGCACAAATAAAATATCTTGAATCAGTGGCCGCGGTTGCTACCAACAAGGAACTCAAGCATATTGCTATTGCTCCATAAGTTCAAAAATATGTCTGCACAACAATGTAAATAACACAATGGATGTTGTTCAACTCTCAAAATTCGACCCATTGCTACTGACAGTACCTATGTTACGTAATTAACCTGCAGCTCTTTATATTCATCACCAAGTCCGTATGCAACTGCAAACGTTCACTTATGAGTGAGTAGTGAGCAGGACGCGTTACTGACTGCCAGCCCGCGCTGGAGTCGACTTTAAGTACATTTCCTTCATTTCGGAATTCCCTCTCACAATGATTGTAGCAATTTTCCGGGGCATCCGTCGTGAGAGGCCGCGGGGGTGAAACGCCGGGAGACAGGCCGTGATACGGTCATCTCATCATTATAATGTGTTATATTTTATAGATAAATAATAATAAAAATCGTGCTGCATTTCTTGTCACAATGCCAAGTTTATGCTAGTTTTGACGTGTTATTATTATTTTATAACATTGTGAGGAGCTAGTGTTTGAGTTAGGCGTAAAATGCCTGTATTACAAATCACTAAAAACTCGTGTGACGTCACTGGACGATACACTTTTTAGCGACCAGTGACGTCACACGAGTTTTCAACGCGCTGTGTCGTCTTCATTTTTTGTTTATATGAAAAAAGAAAAAATACCTGTCTAGTATTTTTTGGAAATCTGACTGACGGACTAATTTTTTTTTTTTTTTTTGTCTAATACCCTATTGGAGCAGATAGTCCCATCCACGTTTTGATTAGAAAATCATAGCAGTACTTAAATAATCTTTCTTTTTTTTTCTTGTAATTACATGTAGGGTATTTGTTTGACTGTCGTAGAAAACCAGCTCTGTTCTGCATAGGGTCGCAGCATGATGCTGAGCGACAGCCCTTTTGCATGAATTTGATGCATGTTACCCTCAACAATTTCATATTTTTTTGAATTTTAGCAATTTGTTTGCTTCATGTATTAGTGTTGTGTGTACTTTAATATTGAAAACGGTAGGTTAGGATTGAAAAAAATGAAATCACTAAAAATTTATATTTTGTAGAGATGTGCCAACCGACTATTCGGCCGCTTTTGTACTTAGTCGGCGAGTAAGTAGTCGGTGGCTCGTCGGCAAAAAACGCCGACTAGTCGTCTTTTTACTTTGTATGTATTTCTCAGTACGTTCTATATCAGGCGAACTGAAATCAAATAAAATCGTTTATTAAGCAAGTAGGATCACTAATCACTTTTACACGTAAAGTTTTTTTTTTTTAGTGAAGCCGCCATTTCCTAACTGACTACCTCTGAGAAGAAATAGCCGAAACAAACTCAGGGATCATCGTCTTTTTTCAAGTTCAGACAAAACCCGCCACACTGTTCCCAACCCACTGCAACTCCTGAAAGCCAGAATCAACAGTGGAGACCGCCAGAAAAACGCCGAGCAATAAAGCTCGACGAGTCCCGGAGAAACGATTCAACTGTCTTGGGTCCCGCAACGAAATTAATCAGAAAAGAATAGCGGAGGAGTAAGAAAAAATATATTTTTTCCACTTCCCTCCATAACAAGCAGGAGACAGAACAGAACTAGGCCAATGGGCACAAAGGGATATTATTGCAACTGGGATTAGCCCAGATTGCCAAGCACCACGGAATAAAATTTGATTAAGTTAATGGGTCCCAAGTAGGTATGTGCTGTTACAATTGATTCCAATAATAGGTATGGCAAAAGCGCCTGAACGCACGGAAATTAGTTCTAGTTTCTTCAAGGTCCGGGAAACAACTCCGGATGTAACTTGTACACTATCCAACATAATATTGCGTTCATTCAAGTTCAGACATTATAAATGAAAATGTTAAGAATAATTTACGTTATAATTATGCATATTGCTTAATAACAATGCTTAACAGAGCGAGCAGCTCAGTCCCAAGCTTTTTTGTCTTCTAAATAATCTGTGATTTTGTAATACACCTTTTTGCAAAGTTTGGCCTTTAAATAGTTTTTAAATTGTTTAATGGGTAAGTTTCGAATGTCCAAGGGAAGCTTGAAATGAATGAAATACAACCTTAATTATTCATTATTATTTGGATTTTATAATCAATGTTACACATTTCGACAAATAAAGCAAACCAGTCTTTTCTTTAGTTATAGTTTTCAAAAAAATACTGGCTTAAAAAGAAGACTTACCTATAATATCAACAAAACAAAATTGATATTTTCTTAAAATTGGTATTAATTAACAAACAAAATAATAAATATCAAATCTAATTTTCACTATAAAAAATCTCTTTACTTGTAGTTTTTAATTAATGACGTAAGAAGACTAAAGCTTTTGCCCTTTCTGGCAGCAATCAATTTCTTTTTGTTTCGTATATGCTTTTTTTTTTTTTTACTTATTATAAACCAGCGCTTGACCGCAATCCTGCCTGATGGTAAGCAGTGACGCAATCGTTGATGGTAAAGCGCACTAGTTTATTAAGAGCCTATTCACTCTAGCCTTGAAGACAATCAAATTGTAGTCCGACGGAAACACCGCCGCTGGCAAATTGTTCCAGTCCCTCGATGTACGCGGTATAAAGGAGGAGGCGAAACGCTTCGTCCGGATCGTAGTGGTGTTAACAACGTAAGGGTGGAAACCAGCCGTACGACGGGTCGTCCGATGGTGGAACGGTGATGGGGGAATTAAATCATGCAATTCCCTCGCACACTCCCCAAAATGCATCCTATAGAACACCGAAAGGTTGGCTACTCTACGCCTGTGCTCTAGGCTTTGGAGACCATCTCGAGTTAGATCAGGGTCACCAATCAGCCTCTTCGCATGCCTCTCCATCGAATCCAAAGTGGCCAGGTGGCACTTAGCAGCACCAGCCCAAATGTGGCTGCGGTACGCCACACACGAACGGACCTGTGCTTTGTATAACATTAGAAGCTGCCCAGGTGTGAAGTACTGCCGGACCTTTGCGATAACGCCAAGTTTCCTGGCAGCCACCTTGGTCTTGGACTCAATGAACCGCCCAAAGTTAAGGTTCGAGGAAATCTCAACTCCCAAAAGCTGAAGGCGGTCGGAACACTCCAAGGACACATTCCGAAAAGTAGGGGCCAAGGTGAACGGGCTCCTTTTTTAGGCGGTGAAAAGACACGCCTGTGTTTTGGCGGCATTGAATGCTACAAGATTGGCATTGCCCCATTCGGAGACTGCCTGCAGTGCAACACTCGTTCGCTCAACCATGGCCTCTCTTTCGGACCGGATTGATTCCCTACTAGCCCGAGCATCCAGCAGGTATCTCTCTACAACTGTGCTGTCATCTGCATACCCATAGATACCGGGCATCAGCAGATCGTTAATATGCATCAGGAACAGAGTTGCAGAGAGAACAGACCCCTGAGGAACACCGGCATTAGTTGACATGGGCTCAGAAGAGCATCCGTCGACAACAACTCGGAGGGACCGTTCAGTCAGGAAGTCTTTTACCCAGCCAGTCAGGCTAGGGGAAATGCCGTACGCTGGAAGCTTACTCAAAAAGGCCAGCGTGCCAAACCCGGTCGAAGGCCTTCGAGACATCCAGGGAGACAGCAATCGCTTCCCCATTCTTCTCGAGGGCCTCGCCCCACAAGTGAGTGGCATACACTAGTAGGTCCCCAGTTGACCGATTGCGGCGAAACCCGTACTGTCAGTCACTGAGGAGATCGTTACCTTCCAGGTATGCCAAGAGGCGCGAGTTCAATACACGCTCCATAATTTTGCAAAGTATGGAGGTGATCGAAATCGGCCGATAGTTGGCAGGATCAGCACGACTACCCTTCTTGGGCACGGGCTGCACGTTAGCAAGCTTCCAGGACTTGGGCACTATACCAGTCCTAAATGAGAGGCGATACAAGCGCGTCAATACAGGAGATAACTCGGGCGCACATGCTTTAAGAACAATCGCTGGTATACCATCCGGACCACTAGCCTTATTCATGTTTCCGGCTTCTGAAAACTGCCTCTCACTGACCACTGTAAACCGAAATTGCAGGACACTAGCCGACTAGTCTCTTTACAGCCGACTAGTCGAATAGTCGGTCAAAGTGGTAGTCGGTACATCTCTAATATTTTGTTTTAATTAATTGTGGTTTTTCGATTTTAACATATCTTGGTGTACTTGCCTCTAGATAACTTGTTTTGTGCCCCCAAAAGTCCAACTATTTGTCTAACTGCAATGCTTCGATATCGTCTTCAGGTTGTGGAGGTCAGACAGCAGTCGCTTCACGGAAAATATCGAAGACTTACGGCCGCCAGCGACTTCGTTCGCGTGGAGTTAGTTATGCTCCGCTCCTATTGGTCGCAGCGTAGTGTTATATAGCCTAAAGCCTTCCTGGATTAATGGGCTACCATTTTCCAACGCAAAAAGAATTATTGAAATTGGACCAGTAGTTCCTGAGATTATCGCGTTCAAACAAACAAACAAACTCTTCAGCTTTATATATTAGTACAGATTAGCCAAAAATCAACAGTTAGACTGGTAAAGCGGACCCCAGACTCCAAAGTTGACAAAGCTTCGTATGCGACGCTGAGATGAAGAGAAGACTTGTAGAAAATTTGTTAGATAAATAAATAGATGACAATTTCGTGAGTGAGGCTGTCTCTCCGGCTACAGAGGGGGCGGCGGGTGAGCGAGGGTGGCGCCGCGGAGGGGGGGCTCCAGTGACGTCGCTTGAGCGTGTGAAAATTACATTCCAGAACTGCCTCGCATATCTATCACTTGCAAATTTAACTTTAGTTTCACAACGCTCCACTGTGCGGATTCCGTTCTATGTATTCATGCTATATACTAAGTGTAGTGTGCCTCGAGGGATGCAAGAATGGAGTTATACTCGTGGTTTTGGGGCTGCATAATAATTTATTTATTTAAAAAAAGAATACTGCCACATCACAAACATTAAACATTGAAAATAATTGAAACTATTCAATTTATGGCCTGATGCTTGAGACAATAATGGCGTACATAGCATTGGCAGTTCATCGGCTCGAAGATATAATACAATTCAAAAGTGCCTGTAACTGGTTTATTTGAAATAAATGATTTGATTTGATTTGATTCAATAAAAACAAAATAAAATAATACCTAATAAAAATACACTTCAAAATTTAGCAAATAATACAGAATAATTGTTGAAATATTAATAAGAATGTCTAATAAATAATATGTCATTTAAAAAAAAGAAGAAATGTCAATACAATACCAATATATATTTTTTTTTATATATATATTATAAACTAGCGCTTGACCGCAATCCTGCCTGATGGTAAGCAGTGACGCAATCGTCGATGGTAAAGCGCACTAGTTTATTAAGAGCCTATTCACTCTAGCCTTGAAGACACTCAAATTGTAGTCCGACGGAAACACCGCCGCTGGCAAATTGTTCCAGTCCCTCGATGTACGCGGTATAAAGGAGGAGGCGAAACGCTTCGTCCGGATCGTAGTGGTGTTAACAACGTAAGGGTTTAAACCAGCCGTACGACGGGTCGTCCGATGGTGGAACGGAGATGGGGGAATTAAATAATGCAATTCCCTCGCACACTCCCCAAAATGCATCCTATAGAACACCGAAAGGCTGGCTACTCTACGCCTGTGCTCTAGGCTTCTAGACAATTTCAAACTTTACAGAGGAATTTTTAATCTACTTATTTCAAAAATCTGTCTAACAGACAAAGCGTAATCAGCCTGTAATGTTCCCATGGCTGGGACACATGGAGGAGGCCACCTCCAGGATTTACCAGGATCAGTCCACATCTCAAACCCAAAATATTGAACAGAACACCACGTAGTGACATCTCAGCGTTGGGAACTGCACCGCAGTTGCGGAACACACTGTTACAACAAATTGGAATCATTTTGAAAGCAATTACTAATACATTGCTTCGATTGTTCGGAATGCAAATAACGCAATGAATCAAAGAAACCGGAGTCTCTATCCCTACAAGGTGGACCGATGACCTGGTGAAGGTCGCGGGAAGCCCATGGATGCAGGTAGCACAAGACCGGTCATCGTGGAAAGTCTCGGGGGAGGCCTTTGTCCAGCAGTGGACTTCTACAGGCTAAAGATGAAGAAGAATAACAACAGTCTATCTAGGTCCTCCAAGCTCATCCAGGGGTACTCGCTGTTATTTTGTCTCTCTCTGCTTTCGGGACGCTGAGTCATTGCTACGTGATTCCACCTGGTCCACCCTCATTTGCTTCCTTAACCACTTCTGCTGCCCGAGTCATCTCAACACACACACTATTTCTCACGTAGACCACTCCACTGATCACTCCTCATCTCTTCACTCTCTTATTGGTTTTTTTAACCGACTTCAAAAAGGAGGAGGTTACTCAATTCGGCCGTATATAATAGCTCCAGAAATCAAAGTTATCGAAAAACCCTCTCTTCGTCTGCTTGGCCGAAGTTGACCAAGTGAGGTAACGCAGCGCACCACCCCGACCCACTGGGGAATCTCCGTAGACAGTTTCGACTCACCGTGAACTACGCGGCAACCGGTTCCGACCTACTGGAACCTCAGTTGGCCTGGCAAGCATTGGAAGATACAAAGACTCGGCCCACTATCGACCTCCGGTCTCCGGAGGGGAGAGATGTAGTGGTATCTACAAACGCCATATGGAACAACACGGCATACTGACGTCACACGTTGTTTCGTCCAGTAGGACAGTAATCTTCGAGAATTTCTTCCTCATTTTAATTGAAGAAAAAATTCAAAATTTCAATGACGTTTCGGAAAGATTGTTGCAAATAAATATGCATTCGGCCATAACATTGATTCGCTACTGCTGTTTTAGCCCTAAATTAATTTATTCCCTTCTCACTTCCCATTTATGAAAGCCTACCTTTTAGACAAAACAGACCAAATTATCAAGCATACAAGAACGTCGATTTTAAATGTGGCACAGACGACCGAGCTCGGACACAAGCTACTTTTCCGATGGATATGGGGGGCCTCGACGTCCGCAAAGTTTCTGCAATTAGTTTACCGGCTTTCATCTCCTCAGCCCACGGCCCTGATAAATTAATCAGAAACATCTCAGCCCCTCACTGGTTAACTTTGATGTGCCATGCTTCTCCGAGGCTATGTACCTGGAGACTCACTTGCCCATGCTTGCCTTGACAGTGGAAAGAGCCGCTTTGCAGACAACAATTTACTTTATTCATCTGCTAGTGATGCAGAGCGTGCGTGCCTGCTAGCTGTGGGAAGGTGGGAGTTGAGTCTTTGGGTTCATGCACTGCCTTCGTCGATCCTTGGGCCGTGGGATCCGAGTGCTCTCTTTGCTTGTTCAATGAATTTTCTAAGGGGCTGACTTTTACCGTTTTTAGTTTATTTAGATTTATAAGTTTCTAAATATTCCCCCTTAATCATAAACGTTGTTTAAAATTAACTAGTTATTAGCGATTATTTAACCATACGTTTTAGGCGTTTGCACGTCACTTAACTTTAATCATCGTTTATGAATAAACCCCTCAAACACTATAGTGTTTATTCATAAACAATGATTAAAGTTATGTGACGTTAAAGGGTCAAAAATGTATGGTTACAGAATCGGTAACCACCAGTTAACTTACAATGATGATGATGATGATGATCTGTAACTAGCCGCGTCACGCGGATTCACATGCGTAGATTTCGTTTTTTTCTTATATGCTCAGCTCCTATTGGTCGCAGCGTGATCCTGGATAAATGAGCTATGCAAACAAAAAAGAAACATATTCTTCAGCTTTATATACTTATTAGTATAGATTTATACTTTAAGTTAAGGTCGTACCCTCACCAAATGACCTCGAGCATTTGCTCCCTCTTCACCGCGCCCCACCTCTACAATACTTCGCAAAATATTACTAGCGCCGTCTGGCGGACGAAGTACTTACAAATACAAGTTAAATTCATAGACCACAGAAGTAACAGACATGGCACTTTTATTTTTGTTTATTGGTGCGCCCAAATACTTTTGGTTATTATAGACTGAAACAAATGTTGACGATACTTCATAATAAAAATTTTGCGTATTTTATTTTTTAACCGACTTCCCAAAAGTGTGGTTCTCAATTCGATTTATGTGTGCTCGCTGATAACTTTATCGTTAATGAACCGATTTTGACTATTCTTTTTTTATATGAAAGAGTATGCTGCCTATGTAATCTCATTGTTACCACGTCAGTGTCGATAATGGAAATTCTAAGAAATTTAGGCCAATTATCGAAAATTGTAGGCATGCTTCGGGTGAAAACTTGATACTCGTATTTATATCGGATGATACTATAAAACCGTGAAGATTTGGGCCTGACCTGATGATGGAGATGACAGAGAATCAAGGGAATCCACATCGGAAGCAACTGTAATGTGTTTGGACTTACTTAATTTGTATTGATTAGAGCTTTACAACTAAATATGTTATGACTGTAACTTCAGGGTTGGAAGTTAGTTTTGTAGATTGAAAGTTAGCTAAGTCAGGTGGTCAAAGGGATAGAAAAATAATATAATAAAGGTTAATTTGTCATTATTTATTATTTTAAGGGAAAACGTAATCAGGGTCAAATAAATTTCTGCAGACAGGAAACCTACATAAAAAAAAGATTTGATGTTTTTTTTTGGGCTCAGGCAAGACTGATATTATATTATTATTCTCGTTTAATAAAACAAATACGTAAATTGTAAAAAACAAAACTATCGTATAAAAAAAACAAATACATATACTATAATATTATTTACACAAAGCTTCCTTTTGCAGAAAAATAATAAACATCTGACTAATACAATATCCGGTCAGACTGAACGCTGACGGCAGCATATTTGGAAAAGGCCTGCAAGCAAACGACGTATTTCGTTTGCTTTAATTCCTATAAGACCACAATGAAAGTATGAGCATTTCTAGAAATAACGCAATGAAATAACACAAATTAAATTCAGTCTCTTGATTTTAATTGATTTTTGCATAAGCATGACGAGTAGGTAGTGTTTGTACTATGTTAAAGTACAGTGTTGTAAATTGTTGAGGAATTCCCTCGACTGTCTATGGGCTTCATCATCAGATCTATTGCAGACCTTCATTTAAACCTATATGTGTGTAAAGTTTTCATCAATATAAATGAATTAAGTCCAAACACAAGGTAACTATTGTAAACCTTTGAGGAGTTCCCTTAACTGGCCTTTGTCTTCATCATCAGAGCTTTAATGACAATCACAACTCATTTAGGTGTAAAGTTCTTATCAATATAAATTTATTAAGCACAAACACGAGGCAGCTGATGTGAATCGTTAAGGAGATCCCTCGGCTGTCTCCCGGCTCCATCATCAACTCCGAACTTTACTAAATTGTAGTGCGTTAAAACACTTAATGAAAAAAACATAGGAATGCCCTAGGCGGCCCTATGATTTTTTAAATTTCTCCTAGGTTTCCTTAGTCTTCCATCATCAGACCCTAATTTCCTTAACATGAGACTACCTTGAAGATATAATCTTTCTAATTAAAAAAAAAATATGTGGCACTCGGGAACTGCCGCGGTAAAGCTATTGCATAGCATTTTTTATCAACTTATGCAATAGGGTATTTGACTAAAAAAAACCTAGTTAGTCCGTCAGTCAGATTTCCAAAAAATACTCATCATCATCATTTCAGCCGAAAGACGTCCACTGCTGGATATAGGCCTCCCCCAAGGTTCTCCACGACGCGCGACGACCGGTCCTGCGCTTCCCGCATCCAGCGGTTTCCCGCGACCTTCACCAGGTCGTCGGTCCACCTTGTCGGGGGCCTACCCAAAAAATACTAGACACATATTTTTTTCTTTTTTCATATAAACAAAAAATGAATACGACACAGTGCTTTGAAAACTCGTGTGACGTCACTGCACGCTACACTTTTTAGCGGCCAGTGACGTCACCAGCCATCACTCCTGATCTTTGATGCCTATTATATTTGTCAATTTTTATTGATTTGATAAAACAAAATATACGAAATGTAAAACGTATATAATAAACCTATCCAATATTTTTCTATAATCTGAATGACGGACTAATTAGTTTTTTTTGTCAAATACCCTATTATTTATATTATAGTAAAGTTATCCGCAAACAAACATAAAAAACATATAACCTCCTCCCTTTTGAAATCGGTTAAAAAAACGAACACCAAAATGAACATCAATAACAGAGACACTTTATGATAGTATTATACTCTATGCGACATGCGGTGCGTGAGCGAGCAAGCAGATGCTTTCTCGCTCACGCGCCGACCGCTATGCTAGCGGACCGCGCGATGACGAACGACACGGGTTCCCCCTTCGAGAGCTTGTGGCATACTGAATCTCAATAGCTCGGGCAAGAGAAATGATGGGGAATACGCTCAGATTGTTGAATAAAATTTTTGTTTTGGTCGTTTTAAAAAAATATTTCTACAATAATGTTCGTCATGAAATTGCCTATCCATTAGTGTAAGAACGAAATCTAAATAATGCTTACTTTTCGAGGAGATGCACGTTTTTGATAATTATTTCTCTTGTCAGAGGTTCGTTGTGAAGGAATTATTTAAACATTATGCATAGTAAAAAAAAAAATCTACAATTTTGGAGCCAAGATTATGGAGAAAATTTATGTATTTTTAATAAGTTGATATTTCTTTTGGATAAAGAGTAGATAGCTCCGAAAAACTACATAAAAACGGCCTGCGGTGTGTTTTTCCTCTGGAGCCGCCTTAATAACCATTATTGACAGATTCAGACTGAGATTAGACTGTGAATGTTCTTAAAATGACTAGAGTTGCCCCTCTGATATTGCGAAAGCAATACCTATCTGTGACATTATTGGAACTACGAGCACATTCAACTGCACTTTTGTCAAAATCAGCATGCAATCAGAAACGCATTACCGTCTATGCTAGCCTAGTACATGCGGTGGTGCAACCTAGCGAAGATACACACTTAAAATTCTATTAATAATACGTACCATCACGGCTCTATACGAAGGAGTATATGCAGAGGCAGAGGTATATTGCACATATGCTCATCGCCAGATCTGTTAGGTCCCATGTAATAAAGGGGACCTATAACTAACTACTTTGACAGAATCATAATAAGATAAAAAGCTTCTCATGTCATACAAAGCACAGGTCCGTTCGTGTGTGGAGTAATTTATTTTATTTATTTTTTATTCCAATTTAAATTGTTTTATTTATTTTTATAAATTTTTCGCCTTCTCCTTTATACCGCGTACATCGAGGGACTGGAACAATTTGCCAGCAGCGGTGTTTCCGTCGGACTACAATTTGAGTGTCTTCAAGGCTAGAGTGAATAATAGGCTCTTAATAAACTAGCGCGCTATACCATTAACGATTGCGTCACTGCTTACCATCAGGCGGGATTGCGGTCAAGCGCTAGTTTACCTATAATTTATAATATATATATATAAACTAGTGCTTGATCGCAATCCCGCCTGATGGTAAGTAGTGATGCAATCGTGGATGGAAAACCAAATCCGCAACATAGAATATAAAACTGACCCTTAAAAAAATAATAAGGTCTAAATGTTGCCTGAAAAATAACACCAATAACTTACAATTAATATTAAAGAACCTCTTAAACAACCACGTAGAAACTTTATCCTCCGAACTCTACAGTATTGTATTGCTCAATACAAGTTTAAAAAGTTTGAATATTTAAATTATACGGAAACCGTGCAGCCTCTAGGGAATGTCCTGGCAACTGAACAAAATCTCTGTTAATAATATAACACGCTGGTAGGCTTTAAAATCTGGGTTTAGGACTTGTTTTCGTGGGTGTGACGTATTTCGGGCGAAGGCGAAACACTTCGGGACACTCAGCTGTCACTTACTCAGGTTAACACTTCTAAATCCTGTTGTTTTTCATCTGTTCAAAGGGAAAATAAATTATTTGAACTGTGTGTAACTGTGTTTTTTATTTGCTAAAATGACAATTGGACCAAAGCAACCACCGATTGGGTCTCCATTAAAGCACGACTCCATCGCGGCAGGTTGAAATGAAGATGGCGAGACAATCTTGACATCTATCGTTGGGACTGGCCGGCAATTCACAAAAGACATAATTGTGTGGAAAATGGAGGGGACCCATTTACCCTGCAGTGCTACAACATAGGCTAGTTATATTAGATTAGATATACCAGGCTCTCAAGTATGAGTGTGCGGGTCGAGTCGATCCCAGGTCAGGCAAGTACTAATGGATTTTTTCTAAGTTATATGCACATACTTTGTAAGTATATCTTGGACACCAATAACTGATTACAAGGTGAAGGAAAACATCTTGAGGAAACCTGGACTTTAAGTCTGAAATCGCCAACCCGCATTGAGCAAGCGTGGTGATTACGCTCAATCTTTCTCTGTATGAGAGAAGACCTGTACCCAGCAGTGGGATGATAAAAAGGTTGATGATGATGATGTTGATGATGATGAACGTCATTTGATGTTCTTGAAAATCATCCGTTTACGTATTATTAACATTTTAACGAGTAAAACAAAACACTACAGTTTTGGCGATGATTGCCTGTTTATAGCTGAAGCAGCCATGTTGCTAGTCTGTGTCTGTGTCAACTTTTGTTTCATGTGTTCTGTTGTGTGTGTGTATGCATTCTGGTTACGTTTGTGTGCTTTTTGTATTACCTGAAGTACTTACCTACATACTTTTTGTTTTAAAAAAACCGAATCGTTAAATCCTAATCAGCCTATAATTTACCAACTATTGGGACACAGGCCACCTCTCGGTGAAAGGTAGTAGGCCGTAATCTACCACGCTGGCCTAGTGCGGCTTAGTAGATTTTACATGCCTTAGATATCTTTTTTTTACTCTAGGACATGCCGGTTTCCTCATGATGTTTTCCTTCACCGTTTTGAGAGCAGTGGTGAAGAAATTATTTGCACAAAGTAAAGCGCCTGGGGTTTCAAAACTACAACTTGTAAGTCGCGGCCGATACCACTAGGCCACCGCTGCTCTTCGTTAAATATCTTTACTTGCCAACATGTGAATAGTAATATATAGAATAGGCAGATAGTAGAAACCTCGACTGGCTCCACTCAATCTGTGTGGTTCATTCTTCAAAAGGCAATTTCAGACATCAATCTACATGGTCTTCACATGATTTGACAAAGATTTTGCTGGGACTTTAAAAATCTCTATAGATCTAACAATCCTTAGGTACTAATATTATAAATGGGAAAGTGAGTTTGTTTGTTTGTTCCGCTTTCACGCCGTAACTACTGAACCGATTGCTTTGAAGTTTTGCAGACGTAAAGTTAGAAGTCCGGATTAAATAATAGGGTACTTTTTATCCCGGAAAATTTTGATATTCGCGAGGGAAATCTAAAAAGCGCGATATAACCGAACACCACGCAGGCAAAGGCGCGGACGGAAAGCTAGTTTAACGTATATAAAAGTAATAGAAATATATACTTATAAGTATCTAACACTTTAGGTACATATTAGAAAAATAAACATTTAAATAAATTGATTGCAAAATATCAAAGTTCAAATCGCACCCTACTGTGTGCGTAATTTTTCAATGAATACGTAGAGCGGTCCTATACTTGCAAATGTTCTCTCTTCAGAATCATGTACTGGATCCATGGTACCAGTTCGTGGGGCTGCAGCCTAACACCCTGTATCTTGCTCCAGCACTTATAACAATTTATTGGTAGTGTGTCCAGAATGTTGTTGTAATCTTCCATAGACGACTCCAACCACCCCAACCCCCAATCTGTGATTTTCTGTTTGTTTTTTATGCATCACGATTGCCGCAAACAAAACTTTTTTCTTTTATTTTATTTTTTTAATTAAGGTTCGCCAACAATTGTTACAGATATTTCACATATTACAAATACATACAAATTATTGACTTAAATCTAACTGCACAACCAATTACAGACAAACACCACATGCTAAGTGCTCTTTGTAATTTTATTAATGTAATTGCTTATATTCTAACCAGACCGGATTCTCAAAAGAACTATAACACAAATGAAGTCTGACAAACGTCGATATTGAGTCAGTATAGTATTCCTCTGAATTCAATTAGCCTGAAGTGTATCGGCTTCAGGCTAATCAGTCTAATCAGGCTAGTCTAGTAATTCAGTCGTACCCGCCATACGACGGTCGACACAAGCTTTTTTTTAATTATGTACTAGTGCTCAATCTCAATCCCGCCTGATGGTAAACTGTAATGCAATCGTTGATGGTAAAGCACTAGTTTATTAAGAGCCTATTCGCGGTACGCGATGTGCGGTATAAAAGACGAGGCGAAACGCTTCATCCGGATCTCAGTAGTGTCAACAACGTATGAATAGAAACTCGCCATACGACGGGTCGTCCAATGATGGAAAGTAGATGGAGGAATTAATTTATACAATTCGCTCGCACACTCTTTAAAATGCATCCTATAGAACACCGACAGGCTGGCTACTGTACGCCTGTGCTCCAGGCTTTGGAGACCGTTTGAGCTAAATGTAAATCCAGCTTTTTTTTTTTCGTGGTGGAAATCATAGGATGTCCGCCGCCCTGGGTTGGGCGACGGGGTCTGTCAGACTTTTACTGACTAAAACCACCCCGGTGTCTCTTCTATCACGAGCAAACGCGTGAGGCCGCGGGAGTCTAAATTCTTCCACGGCCCCACACCCCCGTGCTGGCCCGGTCTGTCCGGGCCCCGTCTCCTGCACGGGGTAGTGGGGTGTTAAACTACCCCGTGCATCGCCTCAGGGGCGTGCGTCGACACTCGCGTGCGCCTCCGCCTCGGGATCCATCGAATAGGGGGCGGGGGCTTCCCCATGTCCCTTGCCCCTGGACCCATTCATGGGGGGCGGAAGAGGGCGTTATCCGCCCTTCTTCGGCGCCCGGTGCGTCTTCTGTGGCCCGGGAAGGGAGTTGAGATCTCCCTCTCCCGTTCCGCAGCTTCCTTCTGCGACATCACGTCCTCGCAGAAGGACACCACTGTGTCCCACGACTCTGCGCTACCGACCATCCTCCGCACTACTGCCGGCAGCGTCAGGTCGCCTCCTACTTCATTTGTGAGGACACGGCGCTGCTCCTCCCAAGCTACACACTCGGAGAGCGTGTGCTGCGCCGTGTCCTCCCCGCATTGGACGCAGTGGTGGCACCGAGCGTCCGGCTCCCTGCCTAAGCGACGCAGGTACTTGCCGAAGCAGCCGTGCCCCGACAGCACCTGCGTCACCCTGAACGACAGGGAGCCGTGCCTTCTCCCGAGCCAGTCGTCGAGTACTGGCCGGATCGCCTCGACGGTAGTGAGGCCGGCGGTAGGACGCATAAGCCTCTGCCGCTAGTCCGCCACCAGGACCTGACGGAGCTCCTCTCGGTGCAGCTCGATCTGCCCCTGCACCGGACTGGAGCCCCGTTTCCGCTCTTCCTCGCGCCATCGGTACAATGACGCGAGTACTTTCGCCTCTAGGTCCCAGGGCGGGGATCCGGCCAGGACGCAAGCCGCCTCGTAGGAAATCGTGCGATACCCGCGGACGACCCTGACGGCCATCGCCCTCTGCGGCTTGCGCAGAATGGCGAGTGTTCCGGCCGTCAGGTCCATCGCCCACACAGGGGCCCCATACAGGGCCATGGACCGCACGATTCCCACGTATAACCGCCTACAGGCGGCGCTCGGGCCCCCCATATTGGGAAGCAACGTTGATAGCGCGCCGGCTGCACCCATCAGCTAAAAGCCAAAGTTGCTAGGTTGCATTTTGCATCACCAGCTTAAATGTGGCTGCAAATGCAATAGTTGAGGTAAAAACCTAGGCTAACAATGTTAATGAGGACTGAAGCTACGGTGGAAACGGAAAAATAAGGCAACTTTTTTTTTATAATTTATAAACTAGCGCTTGACCGCAATCCCGCCTGATGGTAAGCAGTGATGCGATCATTGATGGTAAAGCGAGCTAGTTTATTAAGTGCCTATTCACTCTAGCCTTGAAGACACTCAAATTGTAGTGTGACGGAAACACCGCCGCTGGCAAACTGTTCCAGTCCCTCGATGTACGCGGAATAAAAGATGAAGCAAAACGCTTCGTCCGGATCGTAGTGGTGTCAACAACGTGAGGGTGGAAAGTCGCCGTACGACGGGTTGTCCGATGGTGGAATGGAGATGGGGGAATTAAATCATGCAATTCCCTTGCACACTCACCAGAATGCATCCTATAGAAGACCGAAAGGCTGGCTATTCTATGCCAGTGCTCCAGGCTTTGGAGACCGTTTCGAGTTAAATCTGGGTCCCCAATCAGCCTCTTCGCACGCCTCTCCACCGAATCCAAAGTATTCAGGTGACATTTCGCAGCACCAGCCCAAATGTGGCTGCAGTAGGTACTCCACACACGAGCGGACCTGTGCTTTGTACAACATTAGAAGCTGCCCCGGTGTGTAGTACCGCCGGACCTTTGCGATGACGCCAAGTTTTCTGGCAGCCACCTTGGCCTTGGACTCAATGAACCGCCCAAAGTTGAGGTTCGAGGAAATCTCAACACCCAAAAGCTAAAGGCGGTCGGTGCACTCCAAGGATACATTCTGAAAAGTAGGAGCCAAGGTGAACGGACTCCTTTTAGCGGTGAAAAGACAACTGATGAAATAATTACTGTTCATTTTACTCCTTTCAGAAGACCCAATCCCTGTACTAAAAATTGACCAATACGTCTTAAAACAATGTATGTTTACGTCTCAGAAACGTACTAACAGGTGTTACGTCCAACAGATGCATTTTATGTAACTCAGTAGTTCTGTTTACGGCCTCGTAAAGCCGGGAGCACAATAACTAGCCATAAGAGAGGTCCTAAGACCGTTAGAGTACAATGAGCTCGGTTGGCGAGGCGAGCCGGAAATTAAGTCACTTTTACATTGATACATTTCATGAAACTTTGTTTTGGTTGATATTTCACGCGCATTTTAAACTACCTGGAGAAAACGTATGAGATGGTCTACCAGGGATGGCCTACCGCTATAACCTGACTTACAAGTTGTGAATCTAAACTCAGTCAGGGACGTCACTTTGCGTAAGCGTCAATTCACACGTACCACAACCACACCACGTAGCAGCGACAAAATGTGGTCAAGCTGTGGTTACGTGTGAATAGTGTCGCAGCGACTTTCTGCAGTTGCGTTGTGGTAGCGACAAAATGTCGATGTGGTTGCGATGTCGCTGTCGTCGATGGGGCCGTGTTGCCGCCGCCGGTGGTGGCGTTGCTGTCGCGATGTGGTTGCGATGTAGTCGTATTACACAGGTGGTCGTTAACAACGGCAAAATGTGGTACGTCTGAACTATAATATTCATTTTCAATACAAAATATACGCCCGACCACGTGGCGTCGTTGTGGTGTGGTTGTGGCTGTGGTGTGGTTGTGGTACGTGTGAATAAAATTCAATTAACCATCAAGGAAAAATGACCTCGAGCCAAAAATTCGAAGACATGTATTGTGACCTATACCAACGCGGTAGTGAGCCGCGTAATTCCTACAATACGACAGTCGACATTCCATTCCCTTCTACAGCGTCTGCATCATCAACTTTAGGGAGATATACTGATCAATCCTTTCCATGGTCGCGGTAGGACAACCCATTATCGGGTCCACGGGTAATTTTATTTACCCGAAGTTGCATGGCATTAGGGATTTGTTCCGTGGACTTTTGGCGAAATCAGAGCGATATTAAATATTCCTGCGTTGATGGTAGCTTCAAATCTTATCAAAAACTAGGCATCCATTGTAAACAGGGATGGAAGAAAGTGAGGGCTGTTCAAATTACGTATTTGGACTACGTAACCCAAACTATTTTTGCCAAGTCTTTTACGTGACGTGTTAATAGGTGATAGGCGATACCAGGGCATCAGGTAAGGGCAGCACGTTAGATATTAAGAGTGAGAAGTGTAGAGTTACTGTTAGATACCCATCTTATCAACGGTAGAAAATTTAAGTGATCAAGTTATTCCGATTATTTTGTTAAAAAAAAAAACAATTGTTTTTATACATAAACACATTTTTTTTTTTTTTAATTACCAACATCATTTTCTTGATTATGCTACGAATTAAAATAATATTAGCTTAGCATAAAAAATAATAGATCACTTACATTATATTCTTTAGTTATATACTTTAAATGTCAATTCGTTTAAACAATAAATAAACTAAACTTAGTTGATATAAAAATAGGTATAAAATGTAGAATGTTCACAAGTTTAATTTTGAGAAACCGCAAAAAACGCTACAACTGGCGACATCTAGTATGCGATAGCGGAACTTCTCGTGAACAGCGTAGATGAATATGAAGTAAAAATAACGCACTAAAATCTAAAACATTTAGAACATATCATAAAAAATGTTTTTTGTGGTAAATTCATTCATTCATTCATTTTGTGCAAATGTAGGAACCTATAGTTCATCCTTATAATGAGTTTGTTTTGTAACTACTGAATCGATTGTTTTGAAATGTTGCAGACGTAAAGTTAAGTCCGGATTAAAAATAGGGTACTTTTTATCCCGGAAAGTTTGATAATTCCTGAGGGAAATCTAAAAAAGGCGATATAACCGAATTCTACGCGGGCGAAGCCGCGGGCGGATAGCTAGTATAAAATAAAACGAACCACAAACAAGGTAGTTAACTTGTTTGTAAATACATTATACTTTTACTTAAAATTATTTCTCAAGATTTCCCACCTAAGATGTTGGAGTTCGTTTCCAGTCTGACAGAACGGAGCTGAATGACTAGCACCCTAATTGAATAACACTTCATTACTATCAATTAGAATCATTCTGAAGTCAATTGCTAAAGCATTGCTCCATATGTTTGGAAAGTCTGTCTGCTCAAGAACGTAAATAACGCAATGAATGTTGTTGAACTGTCAAAAAGAAACCCATTGCTACTGGTAGTGTGTTACGTAATTACCTGCTGGGTACCTATATTACATGGAGCGAGGGGAGCGGCATGCTGAAAGGCCTCCCGCAAGATGGCAAGACGTCCTTTGATGAAGTAGCAGGAACCCGTTGGATGCGAGAAGAATTTCTCGATGGTAGGCCATAACATCTGCTACCGGCAGAAGTTACCACCCTCCAGACAAAGACTTGCCGCCAAGCGATCCGTCATGTTCCGGCATGATGTCTGGTGAAGCCGTATGGAGGACGGGTCTGAGCAGTTGTGTTGTGATAAGTGCCGGGTACGATGCGTCTAATGTTGTTTTGTCGGAGGTTTGGTCGTGGAGAGTCTCCAGATCAATCTACCTCTGGCACAGCATCGTTGGTCGTGTTGTTGGGTTTAAAATTGCATCACCTCGCTCAACTGCCGTCTTCCTTCCTATACACTCAGTTTTTTTTTTGAGTGAATAGGCTCTAATAAACTAGCACGCTTTACCATCAACGATTGCATCACTGCTACCATCAGGCGGAATAGCGGTTAAGCACTAGTTTATAATAAAAAAACTGAAAAAAAAAAGAATGATATCGGTCGTAGTAGAGGTGCTTGAGGAGGCGTCCACAGATGGGCATAACCATCTGTGGACGTATTTCGGCTGACATGGCGCGACTGCCTGTGTGACCTCGACAACCCAGTTACTAGGTTATAAGTACTTAGGTAGGTACCTGTTGGTAAGGCTCAATTCATACGTACCACAACCACACCACAGCCGCAACCATACCACAACGATGCGATGTGGTCGGGCGCAAATTTTGTATTGAAAATGAATATAACAATTCACATGTACCACATTTTGCCGTTGTTATCGACCACCTGTGTAATACGACTACATCGCAACCACATCGCGACGACATGATGCCATCAACAGCGCGCGCCCTGCACATGACCACGTGGTTACCACAGCGACAACACAACCACATCGACATTTTGTCGTTACCACAACGCAACTGCAAAAAGCCGCTGCGACACTATTCACACGTAACCACAGCTTGACCACATTTTGTCGCGGCGACGTGGTGTGGTTGTGGTACTTGTGAATTG
This sequence comes from Sesamia nonagrioides, assembly GCA_017933935.1. Lineage (NCBI taxonomy): Eukaryota > Metazoa > Arthropoda > Insecta > Lepidoptera > Noctuidae > Sesamia > Sesamia nonagrioides. The sequence continues at coordinate 5,788 of JADWQK010000369.1, read as the reverse complement.
ACGCTAAGATTGGTAGACCGGCTTTCGGGCTAATGACGACTCGTAACGAGATCCACGAATAACATCCGGGGAGATTAATAGTTTGTGCTTTTCCGGAAGAGACAGAGAGTGTCTTGGTATGTGAAGATGGTCACCATCCCAGAACCAACCGCAGCAAGCATAGTTTAACCTGATCGATCGACCTGTAAAGCTGTTATTACGTATCCACAAGCCTTTCTAAATTTTGATTCCATTTAAAAAGTCGCAGTGTATTTCAAGTAAGTACTCTATGACACATCAGCCGAAATTACGCCGCGTTCGGCGTAAAGCCTGACACATCAGCCGAAATTACGCCGCGTTCGGCGTAAAGCCTAACATTCCTTCGGCAATTTTTTCAGCTAAAAAAGCATTTAATGTAAGTATTTTGTATTAGCAAGCGATTACATATAACGCGATGCGTTGCGCGACCGAAAGTTCGGCGGGCGTAGCTGAACGTTCGGCGTGTGTTGTGCATCGCGCGCGTGTCGGTAGCAAAGAGCGGCAACGTCTTCTAAGCCCTCTCTAATAGCTAATATTCTAATTAAATCCATTTTTCTGGGCAATTCAGGTACGTCACAAAACCGCACACCATAAAGTGTCGACACAGACAGACTGACGATGACGCCACGTAACTTTCCGTCGCGTAGCGCGCTGAACAAGACGCCGCGTTTTGACCGTTTGGTTTCTCATAACAACTGAATATTGCGACTGACACTTCAGCCGCTGAGCTTTCGGCGCCGTACGTTCCGCAGATGTGTCGCGACCCTTAATGCTTTGGAGATAAAGTTGAAAGTGTAATAAAGAAATTGACAGATTGTAGTAGCTTGAGGGTAGGATATATTCGTACGTGTAACTGCTGTTTGTTGTAGCTCCACAAAAAAAAATTGCGAAAAACCGTGTTAAAAGTGTGTAAAAGTGCCAAACCAAGTGCTAAACGCATAGTCCAACCATACCACAGTTGACTTGCTAAAAAGTGTAGTGTTCTAGTGCACAGTTTAAAAATCTAGAAGAAATTAAATCTAGAAGGATCCCCGTCTACCGTCACCAACGAGTTAAACCACCAGCGCGATAAAACGCGCAAGCGCCCCGTATTACACGGCGCTTACGACATTCTTCTCGCGAACTAGCTCGCTTGCTTGGTCGCTGTACCGCGGACACCTACTGTGGGCCTTTTTTAGTGTGCGCTCTTGCCTTAACATACTACACTTGAGGAAAAAAAGAAAAACAAAGTTAAGCTAAATAACTAAACAAAATGGAAAAATCTGCATCGGATAATAACATTACTTTTACGGGAATGGATGTCACTCCTCCTAACTACATCTCTGTACGGAATAAAAGGCCACGAGAAGAAGATTTACCTTCTGAATTTACTAAATTCAAGGAGGAAATAAAACAGCTATTTTGTTCTTTCATAGACACGCAGAAAAATGAGCTCAAAAATATTGTGGACAATTTAAAAGACATCCAGCTAACAAATACAAAAATTGAAAACTCTATGGATTTTTTGTCGGCCAAAAATGAGGAATTCAAAGTCAAAATAACTCAGTTAGAAATGCAGGCGAAAAAGAACCAAGACTATATTTGTATATTAGAAGACAGAATTGAGGAATTGCAACGGAACAGTCGCAAGAATAATATTGAAATAAAAAATGTCCCGAAGAAGACACAAGAATCTAGAGAGGATTTAATAAACATGGTTGTTTGTTTAGCCAAAAATATAAATCTGGAAATGAGCTCGCGTGATATAAAGGACATATTTCGACAACAGGCGAGAAAAGAAGGGAATAAACCTACTATCGTGGTACAACTGGATTCGGGTATCTTAAAGCAAGATTTGTTAAAGAAAGCTAAATCCTTCAATATTAAAAATAAGTCCAAACTTCAGGCCAGGCACCTCGGTTTCACAACTAACGAGGATAATCCTATTTTTGTTTCTGAACAACTCACACCCAAAAACGCGCGTTTATACTTCCTGGCACGAGACCTGGCCAAATCGAAGCAGTATAAATTCTGCTGGATTTCTTTCGGTCGAGTGTTTGTTAAGAAGGACGAAAACTCAAAGGGGATCCTGGTTGGAAGTGAGGCTCAGGTGCATGGCCTACTGCAAGGTATATGACTAATATTTTCTACTCTTATTAATTCATTTCTTTTTAGCATGCTTGTTCTATCCTTTTTTATAAGTCACATTATTGTAATAAAATACTGTGTAAACAACCCTGTACTCTACATCAAATTAGAAGCTGGGAATTATACTGTAAAACATCACAACACACATACACGACAGAAATACAATTTACTAAATACACCTTACACACTATTTTCACAAATACCTACACCTACACTCTTTCGAAATTCATTCTTAAATACCTTCTGCCTATTTATATATGTATTCGCTTTACTACTCACATGTAATATATTATTAGCAAATACACATCATGTTTGGATACACACAAAAGTAAATAGCGCGAACCATGAGATGTGCCTATTAGACTTGGGTAATCGCCATAATGGATAGTAATCTGAACACATTACATGAATTGGACTGTGCTGAAACTGCAAACTCTGCAATGTGTGATATTGGGCGCTTATCCGCATGGTTTCAGCTGGAAAATTCTAGCTTGACAGTATTGACGCAAAACATAAGGAGTATTTTTCGTAATTTTGATGATTTGCAAGTTAATTTAACTCAGTTGAATTTCGATATGGATGTGCTCATACTTACCGAATGTAGACTGGAGAGTAAGAAAAACATACCAGTATTGACTAACTACTTGTCATACTACACGACAAACCACCTGAATCAAAATGATGGAGTAGTAGTATATATCAAAAATAATCACGTGCCTCAGGTAGCAGAGATAAACTTAATTCAGGCGTCAGCCCTTCAAATTAATCTTCTCTATTTCACAGTCATAGGCATATACCGCTCTCCATCTAATTCATGTGCCCAAAATTTTATAAAGTCCCTAGACAGCCATCTGATCTCATGTGCTCAGAGAAACATTATTGTCACAGGCGACATCAACATTAATTTAATAGAAAATCCCAACGAAACATCTCAACAAAGGGCAAACAGACTTAATTACTTAAATATGTTATCTGTACATGGTATTCTCACCGGCCACACCCTACCCACTAGGGGGCGAAACTGTCTTGACCATGTACTGTTGAAACTTGACAGGACAAAATTCTCGGCATCTGTAGCGGTACTAGATACGACTATTACCGATCATGCTATGGTTGTCCTTAACATAACCACCAGCCTTATTGGCGTACAAAAAACAAAATCTAAACCTGTTACTGCTACCAATTTCGAGAATGCTTACAAGTGCCTTGTCAATATGGATGCCACTATTTTTAGCACGTACACACTTCCAGACGTTTTCGCTACTAAATTAGTGGAAGTGATTAGGGCGTCCCTTCAGTCAAACTCGAAAATTAAGTCTGTTTCCAGCTGTAAGAGAACTCTAAAGCCCTGGATTACTACAGGTGCATTAAAGTGTATTCGATTAAGGAATAAAATGCAACGGCAGACAAGAATCGATCCTTTTAATCTAATTTTGTTAATAACATATAAACGCTTTCGCAACTTCTGCTCGAATTTAATTAAAAAACTAAAACGACAGTACTATAAAAAACAGATTGTTGATTCAAGCAAAAACCCTAGGCATCTATGGTCAACGATAAATGAAATCACCCAATTCAAGACCCCCAAAACAACTAACACACACCTTCTAAGAATCACACCGCATCCTCTGGAGTCCCTAAACCGAGTTAATTCTTTCTTCATAACAATTGGTCAATCCTTAGCTGAAAATATTATAACACGATCTGGTTTACCTGATATCACTAGCTGTCAGTCTAATTCCTGGTCGTCCTCTTTCTTTTTATCTGATACTGATCCGCAAGAAGTGAGCGGCATTCTCATGAGTCTTGACTCCGAAAGCGCACCTGGTTGGGATGGTATACCGACAAAATTCCTTAAACTAGCTAGGGATTTCGTGGTGCCTCTCATTAGCCAGCTAGCTAATCTGTGTTTTAAAACAGGAACTTTTCCTAAAGACTTCAAACGTTCCGTGGTTACTCCTGTGCATAAGAGTGGGGACGTAGGCGATGTTAATAATTATCGACCCATATCTGTTTTATCACCTATTTCAAAAATCTTGGAAAAAGTTATTAACAAGAGATTAACGAGCTACTTACAAAAATATAACATCTTATCAGATTCACAATTTGGATTTAGACAGGGGCTTTCAACAAAAGATGCTATTACTACTCTGACTTCTGAAATTGTAAAAAAGGTAGATAAGGGTCACAAATGTCTAACAGTATTTCTCGATCTAAAAAAAGCTTTTGACACCGTTTCCGTTCCCATTCTTCTGCGCAGGCTTGAAAATATAGGCATAAGAGGTGCGGCTCTTTCTCTGTTCGATAGCTATTTGAAAGACAGAAAGCAAAAGGTTAAAATTGATAATTTACATAGCAATGAAGATAACGTCTTTTATGGAGTTCCACAAGGAAGTGTGTTAGGCCCGACGCTCTTTCTCATCTATATAAATACCCTTTGCAACTTGCAAAGTAACGGTGGTAGAATTTTCTCCTATGCAGATGATACCGCTGTTGTTTATTCGGGAGGGTCTTGGAATGAAGTAAAAACTGCTGCTGAATCCGGTCTCACAGATATTGCTAGGTGGCTCAAAACTAACCTTCTAACACTCAATACTGCGAAAAGCAATTATATTTGCTTTAGTCCAAGTAAAAGGTCTCAACCCAGTACCGGTTTCGGAGTAAAAATGCATGTAGGGGAAAAGGGCTGTCCTGCATATTGTGACTGTCCATATTTGCAACAAGTAAGCTCCACAAAATATCTGGGCGTAATCGTTGACCAAAGATTGTCATGGCATCCGCATATAGAGATACTCATGAAAAGAACTAGAAAGTTTATATGGATATTCAAAACCCTACGTCATCTTATGTCTGCACAGCTCCTCAACAAGATATACTGTGCTTTGACTCAATCAGTAATAACTTACTGCATCCCGGTGTGGGGTGGAACTTCAAAAATGAAATTCCTCGAACTCGAAAGAGCCCAGCGATCTCTAATCAAGGTGATGTATTTCAAGCCATATGGGTTCTCAACAACTGATCTGTATAGAATTAGTAATTTACTATCAGTGCGAAAATTATACATTTTATACACTACCTTGACTTTGCACAAATCTATCCCTTTTGATAAGGATACCCAAAATAGAAGACGTAAAGACATTGTAGCTCACTGCTCTGGCGTTAGAACTGCATTTGCTGGACGTCAATATCAATCTCAGTCTACCTACATATATAATAAAATTAATTTTAAACTACACATATATCCCTTAGCCACGCATGAGTGTAAAAAAACTATTGTCACATGGTTGAAAACTCTAACTTATGACGAAATTGAAGATATACTAGTCAGAATTAGATAAACATTTGTATACATACACATACCTCTTCTGTCCCGACATCCTTATATAAACCCCCACACACTCACACACACATACAGACAGACAGTCACACACATACAAACACGCTTCTACACATATTCCTTTTGCACTTTTAACATATTTTCTATATTTGTAGTTATAGTTTCAACATTGTTATTTTGGTTTGTAAGGTAGAAACGAGACAGCCCCAACACAAGTGCTTTTGCAACTTACTGGGGTTGCCTTAATTTATATTTTGTACGCAATGTTGGATAAAATAAAATCTTTTTTTTTTTTTTTTTTTTTTT